>CM060947.1:125702128-126033314 GCA_030765055.1 Mantis religiosa
AGGGACAGGTAACCGTCCGGTGCGGCCAACTATGTATCTTTATATCTATAGTAAACCTTTTCTTGTCTTAATTGCTGTTTTGGCATGTGAGTATATAATTACACCTGAGAGTAAACCCAACCTCTGGCAAAGTATGTACAGTCTGGTAACGCAAAGAACGTCCCTGGAAGGTATGCGCTGCCTTACAGAGTGGGACAAAGATGTCAAAGATGAGCGAATATGTGTGGCAGAGAACCTCTGCTACACAAGGAGCAGTCCCTTAAAACATGCGCCCTATTCACTCTGTTTACAAAAATCGAGAGGATTCATTCACAGAAGTAGAAGCCGTCAGAATGTTTTTGAATGGTCTATAACTGAACTGACATGGGGTGTCATAAACCTGTCCAGGGGAGGGTGTGGGAACCTTCGGCAACCCCCCTGCGTCTCAGCCGTAGGAGACTATCTCTCCTGTGGAGGACAGTACTTCCTACCTTGAACAATTCCCCCGTATATGATCTGGTCATGTGCTAATTATCCATTACAATCTTTGGTTAGGTCGTCACAATATTGGAAGGAAAGCTTCATGGAATATAATTCAATACTATTTAATTGAAATTACGATGCTATCTGAAGTGTCTTACAGTTCTTGAGCATTATTTTCAGCAAATTGCATATAATTACTCTCCATAAAGAAATTATTTAAACATAAAGGCATTTTATGAAAGATAATACAACCGCAATAATCCTTTCCTATGCCTATGCTCCTTGAAATGTAAAATATTATCTTTAAGTAAAATTATTTGTAATTGATTAAAAGGTTTTTGAATGACAAAGTGTTCCAAATTTTCTCAAGTAAAATTAACTGAATAAAAGGCTTTAGGAGACACTAATTTCAAATTATTATTCAAACAGCTCAGAAAAATGAAATGTCAATAATTCTTGCTCAATGCTTTGTGCTTCTTGAAATGTACCGTATTCTCATTAAATTGCAAAGAATTCTAAGGTATTATTTAACTTTAGTGTTCCATGAAATAATTTAGCATTAATGTTCAGTTGCAATAATTATTGCTTAAGTGTATCAGTAAATTGAAAACGAACTGTGTTTATAGGAAAGATTTAATGAAGAAACGTTCCATGAGAAGTATACCAAAGTTATAAGTTGTACCAACAATGAATTAAATGGGATTAACCGTTCTATTTAGAACCTGCTTATTGAAGCAAATCAATGTCAAACTTTATAGCCAGAGTAACGTGAGGTCGAAAACATATTTTAGTATGTACTTGCATGGTAGAAACTACATAATTACAATCTATTGACCCAGATCGATAGCCTTATGTGTGCTTGAAGTTCAGGTGCACCTGTGGCGGTGAAATCATCCTGACATGCTGATATCCATGTCCTGGTGACATGCAGGGTTGTTAATAAACAAGCTGTTTATTTACTTAAGTGGCAAGCAAGGAAAATGAGGTATAGCCACATCAGCTTCACCAGCACAAAAATCACAAGCTTGTCACGGAAACAGTTTCGGCACAAATAAGGAAACAGTTTGCGGATAAAGTTTCATGGTAATAATGAGCCTTGCTAAGCAGTTAATGTTAGCGCGGGTATTGTAAACAAGCGCCGGCAAGCAAGATAACTGAGGTAAAGGACTTGCCGGCATGTATTAAGTTACGCTTCTGATAGAATGTGATAGAATATTTGGTTTCTTTATTTTTCCGGAAATTTCTGGACTGATAGAGATTGTTCGGGTTCTGGTTTATTTTAGAATAATCTAGAATTACGAATTAGGAATTTAAGGACGTGACGGCTCGCAAAGTAGTAGTTATAAAACAGTGAGTTGTGAAACAGTGTTGTGAACGGGAGACATCTGGAAGTGTTATTTTAATGGGAGCTAATGATGTAATCTGCTGTCACTGTTGTTATGATCGACCTTGGTAGACTGATGGTGACGTAACCAAATGCTACGGTAATCTATAAGAGTATTTCTACTAAAACAAAGGAGACTTAATTTCTGCAACTCGGCCTTTTAATTCTACGAACCTACAAAGTCACAGTACCTACACTTAATGGGGCACTAAACTTTATATACACATACATATATAGCCATAACGAAATAAAACCTGAACACAATTGAACACTAATCAGCATGAAGTATACGTTGCTGCAACTGCCAGTCAACTTTGCAGAGATGTTGGCGGATGACAACAAATCGGTGGAGAAGGTTTTCAGGTACTTTTCTAGGTTGGAGTGGGTCGGGACTGACGTCAGCAGTTATATACTGCGAGACTCGTAAACTAGATATCCCTTTAAAGGTGTATGGGCTCTGATGCCTCTGATAACTATGAAAAAGTATATATAATGGTTCCTGGTAACTGTTAATGCACTGTCACTGCGATAATTCTAACATTTACCCGAAAATAGCTTTTTCTCAAATTACTAGCGATGAAGTCATCTATCGTATGCTACTTCCCATCTTACTTCCTTTAATAATACATATATTTCCTCTCGTGCCCTTTGCTGGCTGCTTATACTTCCAATTCATATCTGAATCATTAGAATATAAGGCAGTTGTGCCTTCCTTATATTTTCTTTAGAAAGAAAAATGCTCTACCATTTTTTGGGCGAGGAATTCCTCCTCTATGCTACGGTAAGAATTTGCGTGCTGTGTGCCGTACCATATTTGAAATGCCTTGCCTCATTTGTCCTGAGAGCGTCTTACAAAGAATTCTCTTCCTTTTCTTCAAACACAATCTCTCCCATCCCTAACTCTTTGTAATGTTGAGCAAAATGAAGTTTCGTATCTCTGGAAGCAAGTGACTGCTGTGTTTAATATTATTTTGGGGAATGCCTCAATTAAGACTTCACAGAGAAGTTTTGACGGACCACTTTATTAAGGATGCTATGCATTCCTTTGTATCTTACTCCAGTAAGTTTGTTATGATACAAAGTTTAATGTCGTCTCGGCTTCTACTTACGAGAAGGATTGAATTTTATTACTTTACCACCTCTTTGTGAAACTTTGTCTGCATCAGTAGGTACATGCTTGAGCACTTAATGCTTGCTACTTAAATGTTATATCTCACATTAAAGGCTATACTAGTAACGAGTTTTCTAAGCTGATGTAGCTTATTTCAATTTTGTTTGAAATCCTTTGTCTTTATTAATCAAAAGAATAATTTCAGAACGTTATTTTACTTTCACTGTACCTTCTGTCCTGTATACATTTGTAAGGTTCTTGAATTAAAAAGGAAAATATTCCAATAAAAGTGTTGTTTGTGTTTGTGTGTTCATGTGTGTGTGTGTGTATAACTGCTCAACATTAAATGTGATATCAAAAATAATCATTTATAAACAACCATAAATATTACAATCAATAATGTACGTAGGTAATACATGGCTAATGTAGGAAGCACGATTTCACTTCTGTCAAGGCCTAATAAGTCGTTAGCCTGGAATGCTACTAGGATGCTTTGGGGAAAATAAATTAGGTTTCATAGTGGTTAAGGAAATTAGGCCTTCCGATGAACACAGTCAACAAGAAATGTATCAGCTCAAGGTTCTGGTAATTAAAATTCAGCAGCTAAAGAAAAATCAGTTTTTAGTGAAAGGTGCATACATAGTTGTTAAAATCAGAAAAGAAAGTAACCTTTAGAACTAGGTGTATCACAGAGTAAAAAGCATCATATCCAATGCGAAAAACAAGCTTAAACCTTGACAACTTAAAATATATATAAAACTTATAATATATATAAATAAATACATATAGGGCACTGAATACATCATCGATTATTCTGACTCCACGGGTGTAAGCTTGTTTACTGAAAATATAAATGACTAAATATAATTATCTTTGATGAAGTGATTTTAAACATTAATTTATGTTTCAGGTTATAGCAGTATTTAAGAAAATTATGTGTTTGTCAAGTTTATAAAATGCTGACCATTTTATCTCCTTCTTTAAAATAAAAAATGGGATGCCTGATTTGTGATAGTTCATTAAAATTTTGTACGTGTTACTGTTAGATGTAACAAAAATACGCCATTTCCTTAAGGGTGTTTATTTTTTTTATTTTATTTTTTTTTACTTCTGTCGCATTAAGCTTCTATGTTAACGATTTCAAAATTCAGTTACTTTAGAAGCACTCTGCTGTTTGTTATCTTCACTGCGCATCAGAAAGTATTCAGTATTCAGCAGTTCTTATTACTTCCAACAGAAACTTTTATATTATTTCTGAGGGTGCAAAATCTTCCAATTTCTACTCCCTTACAAGGGACTCCTCCAGAAGGATAAAGTTGACAGCTGACAAACTGACAAACTTAATGCCTGCTATGTGACGGGACAACATTTTCTACTGTACAATTCGAGTAATAAGTTGACATGTATTAGTTAATAAATCCCTAAAATAAAGCAGCTCTGCCGAAATAAATGTACACATTTTGCTTCAATGATGAATATTCCGGAATGGATATTTCGATTTTAGCTCTTAATGTTACACACCTGTTTACCACAATAGAAGTTAAGGCCACGATACCTTCCTGTATTACAATGTAATACAGTAAATTTGGACATAATAAAAAGGAACATAAGCTTAATAAGGTACCTAAAATATAGCAAAATGAAGGGAAAAAGGAAAGAAAAGTCCAAAAGAAGGATATTTTAAGTAATTACATACTAAACTCATTAACAGGTTTAGCTTTTAAATTTTAAATATTTATTTATAGCACATGAATTAAATTATGAATCTTGAAGAATTTATCCCGTACAATAAATCTCTTACCGCCTCCTGAAGTTAAGAACATTGTTATAATATTTCGGAAGGGTTTTAACAATGTCAATTCATTTATTATTATTGATGCAATATTCTTCATTATTGTGAATTAATTTTCCACTTTAAAGTAGCAATAGACTTTTATAAACATTGCAGCTTTTAGAATGTAAATATAAGCATAAGCGTTGCACAGGGAAAAATCTAAATTTTCCAATTTGTGTTACGTTGTTAATTAAACCCACTTTATAATCATCTATAAAACAGAATTATTTCTGATGTCAGATTTAAATATTCAGCTGCTGAAAAAAAAACTAAATGCCAATTTTCTATATGGCCTAATTTATTACTCCACATTTAGACGCCAGTCCTAAGTACGATGAATGAACAATAACAACAATAACACTAACAATAACAATAATAATAGTAATAATAGAAATAACGGTAATAATAATGGTGATTAAAAGTAACAAGAACAATACCAGCAAGAATTCAAGAGGTCCCGATTAAGAATCTCGGTCAGGGTGAGTTACATGGATAAGGGTTTTTCGGGGTTTTCCCTTGTCCTGAAAGACCAATATCGGGTAATTCTAAGCTGTATGGACCCTGGGCTCATTTGAGCTTCATTTCACCCATTCAATTCATCGTCCAATATCACTTAACGTTGGAGGATATAAATTACAAAAAAGCAGCAAGAACAACAAAAATAACAGTAAAAATAAGAGTAATATTAATAAAAATAATAATAATTTTCATTATTTTCAACTGTTGAATTTTGTATACAAAGCTCTACTTTTCTTTCACATAGGTTTGTAGATGTGTACTGCAAATATGATACTACTAAAGAATAAAGGACAGCCTTTTATGCACGAAAAACAAATAAAAAGCTAACATTGTAGATGTTCTATGGGATGTAAATCAAAATCAATTTTGAGGCTGCTAAACTCATCAAGAGCTGCCTTTAGCTTTTAGAACTTTTATACAGTTCTATAATGAACATATGAGAGAGGAACAGCTTAGCCCAGAGGTTCCACTCCCATTAGTCCTGAACCCGTAGGAACTGAACCCGGGCCTCCTTCAACCAGGGATTATCCGAGCTGTCCCAAAGGGCGCTCGGCATCCTCCGTGGGGCTTTCCATGGGACAAGACCTAGAGACTAACATTCCTATGGACTCAAGACGGGATGGAAGTGGATACGACACTTACGCGCGCCAACACCAAAGTGGGAAGTCTACCGAATAACCTCGGTGGGGCCGCCTGGTGATCTAGCACACCTTCTACTAGCTTTGCAGGCTAGTACCCGGGAGAATTAATGGCTTCCATGAGAGAGGAACAGAGAGAGAGAGTGAGAGAGAGAGATGTGGTGAAGAAGGAGGGAGGGAGACAGAAGAAACGTTTTACCGGAATTGCTGAGTACGGCCATCTTATTTTTCATGTATGATTTTTACAAAAGCTTGTATCAAATATTTTAAATGGTGGCGTATGTTAAATTGGCTTGCAATGCCGAGCATCCAATGCTTATACGATAAACGCTAAAAATTAATAAGCTCTGAAGTTCTGAACACATAAGCAATAAAGCAGTGCAATTAACAAGCAAACCACAAGACTCCACTGAATATGGCAATATATAAACTTTTCAATTCGCATATGAACAAAATACATATAAATTTATCTCCCTGGGCACTGCATTAATGAAAGTATATGCTCCTTCCTTTACAAGCTTAGCATTTTCTAAAACACGTAGAACGTGTTTGAATAACAACTCAAATCAAAGTATTCCTGTGTTGTATACACTATATTGAATTTTGAAGTCCGCAATAAGCAGAAAGCAAGCACATATCTCTCGCCTTACTTTGACGACAAGCATAGCCTACTCTACCGAGGCGCCACAAGCGACGACTATCGAAACTAATTTTACGTATGGTCCGGCCTGACGGGACTAAGGACTATCCTGAATCGACAAAATATTGTCAGAGCGGAGCAATTTGGCTTTCGCTCTCAGCATTCCACTCAACACCAACTACTTCGTCTGGTCAATGAAGTTTGACAGCCTTTAATAGGAATCAGTTCGTTTCAGCACTACTAGATATCACCAGAGAATTCGACAGCGGATGGCACGAAGGCTTACTCTCCCGTGTCATCACCTACCAAACCCCTTCCTACTTAATACATCTCATTCACTCCTACCTCACTAGTAGAACCTTCGCTACCTCTCACGACGGAATCTTATCCTCATCCCATCCCATTAGAGCTGGCGTTCCCCAAGGTAGTTTCCTGGCACCCACTCTCCTCCTTCTATACACCAACACCCTACCATCCCTGCCACGCTGCTTGCTGTATCTCTTTGCTGACGATACAGCTGTCACCTCCACATCATCAGAGCACAACCTGTGTACTCGCAGGATTCAACAATAAGCTGACCTCCTTACCACCTGGTTCGAACTTTGGCGCCTACGCGTCCACCTACGGAAGAGCCAGGGCATCACCTTCTCTCCAAGACGAATAGCGGACCTTCCACCAATTCGCCTAGCTGGTGAAGACGTCCATTGGAAAACTTACGTTAAGTATCTTGGTGTTCTACTCATCATCAAATTGACGTGTTGAGACCACATTACATATGTGGCTAATAAAGTTAGCAAAAGAATGGGTATGCTATACCCTCTCTATAACCGACGATCATTCATGTCTCTGCCTACAAAACTGCTCCTGTATAAGCATGTACTCCGGCCAGCCAAGCAGCCAAGTCTCACCTACACCGCCTTGAAATACTACAATCCCGATTACTCCGCATTGCCACAGACTCCCCTTAGTGCATCCCCAATCTAGTTATCCGACGTGACCTACGTATCCCCACAATAACAGATTACATCCATATCCTTTCACGTTCCTTCTATCAGAATCTCTCCCACAACTTCAACTCCCTCATCCGCGGTCTAGGTGAGTACGACATCGATCCTGGAGAGCGCTACAAACGCCCAAAGCTGCTTCTAGGTACATAAAATAATACATCAGATGACTTATATATAAATCCAATCTCATCTTCTGCCGCATGTTATCCTTCCTTACAAAACACTCCAATGCCAGTAGAGGGCCTAGCCCTGATGTGGCTTGATACCGAAGGTCTGGCATTCAGATCTTCAATGTGCAGTCGTGTGTGTGTCCTGATGGGACAGCTCATGTTTAGGGAAATATAACTGTAACTTTAACCAAAACTACATAGAAATTTAATATATTTTCAACATTGATTATACTCAGATGTACATATCTTGGGAAAACAAAAATAAATAAAATAAAAAATAAAAATTAATCTTCATCCTTCTTTTAAAAGTATGAAATAGAGGCCATTAAATGAGTAAATACTTTAAAATATAGATTCACAAATATGTTTTATTTTGTAGCAAAACTTCTTCGAATGAAGAGATTCGACTTTAAAAACATTAACATCTATATATATATATATGATAATTACATGAAAAGAATCATATAAGCAGCAAATGGCTCCTGCGATTAATATTAAAAGTAAATTGAAGAAAAGGATACATTAGGCAAACCTAAGCAGAGATAGTTGTTACTGTACTTTATCTATGAACTTCTCTTCAGAGTAATTTTTAAAGACGTTGCTGTTCCTTCTACTTCCTGTTAATCCAGATAAACCTTCAATTTAGGCTTTTTCTGGTAGGATAGAGTAGAAGAATTTACAGTGCTTCGTTTAAATAATTGAAATATTATGGCTTTCAAAAGAAGAGTATCAAAAGAAATTACTTGATATACCAAGATCCACATCTTTCTGAAGTAAGATACTTCATGTCCCTAAGGGTTACATTTATACAGAGTTCATTGATCATCAGAAAACTTAGGTTATATAAAAACAATTCAACTGAACCAGGTGGCGCCAGGGTAACGAGGGCAACTGTCATTCGGTTTCGATCCCCGACGGATCACCAATCTGACTTTTTTGTTGTAATTTGCGTCCTTCAAAGTTAAGTCATATCGGACGAATGGGTGAAATGATGCTCAAATGAATCCGGGGCCCATAGAGCTTAGAGTTACCTACATTCGTCTTTTAGGATAAGGGAAAGTCCCGGAGAGAACCTAATTCAGGAAACCTACCCTGACCGAGATTCGAACTCGGGACCTCTTGAGCATAAGGCAGACATGCTACCATCACGCTACCGAGGCAGGCCCAATCTGACTTGGTTTTAGTGTGGTTGGTTTCCCCTTATGACCAGAGAAATTCTGAGATGGATTTTCCGCTTTAAAAGTTCCCTTGCTTTTCTCATTTCACTCCCTCAGATTTGACAGCGCGAGAGTTCCGGTGAATGAGCACACATATCACAATTGCATGGGCTCTGTAAATCTGCTTCCACCCTAGACTCCATAAAAGTAGTTACCCAGACCGTTAGGGTCATCTTTATTGGACTTTCGTTGGTGGTCGTGCAGAGAAGTTTTGGTTGTGCTTAGTACCTCTACAGCTATTATGGACTTTTGTGTGTCTTCGCCACTTTGCTGGCTCCACTGGCTACACCCTCTGCCTCTTTTGGTCTCATATCACCTCACTCTCTCCCCCTAATCTCTGTTTCATATAACCTGGTACCACTCAAATGTAACCCTCCGCGTGCAACTACCTTCCCCCTCACCCTAATTGGCTAATGCTTTCGCGACATAGACCATAGGCAGTGCCTTCCCGTCACATTTAAAACTGCAGTAAACGTCATAATAAGTGCCAGGAAAGTAGATAAAATCATACAGATAAGAATACGAAGGCATGCAAAAGTAATGAAGTTAATAATGAAACTGAATAAGTTTAAACTGAATAAATGAGCAGTGAAACTGAAACAAGTTTATAATGAAAGGCCTTCGGCCCTTTCCACTGGGATTTTTTGAAACCAGCACACATACCTTGCAAAAATGCTTGTCTTTCAGTCATATAGGTCGTGTCACGCCATACTTGTCGCGTGTCCTTCATTTACCCAGGCCTCGTCAAGGTAGTATATTTTTCGATTTGTATCCCGGTACAGTCTGCTTATCCTTAAATAACGTCTTCGCCACGCAGTAAAATCCTCCCTGGAGTGTCCTGTTGTCTAATTTCATATCGCGATGTTAATACGCATCTAACACACCTGTAAGTTCAGAGCATAGCTGTTCGACTTCTCTCACTGACAAAGACGGATTCTTCTCTGTGAGTGCATTAAACTCATGCACCACAATTCCTTTTCCGCCGCTTTGTAAAGGTTTTTCCTTGCGTTACTTCAGCGAAAAACTGGCGGTAGACTCTGCCATTATACATATAATAAGCACACGCGCAATAAACGTTCAATAAAATAATTTAGCTCTCGCACTCGGCACCACACACCTTCGTGGCTATATATGCCTAATCCAGTTCTAAACAAGGTCAGTGATAAAAGTCATATAAACAAATGTCACCACTACCACTAAATCACGTTCTATCGTGTCATGAGAAAGACGGGATTCAGAGCAAAGGAACCTCCTCCTTACTTCGTTTAAGAATTAACATGCCTTTCAAATAAATCAACTCTGTTGCGTAATATATTTAATTAAAACAGTTACGAAAATATAAATTTGACAATTCTCTTCCAACATATAAAGATATATTAACATGTTAAATAACGAACTAATTTTCAATACTACAATAGCAGCCAATGACAGGTGATTAGGTCATGTGAGCGTTAACAGATACGGGGCAAGCATATGTGAAACAAGAATTAGTTACGGTCACCCGTAATAAATAAGTGATGCTTCACGGTGGGTCGATATGCTCCTCTCCGCTCCTTCAGTCACAAACACAAGTAATTGAAGATATGCATTTTATTGCTAACACAAATAACCTAAATATATGATTCTGAATCACTATATTATATAGCCTTTGTTTGTAAAATAAATGTAGGCAAGTTTGTCGTTATAACGTTTAGTATGGGCAGGCAGATTTTTTGTTATTTTATTCTTTGCGCTGCATACTTAGGAGATGGTGAACTTAAATGCCAATTTTGATATTTAACCAAATTTTCTATCATAAATATGCTCTACGCACAAACACACCGCACACAAATACACCTTCGTTTCTTGAAATTATTAGTTTTATTTATGTTTTGTTTTGTTTTAATCAGGAAGCCGCAGAACATAATTTGGGTATAATCTAGGTTGGAAGTCTTGGATGGAATGCAGTACTCTTTTATTAGTACAGTTAAGTAGTAATGCAAATAAAGTAGAGCAAAATGTTATTTGTTTCTTAATATGGATTTGAAATCGCTGTCCTTGACTTTGAACGCCCGAATATGATTCATAAATTTACTTTCCAGAATTTCCTTTATATATATATATATATTGGTACACAGAAATCATTGTGTAGCTGACATTTCCCGAACTCCGTTAGTTATATACCTTTTAAAATTTCAATTCCATTTAATTTGGTCACGATATTATGAGCTTCCCCACCCTTCTCAGAGAGATACAGAGAGAGAGAGAGAGAGAGAGAGAGAGAGAGAGAGAGAGAGAGAGAGAGAGAGAGAGAGAGAGAGAGAGAGAGAGAGAGAGAGAGAGAGAGAGAGAGAGAGAGAGAGAGAGAGAGGGAGGGAGAGAGAGTGAGAGAGACAATGAGAGCGCGCACGGAACAAAGCAGAGAAGCAATGGAATGCAGAAAACAGAATACATAGAGAGGTAAATTCAAAACAGAATTACAATGCGGAAAATAGGAAATTCATAAAACGAAGCTTTCATCGAATACGTTTTGGAATTCTGGTATTAAGCCAGTTTTCGGTTGACAAGAACATTCGGCAACGCCATCATCCACTAGCCTACCTTCCCAAGTCCAAATTACGTATACTCAAGTTATTTATTTAACCCCATGTAAAATGCATGCATAGATAAATAAACATGGAAAACAGACACTTAATGTCATAGATTTTCTGACAGCTCACAGCTATTTCATAAATGACACATGATGCAACAGTTGGTACTTCACAATTATCAATATTAAATAAATGCTATTACGTCTTTGATTAAAATAAAGAATAATAAATATAATGAATATAAATAATGTTAATTTAAACCTATGTTATGGACTGACAAATATTTATTATTCCATTAGTCACCCTCCATTGCCCACCTTTTTAAATGGACTAATGTAAGCATTAGTGATGCATTACTGTCTCTAAATATGAGCATAGATACCTCTTAACATTTCTGAAGACACTGAAGCGCAAGCATGACGTATTCGTCCTATTCACCGTTTGGGTACACATTGTTGCGATATTCTCTAACCTCTCTGCAACAATGGGGTGGTGCACCATCGTGCTGAAACCAGTGCCGCGCAGCTAACTGAAGGGGTATGGCTTCTAGAAGATGCTTAAGTTTCAGTTTGTTCTGTCGGAATTGCAAATACAGTTGACCAGTTAGTCAGGGAGATAATTAAAGTGGACCAATGATGTGGTCTCCTAGAAAGCCCTGACCATACGTTAACGCCCCAGTTCGTTTAAACTTGATGTAGTCGTGACCAGTGAGGATTTTCATGAGCCCAGCATTGTAGATTATATTTATTTACAGTGGAGTCACTGGCGAAATAGAATTTATCTCTCCATAAAACCTCAATGATGAAATTCGGATTTAAGTTATTTTTATTTAAGAGACGTTTGCAGAACGATACCCAAATTTGGATCCAGTATGGGAGGGGATCCATCCCCTTCAGCTGCCGTGGTGCGAGCGCTGCGGACCCCTAGCACTCTTGGTACCTCTGACGTTACTAGAGGACCGTCGGGCCGAACATTCAATCCCCTCCCTGATAGGGTGTTGTTCGGATTGGGTTGGACTCGAGGGGGCAGTGGTTCCCGATACCCGTGGGATATCAGGTACTTCTCCGAACGGGGTTGAGGGAAGCCAATTAATATTCCCGCATACTAGCCAGCATAGGTAGTAGAAGATGTGCTAGATCACCAGGTGGCCCCACCGAGGTCATATCGGTAGCCTTCCCACTTTGGTGTTGGCGCGCGTAAGTGGCGTATCTACTTCCATTCCGTCTTGAGTCCACAGGACCAGATGGGGGCGCTTGTTAGTCTCTAGGTCTTGCCCTATGGAAAACCCCACAGAGGCGCAGGGCGCCCTTTTGGGACAGCTCGGTAACTCCCTGGTCGAAGGAGGCCCAAGTCCTTGGTCCAACGGGTCCAGGACTAATGGTAGTAGAACCTCTGGCATTGACATTAAGCCGATTTTGGAAATCGTTCTAATATAGCTGTTGGTGTAGGTGTAGCTTAAAGGTATATCACCTTGCTTCCTTCAGAATCCTTTGTATACAAATCAGCGATATCTCCAAGTCTGCTGCAGCTTTGTTCTAATTACTATGAGAAACAGGCAGGTATTGATGGATGAAAACTAATATCTTTCATAATATTAATAATAATCATATTATTTATATTATTGTAGGTACATACGTATAATAATTGCAAACTAAAGTCAAATGCACGATAACATTATTGTTTATACTACATTGTATCCATGCATGAATTTAATGTTAGCTATGCCTACTTTGCAGGTTATTTGCTACAAAATACGTCCCGGGAAACATCAAGTGCGGCGCATGTTGGTGTTTCCAGGAAACGCTGTTCCTGGAAGGATTCCTCGATTCTTAAACGCATCTCTGTACGTCTAAAAACACTTGTAGAAGGTTGACGTGTTGTTGGAAAACGTTGAGAATACAGACCTTGGGCCTCAGTTGCATTGCGATGCGTCTCTCCATAGGTCATTATCATATATGTGTACTCTTCGCTGGAATACATTACAGTTTCTACCTATCGGACTGTAAGACCTGACTCGAACTACCAACATACGGCCACGTGATCTTATCAGAACGAAACCAGGAGAAGCAGCACGCAGATAGCGGCACCACTCAGTAAAGCTTCACTTGTACGTGCCCTTTGAACAGCAAGCAGCGACTATACAACACGTCTTGCACTAACGTACGCATGAAACAAAACTGCAGTGGACGGCTTTATATACTGTGAATAGAAAGAAAATATTCCACTGGATTCAACATTTCAACGAAATATACGTTTTTGAGGCTTCGAAAATTAAAAGGTGCTGTATGCCTAATTGCTAACAATATAACTAAGGAATGAAAAATCGATTTTCAAATGTATTGTTTCGGTTGAGCAACTTACAAACATGTCACTCAACATTTTTCAATAATCTGTCTCTAGCCAAATTACCTTTACCGGAAAATTTCGTTACTTTTTATTTTGCTCAAAACTGACTAAACCATGATGACTAAAATACTATATAAAATTGAAATAGAGATGATATTTACAGATGCTGTTTTAACATCATCCCATTCTTATTGGTCCTGAAAAACATTTAATTTTGCTTAGATGCCACTATCAGTCTTGTTCTTTTACCTGCATAACTTTACGACATGGGACGACCGGCTTTACTGCTTTCTAAAAGGATCATCCTAAGGATATTTGCGCCCAAAAAGAATCGATTGCCCTCCGCCAGGTTTGAATCATTATGTTAATATTTTGTAGCATTATCCTTTCCACGTCTTTTTTGATAGTAAAATGATATATCGTAAGGAATTTCGAGCTAAAGGAATTTCAGAATAGTTTGAAATATACAATTTAAGTGCCATGACTAGGTTGAGAAATTCCTAAGCATAAATGCTAGAACGAAATGAAATAGGTTTGATCTATCACGAGACTGTAGATAGTGAGATACAAAGACAAATAGAGGTATCCGTTCTTCATAGAGTCTTGATATTTACAGTCAACTGTCTCATCGGTTTATAACTACCTGTTATGGCCAGCGGTCTGTAATACTTTGCTTCCTTTTTTTATATACTTGTTTGATTGTAGTTACGTTGAAGCCCACCGCTTAAGAATTGCTATACCTGGTCTTAATTAAGTAATTGGAAAGGGATGTAATCGCACACTCAAATGGTAAATAATTAAAAAGCTTTAAGAAAACGGGAAACTGGACGCCCCCATAGGAGATGGAACTACCCACTTCAATAACAGTTGTCAGGTATGGAAGGAACGTTCAGCTATGAAGAAGGAACGTGCTTATCTTCTAAACCTGAGTCGTGCATGATGATGGCATGATCTTACACTTAAACTTTTACCAGTAATAATTCCTTATTACTTTTCCGTCGTGAATATGCAAAGAGCATCGAACTTCGAAACTCACACGAGTTTACAAACTATTATAAACTGTCGCTTCAGGTAACTGTTAGACTTTTATACCTATAATAAATTCTGAACTATGTAGTGCAATTTACCTCAATTTGCAAGAATTAGCAAAATTCTGATTTTAAACAATAAAAAGTATAACGGTGACCAGAGAATTTGTGTGAATGCAACCTATCTCATTTCCAAAGTGGAATATGTGCTAAAACATGTGGTGAGGAGGTCTTTAAAGAATTTTATATTTCTCTCCTCGTTCACCTTTTTCTAGTCCGCTTTGGTCCAACCTTTGACATGAGACTCTTTGGATCCCAGGGTTACACGTAAGAGGACAATCGTGTCTTCAGGAGCACGTATATACGTTCCACCAGGTAAATCACGTGGAGAAGGTGTTGGATTCCATTTCAAAGCCCAGATTTCATTTGTTTAAATCCCTCATAAATGCAAAGCAGTTTGTGCCCGCCTTGGTAGCGTAGATGGCAGAGTGTCTCCCTCACTTTTAAGAGGTCTTGAGTTCGAATGTCGGTCAGGGTGAGTTACCTGGATAAGGTTCTCTTTCCGGAGTTTTCCCTTATCCTGAAAGACGAATATCAGGTAGCTATGCTCCATGGCCCCGGATTCATTTAAGCATCATTTCAACAATTTCACTCAACGTCCAATATGAGTTAACGTTGGAGGACGTAAATTACAAAAAGAAATTTGAAACATGTTCTCTATGTGTATGTCTATGTACAAATTTAAAACAAATAGTTGTTAAATGTCAAAGTTGGTATGTAATTTAAAAATGTAGAGCACTCCAAGCACGAGAAAGAAAAACGTTCAAAAATCTAACCTTAGCATAAACTACCCTCTACATGGAAAATGCTTGGAATTTTAGATTTAATCAAAAGTGACTAACGAGTTCTATTTGAATGTCATGTGTTTCAGACATTTATAACAAATGAAAGAAATATCTTGAATATTTTGGGAATAACGTTTTTAGCCCTCTTTATTCTGGATGCCTTTTGTATGTTAGTAAATGCTAACACAATGTTACTTCACAAAACTTATAGATTTTTTTTAAAATCATAACATTAATGCGACTTTTTGGGACAAAATTACTTAAAAAATAATCTTTGTTATTGCTTTGAATTTAATAACTGGATTTAATTATTATATTTAATTGAATTACAGGTTTCTCACATAACAAATCGTTACCCACTTGTTATACCTTGATACCGAAATTATGGTTTGCCAGAAGCAAAGAATCCTGATAGATGTCAAAGGAATGACGGTTCTTTGTCAAGACAGGGCAAGGCCAGTTCAGTTGGGGAAAGTCTATAACAAAGCCGTGTAAGAATCCGTGTCCTTAGAAGATTTCTAAAGGAATTGTCACTTGTCGTGTATGAATAGGGAATTCTTTGGATCGTGTACAATGGCGACCAAAACAGCCACAAAGGGACTTTGTTTAAAAAAGAGTTGAGAGGGAAAGTTAGAGATATACACGCGCGCAGCTGTGGTTAGAGAGCACTCTTCGGCGTAAGGCCGATGGAGACAGTTCGCGGCTAGGAAGCCATTATAATCTCTTCGGCGTGCAGCCGATAAGAGAGGAGTCTGAGACGTGAAGCTTATTAGAGCGGTCAACTTGTTCTATCTTGAATATTTTTCGGGTCATAAAAATTTATCGAGTAATAAACGATTAGCATTGAATAATTTTAAACCGAGATTGTTACCCTCGGTCGGCAACTTCCACTTCGATGTTTGAAAAGAAGCAGTGAATAAATAATTTGGAGACGGGTATTCCAGTGTTGTGAAAATCTCCTTCTCACACACATCCATGCATACCCTGAGAGAAACCTCATTGCTCGCCATTAAATTATTTGCATCAAATTGGCGTTCCAACGTGGAACTTGTGTACACCCATAAACAATACTGCTTCAACCTTATGTCCACTGCTTCAAAACGCCCCGCAGGTTTGAAATTAACAATATTTAGTAATAAGATATATTTGAGACCTCAAGGATAACATAGTGTCAAATTCGTGTCTTTGTTACTAAACATACATAAAATTAATTATAGAAAATGTTCTATGACTCCAATGCTCATACTTAGCTATCCGGAAATCTGTTAAAATGCAAAACTGCCAGGAAAGATGAGAGTTTCCTCCAGCAAACAGCATGTTTTCAACATACACACAGATACACACGGCCTTTCTCTATATTTCTCTATATATTCTTTGATACTTACACAACTTTATCGGTAGTTGTTGCAAATGTGCAGGATGTTATTGTAGTCTATTGTGTATTCTTCATGCTATGAATGTAAGCCAACTTATTGTAAATAAATAGTTTGTAAATAAGTGAATTCACTCGTATGCATCGCACTACATTGCGTCTTTGCAAGTATCTAAGGAGTTATTTTAATTGAACCATGTAATGCTTCATATATTTATAAATCGATGTTGTTCTAAAAAATTAATGTTGCAGTATCTGTAAGTCCTGCTATGGGTCTTAGATTCAAATAACCATAAACAAATTGACATAAACTGCTTGAGGACTAAACATGAGAATATACAATAACAGACATCTGATTTGCATACCCACTTGTTGCACATTTCTTTGCCACACAACCACAATGTGGACTGGCCACTAAGCGCACTATGACTTGATAGGTGTGGTGAAAGTATGTGCCCGATGTCACCAAAAGATATTAAAATCGACGTTAACAAATGTAACGTAACAATTGTAACAGCGCTAACAAAGCTGTTAAATTTCTTGCAATTTCAACAACCTCTTTTCTAAAAATGTTCACAAAAACGTGTTGACGCCAAGAAACTTGTAAATATTACAGCTATAGAAGGCTATGGATGAGTCGTATTATTTTCTGAACGTACTGCGATGCGCTTTTGTTCACATTTACGTCTGCACCGCAGTCTGCACACAGCTAAAAAGTGGCGGATAAACAAAATCTTAAACAAAAGTCGTGAAACAAATTTCTTATCGATGGAGAAAGAATTCTTAATTGAGTTAGTGACGAAGTATAAGGATATCGTGGAAAATAGGACGGATGCGGTGAATGTAAAAGGGAAAGATGTCACGTGGGAAATAATTGGAAACGAATTTAATTCAAATGCATGTGTCATTACTAGAAACACGAAACGTATTACGTAAATTTAAAACGAGGTGCGAAGAAGTACAAGTGACGAGTGACTTGAACGTTTCAGGACGGAAGGTGGATAGTGTATTATCCACATAATTCAGTGAATTTTAAAATCTCAAAGTTATTAATATTTGATGCAAAGACGAGATCGGCACATTCCTTTCGATGCATGTTGTAACTCAGTATTACGTAAATTTAAAACGAGGAGCGAAGTGACGAGTGACTTGAACATTTCAAGGTGGGAGGTAGTGTATTGTCCACATAATTCAGTGAATTATAAAATCGCATAATTATTAATACTTGCAACAAAGGCGAGATCGGCATATTCCTTTCGATGCATGTTCTAACTTCTCTTGTACTTCCGCAGTAACCTTCACAGCAACATTTTTGGACAGTCTGTACCGCTGTAGAAGATTTTTTGCTGATAGCTCCTCAAAATCATTTGCCCACATAGGCTGTACTCTATTACCAATGTCATTTAGACGGTCTTAAATATAGCAAATCGACAACAACAGATGAGTTCATGCTCGGCATTTTGACTATTTACAATTGTCAAGGACATAACATCATAAAATTGACTTGTTAGTTAAGGTTGGATTCTTGGTACCTTGGATTTTACTTTTCTTTTCTGCTCTTTCTTTTTCATCATTAGACCACGCACACATTCACATTCTCATTCATACTTGCAGACTCTGGGAAAGATGGGCAATTATCTTGCTTGGAGAAAAATCCCCACCCTCAGCCGGGAATCGAGCCCGGGAGCCCTTGCGCAGCAGAGCTACGGGACCAGCCTCTTCTCTCTTCGTCCATTGTTATATTGCTTTGTCTTATGTTTTAGAAATTCTGACTGTCTTCACATAAGCAATTGTTTGTACTGCACTAATGACCACAAATAAGATTAAAATATGTTAATATGTTAGGGAGTACATAGTAGAGCATTTTTTAGCTTCGAGTGGAAACTTTCGCATGCATTTGTGACTCGTGTCAGGGAAGAGGAGAATTCTGCTCACAGTGTTGATATCAGATCAATGTATTGTTTTAACACATAATATGGAAACTCAAAGTCTTTTCCAATAGCCATAATATAACTAATGAAACAACAGCCAAGTGAGAAAAGAAAGCTAAATACGTGTAGAAAGTAAAAGGATCATCTATATGATCCAAATATATTTTATTTTGAAAGCAGATAGGTCTAACTGGATTGGAAATTAAATACTTTCACAGATGCACTTGGTGAAACAGCGAGAACCAGCACGAATAACCATTTGAAAGTTAACATACACAGCCTGCAGAGAAATCCTAGTTGATAAACACTTACGAAAATATTGATTAACGTAACTTAATTTTCCAAAAAATGATATATACTTATAATTCTTGAAACCACTAATCATGAAAATTTGTATAAACAGGAAGGGGAACTTGTAAAATTACCTTCCATAAAATATAATTTATTCCACTGTATTAAAACGTTTGTTAATGTTTGTTAATGTGGTCTACAATGTTTAATCTCGACATCATTAACAAATGGCCAGTCGTTGCACAATGCCTTCATCGAGAGCACGCAATTGCAGGCGCAGGCGTCCTATTCAAACAACAACGCACCCAATTGTCAATGATATCCAATCAGACAGATACCACGCCATAAATCTATGGGAAGCAGGTCAAGCTGGAACCATTCTAGCATGGAAACTTCATTTAAACTGCAAAAACAATTCAATGAATGGAGGAATCATTGCTACAATATGCAAAACTAGAAGAACTCTTGACGAAAATCAACTCATACTATGAGTTGCGTGCAAGAAGGGCATATGGCACGCAGACGGAGTTTTTAAAAGGAATTATACTGCTTTCCAACAGCAAATGCAGTCAGCAATTGCTGTGTTTATAAGAGCTTGTTCACTTTGCACTTTTAAAATAAGATACAAGTTTTCCTGAGCTTGAACTTTTGGCTTTCTTTTGTTGTACCACCGGCATGAGTTTAGATTATAGGTTAAATTGGCTTCTTGAGCTACTTCAGATATTTGGTGCATTCCAATAATGTTGCCTTCAATTTCTTGAACCACTTGAGTTTGATTTTCTTCAAGAGTTCTTCTAGTTTTGCATATATATTGTAGCAATGATTCCTCCTTTCATTGAAGTTTAAATGAAGTTTCCATCCTAGAAGGCTTCCAGCTTGACCTGCTTTCCATAGCTTTATGGCGTGGTATCTGTCTGATTGGATATCATTGACAATTGGGTGCGTTGGTGTTTGAATAGGACGCCTGCAATAGCGTGCTCTCGATGGAGACCAGTTTTCATTTAATATAGATGTTAAGTTGTTTAAGTACGGAGACTCATCACATAGAACTGTGTAACGTGTCTTCGTAATTAAGACCAGGTCTCATAAGTGTAGAATACATAATTTTCTAATCACAGCGACATCTTTGTTATTTAAGCTACTGACGTCATCGGCAGAAATTTTGGAGTGGAGAATTTTGCTTGGTTTTTCGTCCAACTGTTCAACCAACGTTTCAAGAGCTGCCGAACACCTGCCTTAGCACAGAGTGAATATCGTCAAGTTCACCGTTATAAGAAATATTCTGTTTACCAGTTGTATCTGTGATAAGTAATTTTACTGTTTATACACTTTATTACAGCAAGTCCATCGTTCAATTTCACTACTTATAGTTGGATGGAAGCTATACTTTTACCCTCTATCAGAGTAACGGGCTCTCCTTTCTCACTGAAGACCATTAAGGCCCACTCCACACTCCACCTTAAACAAAAAGGGATTAGGCAACTACGTTTACAACTAGCCATGCATCTGCAATTCCAACGTTCTTCACAGCTTGTATAACGAATACATCCAAACCAGGATGCAGTCATATAAATAACTTAAACAGAATAAAACATCTTACAACTAAGTTGATATGTATCAGGAGCATGAAACATTCTGCCATGCTACCTGTAAGGAAAATGTTAAATGTTTAGAAATATTTGGAGCCAAATTAATATTTAAATATTTTATATTTAGAACTAAGATTCTAGGAAGAGAAAGTAAATACAATATAACATTCAGCAATATATATCAATAACATTAAAACTGCAATACATAGCTTTTTGAATGATTCTTGTTTTTACAATGTTCACTGCTTTCACTTAAGCCACCTTTGGCAGTGGTAAATACAGCGCCAGCATCTGCTTTTAACGCACCACTTATCGGCTTTTGACCTTTGAATACTGCAGCTCTCAATATCCTTTTGACTGACAATGTATTGTTTGACTTCTGATAAGCCGTCATTATTGGGTTTATACGTACAGCAAACTTCATTCAGCATTGGCATTCATTGGGGACCAATGACCGAACTTGTGCAGTCTGTTTGTAATGTCAGGTACGCGCAAGATGTATGACTTAGAGGCAGAATTAGCTCCCCATTTACTGTAGCATGAATTCGATGAAAGGCAACTGATAATATTATACCGTCTAATATGCAGAAGACGGTAATACCGATGCAAATGATTCGCCGAGAGAAGAGAAGGAAATTCCGACACAGAAGGAAGTGGCGCATAAGATGAACGTGTCTATTCTACTTAAGTTGGAGTGGGAAATCTATTTGGAACCCGAAGGTACATTAAAAAAGAACAAGCTCACATAGTGTACTCACTAGATATTCAAATGTTATTCCTGAAGCAGCTCAAGCTAAATATGTACGAGTATTTGACTGCAAGAAAGCATTTATAACTTGTCTGCGAAAAAGTGAACTGTTGGTACTATTGTCCAACACATCAACATATAGTCCATTAAAGGCCAATTTCAAGGAGACACAAAAATTATTGATATTACTGAAATAAAGGTCTTGATTCTTCTATGTTTGTCTAGTGCTTTCCTTGCAAATAGCTGATAACATTAAAGATCAGAGGAGTCTGCGCTTTTCCACTGCATATGAAATGTACCGTTATCACTCGCGCATGTAAACAACTCCAGGTAGGTATAGCGTGACCATGGCAGGTGCAGCGTGAAGAAACAAAACCGTCACGCTGTACTACACCTTGAGCTTGTACCTACATACACTTACAAGGCAACTCACTAAATCGCAGAGTACTACTTTACGTTGTTTTGAACATTTGCTCCTAGTGGCAGTTGTTTGCACATTCGATGGCCGTGCTGTACATTTGACGTCATTCATACCCTGTGTCCAGGTAACTGTATCGCATTCGAGCGCACATCTCTCCGGTCTTTAGATATTATCTTAGAAGTTTTCTGTGCACAGGTGGTAACGAAGTTGAAAAAAATGCCTAGTTATTTAATTAAATGTTTATAACATGTGTATTACCAGTAATAATTTAAATTGGTTCCACGATTTTATACGATTGAGGACACTACAAATATTTCTGTCATGTTTGTAAAATAGAAAACATAAACTTTTAATACAATATGATCTATCGTGCACCTGGACAGATTCAGTTGGCCAAAGGCCTTGCACTCTGGCGAGCTACGCACAGTAATGGCTGATGTTATTGTGATACCTTGGTATTTCAGCTATTTCAAGATACCTTTAGACGGGCCAAAAAATGTTAATTTTTCCATACATAGAAATCAGACGGCAGCCCAACTACGAATTTGCCGGCCCTCGTAGCCATGGTCCCTAAAGCGTATGTCTCTAGTGTTCCACCGCGTAGAGGGTCACGGGTTCGAGTCCCGCCTAGGGCATGGGTGTTTATGTGTACAGTGAATATTTATGAAACTAGGAAAACAGATAAGAAAATAAACGGAAATAATGAAAAATCGGTTAAATATGAAAAAAGGAAAGAAAAATATATAGAAAATCGTAGGGAAGAGTCCCGATTTCGAGGCCAGGGATGTACGCTCCGAGAGACGGGCAAACGGCAGTGATAGCAGCAAGAATTCGATGTGATTCAAATCCCTTCTTCATTTGCCTCTGCTTTGATGTCAGAACCGCAAGAGCGGAACGAAATAATTTGAAAAACTTAGCAGCAACCACCCGCCTTGGTAGCCTGGTGGTAGCGTGTCTGCCTCACGTTCAAGAGGTCCCGAGTTCGAATCTCGGTCAGGGTGAGTTACCAGGTTAATGTTTTTCCGGGGTCTTTCCTTATCCTGAAAGACGAATGTCGGGTAACTCTAAACTCTATGGACTCCGGGCTTATTTTAACATCATTTCACCCATTCCATTCATCGTCCGATATGACTTAACGTTGGAGGACGTAAATTACAAACACAAATAAACAAAAATTCCAGAAATATTTTAATCCTTTGATGCTGAAAAATATAAGGACATTTTCATAGAGGATGAGACAAAGATTGACCATTTCTACCCTGAAAGCAAACAATCTATGAAGTGGCTTCACAAAACCTGCCCCTAGAAAGAAGAGGTTCAAGCAATGTTTTCAGACAGGAAGCTTATTGACCGTTTTCGTTTGGGATTCTGAAGGAGTTATTCTGATTGTCGCGCTGCCAGCTGATGAAATAATTAAACATAGAGTTTACAGCAGTTAATTACCAAACCTAATATTTAAGTTCAACGTCTTCAACGTCACGGTTTTCAAAATAATTACAATCTAATACTAACCTCTACTTGGATAACATCGACATTTTGGTAATTGCAAAAGTGGATTTAAGATATTTATTACTATAACATACGTGTGAGACATTTCCATAACACTCGAAATATATATCCTAAATGAGATGGTGATAGCCTCTTAAGCCTTCTTCGCTTTGGATAAATTTTGCAGAACTGGTGAAACGTAAGATATACACAGAATATTACTACACAAAAAATGTAGACCTAGTTATAGCATACAATTTATTTCAGTGCCTTTTCCAAGATATTACTTGATATTAGTTTGAACTTTCTATACACATTTTTCTCAATTAGAAATTTACTATCCTTCTACAAGGAGAACGAAGTTCAAGGCCATTACATAGTGACCAGTTCCTAAAACATTTGACACTCGCTCAACCTTACCCTTTTCCAATAATCGCACTGTATCTAAAAGGGAATACGTGGTAAATTCAACATTACAAAATTTTGCATCCATTTGTATCGCGTACGCTTTGGTAAGTTGGACGAACTTAATTTATAGCCATAAGTCAGCAAAAATAAAGGAACTGGCTGGCACACTTGTAAGGTATTTCTGCCTACGCATAAGTCTGCAAGTAATATATTTTTTCTTTTTCATTTAGCTACGACTGGATAATTGCTAACATATGTTGTAGTTTTAATATTGCTCTTTAATAATGGACCTTGTTTTATGTTAGACGTCCTTCATAGTTTTCGCTGCTTGAAATTTGGTAGCACTGGGTTCCGGATAACCTTCCAGCTATCAATACATTTTTATTGATAACAGTAATGAGACTAGGCAATTATAACCTACAAAATTCGTATGGTACATGACAAGTGTATTTTAGTGGGTACTACAATAGCCCTGCCTATCTTAACATTTATCCGTAGGTAAACGGAAATCACAAATATTTCACTTTTTAAAGATTTATCGTGAGAATATGTTTTGAATTACAGAGCCTGTAAGATATAATCTGTTTTGCTATTTATAATACTACCTACTCGGCAAATCGTGGTATCAGCAATGAACATATAAAGGGAAGCGAAACGGAAGGTGCCACGATTTCATTTAATTTGCTAAGTGACTTGTGTCTTTGCAAGAAATTTATATGGATAATATGACTACAGATTTATCAGGTAATGGGGCCCAACACCCTGCTCCAGCACCCTATGTGGAAATGTACGGAATCACCCGAATATCATATCCATAACAGTGGATTAGTAAAGGGGGACCAGATTTGTGGACACTATACTCAGCAGATCTGATGCACCTTGATTTATTTTCTGCACCGTATGATAATGCACACGATAATCTTGTCACATCAGAGGAGTAACCTGTTATTTTAATTTAAGAAAGGATAGGAGCTCTTATCATTGCAGCTTACCTTTTACTCGAGTGATCAATTATTTTTGTTGTTGTAATTTTGCGTCCTCCAACGTTAAGTATATCGGACGGTGAATGAAGTGGGTGAAATGATGCTCAAATGTGTCCAGGGTCCATGGAGCTTAGAGCTTCCTAACATTGGTCTTTAAGGATAAGGGAAAACCCCGAAAAAACCTTATCCAGGTAACTCACCCTGACGAGATTCGAACTCGGGACCTCTTGCACTAAGGCAGAAACGCTATCAAGTGGGTAGTATACAATTGGAACCCTTTTTAGCGGACAGCTACTTTTGAGGTTATTAGTGAATTATAAAGAAGACACTCATCTCCAATTGCAAACCACTTTCCAACTTAGCAGCCTACACTGCCTAAACCGAACGTGGTGTGTGTGCTTTGTTTATGTGTGTGAGTGTGTGTATGTATGTGTGTGTGTGTTTGTGTGTGTGTGTGTGTGTGTGTGTGTGTGTGTTTTATATGTGGGTGTGTTTTGCGTGTGTAAAGGAAAATATTGTTCTGCGCGAAAGATTAAAAGCACGCAAAACAACACAATAAAACGGTCTAATAGTTTTCTTTTATCCTTTCATCAGGAGATTAAAGATAATATACCAGCTGAGCCAATCATAAGGTTCGTTTATATTTCGTGTGTGTCTTTAATACTTTAGCTCCTGATATAAAGTAAATAATTCAGAACAATTTCGTTCTTTTTGTACACATATCTTCGGGTTTTATTTATTGGCCAGCTACGGGAAGGCATATAGTAATAAACTGATGTGCTACACTCACTACCCCTGCTTTCTCAATTATTCTTATAATAACTTATTCTTCTATTTGATATTTACGTGTAAATAGTCTGTAGTCATTACAGACTCTCTTCAGACTCAATGGGAATAGGAGAACGCGGTAAACTTCAGGGATAGTCAAATCTGTTAAAAGCTACTCAATACGAGGGCGGTTTAATAAGTACACAGTTTAAAAACATATGGTGTTGCTAAGGGAAGTTTGTGCTATCATCATGTACTGTCATTTGCTCCTCGTTATCAAAATAAATTTAGTAGTGCATAGGTTAGTTTGGTTTTTACTGGCATTTCAATAATTTTTCAACGTGTTTTTGCTAAAATGGAACAAGTGCACTATCGTTCAGTGATTCGCTTTATAGTTTAAAATGGAAAAACTTGTGAGAATATAAAAGCGAAATTGGCTGCTGTTCGTGAAAAGCCTTAGCCTTCTAGTACAACAGATATTTTTATAATGAATTAAAACGTGGTCCAACTTCCCTTTTTAATGAGGAGCACTCAGGACGCCATGCAGATGTGGTTATGAGAAAGTCATTGAGAAACTCCAAAATATCTTGCTGGCCCTCGAATGGAAGTTAGTGAAGTGGTAGAGTCCATATTTGTATCGAAGGAAACGACAATTCATGCACAATAAGTTGGAGATGAGAAAGCTGGTGGGTGGGTGGGTGCGGCATTTGCTCACAGTGAACAACCAGCGGGTGTGCCTTTCAACTTATATGTTGCGTTTGGAACTTTTAAGTGAAATCCGAAGGCCCTTTAGCGTAGAGTTGCACCTGTCGCTGAGACCTGGATATATCATTATACTCCGGAAACCAAGCAACAATCAAAACAAGGGTTCCCTTCCGGAGAATCTGCTCCAAAGAAGGCAAAAACGGTCCCATCGTCCGTAAAAATGATGGCGACGAATTGTTTTGGAATGCGAAGGGAGTCATACTCATTATCTTCTTGGAAAAGGGAAAAGAGATTTTTGGATCATACTAAAGTGAAATTTTGGCCCAAATCGAAGGAGTTGAAGGAGACAAGGCCCATATGGAGAGAAAGGTAGTTATGCTTACCACGATATTGTCCCAGTACATTCAACCGGACTTGCCACCGCCCAAACTGAATGAATTTCGTTATGAATTGCTGCCACACCCCAATGCTCCTGTTTCCATACTAAGAAATGGCTTGCAGGAACAACATTTAAATTAAATGTGGAGGTTATCATGGACACAGAGGCTTATTTGTAGAGCTTGGCAATTGTAACGTTTTGGAAATGTTAAAAGATAGCAGGAGCGTTATAGTAAGTGCATGTACCTTAAAGGGGACAATGTTGAGAAACAATTAATTGTGTTTTTAAAAACTGGCGTATTCATTTCTAATTCCATTATTTATAGTGTCTGATTGCTTTGAAATTCTGTTGCCGGTCACAGCACTGATAAAAAAGGAAAAAAGTGATCCTATTTGGGAAGGTATTGTATTGGAAAATTTGAACAAATAACATATATCTTTAACACTTTTTACTCTACTAAAATATATATTTAACATAATTTGTGTACTTTAACAATATCTGTATTATTGTGTGGTATGATTTTTGTCTGTCTCTTACAGTTTCTTGGTTTTACAAAAGTGATCCAGAATGAAGAGTGATTCGGGAGTCATTCCTACAAAATTAAATATGTGTATTTCATTTTCACAATATATATATTATATATATGAAATATGTTGTATTTTAATCAAACTTGTTGAAACAGTTTTTATAAAATCAAATTCTGAGAGCTTTTGCACATAAAAGGTGGCTTGAGAGGGCGATTTTATTTTACGTCTGGTGTCACATCCTTTTAAGATGGAAAACTTAAATACGAAGTTTTATGTTTAACCGAGAAATATTTTTGAGTTATGTATGGGCGTAGAGGCACAGGGACATCCAAACATACACAAATAATAAAAAACGCCTAGGGATGATATTTAATAGTTTTCGCAATTTTATCTCCATTTAAGTCATATATTTTTCACATTAATGAAACTCAGCACTGCATGAAATGTTCATGTAGTGATTGTTTTATTCTGTAAGAACGAAAATCATCCTTAAAATTTAAAACTGAATTTTCTTCTTTATTAAGAAAGAAAAGAATTTGCATGTATAAGAACAAGGCGATATTAAAGAAAGGAATGACAGGGAATAAATTTGTCACATGTATACTATGTGGAGCAAGAAAACGTTTAGAATAACTTCTAATAGAATATGAGGAAGAAAGAGAATTAAAGAGAGGGATGAGTTAAATGAAATAGGATAATATGAACAGGATTAAGATCAGAATTTCACTCGGGGGGGATTTGGTACGTTGGCCAAAATGCTGGGCACATTGTGCCTATGCCCCAAGTGGGGCACCCTCGGGAGAATGGATGAGGTGAGAGGAGACAGAGCGCTGCCGTCCCACGAGCCAGGACAGTGCTGAGGTCAGGATCCCTACAGTTTACTTAGAGACTTACCCCGACAGACTAGGAAAACGGGCACGCTCCCTTACTGCAGCAGGGCGACGAGGGCAGCAGACGAGCCCCAAGGGTCCCTGGCAGAGGCGCGGAGACCGGCAACCGATCTACCGGAGGAGGAAGTTGTTTACCGCAGAGAATATCATCCCGTGCTGCACCGCCGAGGCACCCGACGTCACTTCTACCCTGAAAGAGAACACCAGATGAGATATGATGTAAAATGATTATGGAGATGAAAAGGTAGGGATAGGATATTCGGGGGATGTAATTAACCAACCCAGCATTCGCCTAGCGACTCAGGAAAGCCCCCGAAGAAACTCATGTAGGTTGGCCATGGCAATCGAATCCGGGTGTCCCGAATGCGGGCCACAGACGAAATCTCCTGAGCCATCTCGCTCGGTAATATGAACAGGAAGATGAAGTCAACTATGAAAAATACAACAAAGCGGAAAATGTATAGGGCAACTCAAAAAGGCATGGAAAAGGAAGAGGAAGAGTCGCGAGGTCGAAGGGAAGCTATAAGAGAGCCGGAGGGGAGTAGCATTTCGAATAAATAAGGTGTAGGTATTGGATACTAAAGTTGCTAAAGGACAGAGCCCAAATGCAGCAGGTAAACAAAACGGAAAGAAACACGCGCACGCGCGCGCACGCACGCACACATGCGCGCGATCAAATTGAAAAAAGAGATGGTGCAAAATATATCATATATTAACTAAACATTATTTCAATCTTAAGATAGAATGAGCCTTGCTGTAACTTTCTCAGAATTGAAGTAACCCAAGCTGGAATTACAATGTGAAATTGTTTTTGTTTTCTCTTGGCAGAGCCATTGGTAGGTCCTACGCTTGCCACAAAGTGTCCATTAGAAAAACACTCTGACAAGCGCATTCCTAGTGAAGGACATTGACAAAAGACGCGCGCGCGGAGAGAACCAATCAGCGACGTGTCATGCTTGCGGTCTAACATACACGGGGCCGGGACTTGACATCCCATCACACGCCACGATTGTGGTTTACGTGCAATTACGCTAATCCACACCTCCCAGCAAAGCCATCCCATCCCTAGGGCATATTGCCCCCCTTTCAACCATTCCACGAAATCCCTGCCGCATTCCATCATACTCAACCGCCGTGTATAAATGAAATTTTCTTTGATTTGAATAATCTTTATATTGGATACATTTTCGCCATCATCTAAAGGTGGTGGTTATGTTTACAATGTAGCTTATTTTAAACTTTCGGCTAAATCTACTATTAATGGAATCGAGTAAAACGTGCTCAAATGACAATTAATTTGCCAGTTAGCATATAATATAAATGTAAATGCACAAAGAGCCGTTATGTAACTATAACTAGTAACTATACGAAGAAGGACATTCATTTGAAAAATTTCACTGTAAATAAAACATTTGGTGTCTCTCTGAATCCAAAAACACTTTTAGAAACATATCTATGTACATGTGGCAATCTGTGAACGGCATAACTCAGAACTATAGTGTGATCCAATAGCAAATTTGGCACGAAGATTTCATATCTTCAGCATGCGATAGAAAAATATTAAAAACAAAATCCCCTATATGGATAATTTTAGTGTTTATTTCAGAAGGCTGACTCTAATAGTTTGGATATATGACATATTTTAAGACATTTTCATGATAAACAGGTTGTCAAGTAATGTCGGGTTTTAGATTTTGGTGTTTTGGAAAATTTATTGGACTTCCTTTACTTTGCAGTGCTATTTAGAGGATACAATGGATAGTTTTGCATACATTGCTGGCATGTATCAGTCTTCAGTTAATAAAAAATTACAAAATGGAGATAAATATAAAACTTAGAGGCCTTCTATAACACTACTGGAAACAAGATTATGAAACCATTGCCACAGCTCCAAGAATATATGAAGTAGAAGGAGAAGGTGTCGTTAGTGAGCATGTGGCAAAACGATGGTTCCAACGTTTCAACAATGCATACGAAATTACTAAATATTTGCCACGTTCTGGATGACCTACGGTACGGAATATTGAGGATACAAGACAAATTTTGCGAGGAAATTTGAAGAAAGTACCCATAGGATTTCAGAAGTACTTGTGCATCAAGAGATACTATATATCACCACATTAGGACACTAGAAAAATCATACAGAAGCTGCAGATCTGTACTTTATGAAGTGACACTTCAAAAGGCTGAATAGTGTGAATATCTGATGTCAGCTTATCCGTAATCCCATAATCCCATAGATGATAGATTTGTCATGAGAACTGTCACCTGTGATGAAAAATTCCTGGAAATTATGGCTTGATTGCTGCCAACCTGCCAAAGTCATCGTTTAAAAATCAGTTTGGTCCCCAGTAGTGTTGCATGTCAGGTGTAATTTTGAAGGTGTCATTCAATGGGTGTCTGTTACATACTGGCGGGCGATTGATGCAACTCTTTATTTTCTACAACTAGAACCAGTTCAGGAAATTTTGAGATGGAGATACCTAGCATAAGTTAACTGAAATAGAGTTCTATTGCGACAAGACAATGCAACACCCCATATTGCAGGAGCAACAATGGAATGAAGATTCAGGTATGGGGAGGAATAGAACTGTTACCAAACACAGAATGCAGCCCTGATCCCGTAGCATCAGAATATCATCATTTTCGATCCGGCGCCCATTTTCTACGTGGAAGAAACTTTAACAACATTGAAGCTGTGCAAGTGGTTTTCACCAAATTCTTCGCATCAAAAACCTGAGACCTGTACCATCGTGGGATAAAAAACCTTGCAGAACTATGGCTCAAAACCATAGAATCTAATAATCTATACTTTTGAAAATTAGTTGATTATTTGTCAGAACACATTTAAAATAATTGTTTCTTGAAAAACCACATTAATAATGAGACAGTAACTGAAATATCTGAACAAGATTTTAGTAATGACATTCATAGGAAAGAACTGATTAGGACAAAATAGTTGTAAACAGCCGTTGTGTAAAAGTATTTAATTACTTGGGAAGTAATCTTAGCTATGATAAGGAATATGACATGCACAATAAAATATGCAAATTTCAAGAGTACGTGGAAAACTTAATAGAGCATTCAGAAACAGAATGCATACATAAAAAAATTAAAGGTTTACAAATTTATGGCTATACCTATATTAGCATAGAGAATTGAGACTTGAAAACTAATTAAAAAGCAATGGAGTAAAATACAGGATTCGGAAGAGATGAATTCGGAATTTTTAGTATAAATGAGTGTTTAAAATATTTCAAACAAAATTGAAATTACATATTGAAACAATGCCAGCTAACGGACTTATGAGCGTGCGTCCAAAAGTAATGTCTCATATTTTTTTTCCTTAAATAAGTAAGTTATGTGAAAACTTCGAATTTGGTGCAATTCCTCAAACCTTCTTCTCCAATCCGCTGCAATAGTTACTTCCTAAGTCAACAGGTGGCAGCACTGCGTTCTCTTGCAAAATGGCTGACATCGACATTCGTAATAGACAGCGTTTTGTGATTGAATTTCGACCGCGGAAGGTGAAACGCCAATTCGCATTCACGAAAGGCTAAAAAATGTGTATGGTGATGCAACGGTGAATGTCAGCACTGTTAGACGATGGGTTCATCACTGTAACAAAGCTGAAGGGCAAACACCATTGGCAGATGAAAAGCGAAGCGACAGGCCGGTGACTGCCTTGACTCCATGCAACATTTAGCGATTCGATGACATCACTCGTGGTGATCGCCGGGTAACAACAGGTGAATTGTGTCACAGTACCTCCCTCAGTAAAGGCAGTGTGATGACGATTATTCAACAACTGGGTTACTCAAAAGTTTATTCACGTTGGGTACCAAGATTTTTAACTGCCCAAAATAAAGAAACAAGGGAAACAATAGCCTACGAACACTTGCAGCACTTCAATTTGGAGGGAGAGGAGTTTCTGGAAAAAATTGTTGCGGGAAACGAAATATTGGTTCATTTATTTGAACTTGAATCAAAGAGGCAGTCAATGGAATGACATCACACAACGTCACTGAAGAAAAAAACATTCAAAACTCAGCGGTCGGCAGGCAAAGTTATGGCGACAGTGTTTTGGGATGCAGAGGCTGTGCTTATGATTGAGTTTTTGAAGCAGCGATGCACAATAAATTCTGTCCAATACGTCAGAACTCTCAAAAACCTGAAAGCAAGTTCGCCAAGTTCGCCCAACAAAAACGATGGCGGTTATTCTTCTTTTGCATGACAATGCAAGACCACACACCAGCCGTTACACCACTGCAGAAATTGAGAAATTGGGATGGTAAGTCTTACCTCAACCCCCATACAGCCCTGACCTGGCACCATCAGACTTCCATCTGTTCTGACCTCTAAAGGAAGCTCACCGTGGGATTCATTTTGAAGATGAGGAGGCTGTGAAAACGTCCGTGCATCAATGGCTTAGGAAGCAACACTGTGTGTTTTGCCACACTGGAGTACATTTCCTAGTTAAATGGTGGACCAAACCTGTGGAAAATGACGGAGATTATATTGAATAGTGACAAATTAATCGTCAATGTTGTAGTGTTTACGCTATGTAAATTGGATTCAATTTTCTTGGCAATTAAAAGAGAAAAAAATAGGAGGCATTACTTTTTCACCCACCCTCGTATTAAAGAAAGCTGAAGGAAGGTCACTTCTCTGTGCCATGAAGTAAAGAAGGAGACACTGAATTTATTGGGAGTAATCTGTGAATTCCTCTTTACTCTAAATGAATTTGCATTACCGGTAAAACATAAGGGATACACAAAATCTTACTATCAAGGTGTACACATTTTGAAGTACACAATTTGATGTTAAATTATTTTTAATGTGGAATAATCCCAAAATATTCTTCTTTATAACATAATTTGGCTTACTCTACTGTATTTTTATAGCTACAACAGAATGTGAAAATGGGTAGTGAAAGTTTGTCTTAATTGGAAAGGTAGAGTTACACTGAAAAATTCAATGTCATAGCCGGGATTTGAACCACGGATCTTCCAGTTCTTAGGATATTCCGGATCTTAAGACTGCAGTGTTAGGAATAACTAATTTTTGGCCTATTCGAAATGTTATTTCCAGAACTTTTTGTTCAGCATTAACCAAAATTATTATGAAGTCCCTTTTGTATACAAACACACAACGGAAGAAGGTGTAGAAGAATTTCTAAATGTATTTGCGGTCAAATGGGGAATATATAAAAGGGTGAACTTTGGAACTAAAAGAAACCTATCTGTTTACGTAAGTTATATATTTTTTGGAAAAGAATTTCAAGCTTATTTAAGTTATCTTCTTCTATTTATATAATTCCTACTGTTTTTCCTTGGATAGAGATTCTTCTTTTGAGTAGCCCAGCACGTTGCGCACTCTGGACGAATGGATGAAGTGAAGGAGCCACATATGCCTACATACCTCATGTAGACAGAATACAAAGACTAAGAATTCCATTTGAAAATTTCCTCCCCTGCTGAATCTACCTGGAGAGAACGATGAACGACCTATAGATTCAGCATTCCAATAGTCTTCATAGGAAGTATTCATTCCTTTGAGCAAGTATTCGCGCAATATGTCTAATATAAGTTTCGCCAAACAATTTGGCACCTGCAGTTTGCAAATAGTAAACTAAGGAACTAGTCACTTACTCATTCTGAGATGTTTCCAATCCACCTAAAACCTGGCTTCAGCCGTAGGTAGTAAATTCAGTGTGTGCAGAAAGTTGATGCCCTGACACTGCTACTCAAAAGGCTATATCACTATCAGTTATATATCACTGCAGTCTTCTAAAGGCCCTATGCCGGAAATTTTTCCATCACTATCACAAACAATAAACAGGCACCCGTATAAAACGTTTGTTTTCACTTCTAAATGAAAACTTTTGTAAAGCAATCACTACTAGTTTCGCTATTTGCAACCGAGTATCTTCACGAAGGGGTAGTTTAACTTGTTTTCGGTGATCAATAAGATTGAGAGAGGAGAGCTCCAAAAATATTTACTACTCTTTGGCATAGGCTCGTCCACTGGATTCAAAGAATTTTTCACATTGAAGCGGTATCCTTATCTCTTCGTTGTGATCAAGGATGATGTTCGCTCCGGCCCAGCATCGAAGATGACCTTGGCCTTGGTCCGCCGCGGGTCTGGTTGCACTCTCAGGGTCAACCCAGAAAATGTTGACTGCTTCAAGTCCTCTGTGGCTGCAAGAATGTTCTAATTCTCAGAGTGAATGCGATAGATGGCTGTTTAAAACATTTACTCTCACGTGTCGAGAGTATTCCATAATCTACATTGAACATTAACTTTGCAAGGATCAACTAGAAGAAGACGCACCAACTATATCTAAATATCACATTTATAACCTACAGTTTCGACGTAATAATCTTCTCACTTCTCTAAAAGTTTTTTTTCAGCCTTTATGGCAACCCACATTTTACGATCGTCCTGTGAAGGAAAAAATTTGGCTAGCGATATCAAATTATGTTTTCTTTTTATATTTTATAACTATATTATACTTCAAGTTCAGAATTATCGCTTCAACATGCCAAATTGTTGGGCAAACTATACTGTCATACCTACAAAACCTAGAAAGATCATATGCAAGGGAAATTATCAAAAGGAAATCGTTTTAGATTCATCCTAGCATTTGCATCTCTTTAGGTACAATTAAGGGATGCCCTGGGTTCAAGACAAGTAGACCATGCACTCTCGTAGTTTTTCCTTCTCATTTATGGCAAATGCTGGAGTGCACGCTTTCATACCACCATTTCCTTTCCATCATCTTCTTCATTCCATTTTCTTGTTTTCTTTTAGGTGTGTGGACAGGCTCGTGGTACATGGGGGTGTCGGAAAACTGGGACGGTGGGTTGCACATTGTAAACGCTTTTCTCGACGCTAGATGGCGTTGTCTGATCGCTGTTATCACATGCGAGGCCAGCTCTTGTAGACACCGACCCAAAGATTTGGTGGCTGCGCAGCAGGTCCTGTCACCAGGTTAAAGAACAACTCTCAGCACTTGCTAGACTTCTGCGTGTCTCTTTAAATTGTTGGCTGAAATCCTGCGACTTCCGGCGGTTCCTTCGGTTAATTTCTTCCTCCTGTAATAGTTTAGTCCTAATAGATCTCTGTGGAGGTTGCCTGTACTGGGGGTCTCCTTCAATTGTCTATTTTTTACTTTACTTGTAATTACACTTAAAGGTTGTTCTGTCCTCACTCTCCTGTATTTATTATTTAACACCTTCAATGTTTTCAATCCCTTTAAAACAGACAGAAGGTAAATGATGAATTAATATGTTGATTAACACATTAAGTGTGGTTTCAAAATGAAAGAGCAGACTTCAATTTGGTATTACAGAAAATCTATCGAAGATGGAGACACATTGTGCATGTTATTGCACACTAGGAAGGTTCCACGTTTTATGTACTCAACATGGGTACACTTGTTGCACGAGAAACATCGAGATGGTACACCGTTTCATTCCATACACGTACTAAGTGCTCCCTGTGTATTGAATTGGCAGCTACAACAATTCGATTTCTTACATCTTGAAGAGTAGTTGCCAAGTGACACACACACTGTCTGTTATGTATCCGCACAAATAAAAATCGCAGGGAGTAAAGTCTGTCATCTGGAGGCCAAAAACAATAAAGAAGATTTTTCTGATTATCTCTTCCAATCTAACGGGTGGAATGGTGTCGTTCCGCAATTCAAGGTAAAAGTGAAAAGTTTCATGTAGTAGAGGAAACAACATCTTTACCAGTATATCAAGTTATGACATTCCTACACCAATTTCCTCCGAAAATTAGAATGGTCCCTAAACTTGGTTAAGAGAAGTAATAAAAAATAACCATTCGCTTTCGGTGAGTATCGTTTCTGTTCGACCACAATGCCAGGATTTTGTGTCCTCAGATTTACGCATAATGGCGAAAACATTACATGAGAGATGAAACGTTCATTCATCTGAAACAATAAGTCGTTAATTAAACTTGTCATCTACAATATCATGAGCAATAGAATTTCAAAATTTATATCTCTTATTGCGGCTGTCAGGACGCAGTAGGTTTAGTAACTGCTGCTTCCAAGGTTTCATATGCAAACGCGTTTAAGAACAGGCCTTATGATTATGTAAAGAGGAACATGGAAGTATCTGGCTTCTTTTCGTTTCAATTATTCCTGAGGCTCTGTGCGAACATTTCTTGGATATGATCGACATTGACATCATACGTGCGTGGGCCACCAGTATTTTTTTTTTGTTTTGTTTTGTTTTCAAGCGTAACCATCTTCGACAACAATTTTATGCCAGTCATAAACTTGCTCGTGACGAGACGGCTGTTTATTGACTTTATAGCAGAACCCACATTGCACTTGAACAATGGACTGAGAATTTGTAAATTGCAACACACAAAATGCTTCTTTTCCAGTGGTGTGTTTGCCAATTTGATGAAAACAAATGAACGGGCAGGTGCAACCGAACTTTGGTCCAAAATTTGTACCTTCCTGTATTCGATTACATGCTAAATGTGTTTCTATTTTGTATAATTTTTTTCGTAATATAAAGTTTAACGTTGCTCTGCCATTTGGAAACAAGCAGTTTAAGCGCAATCTGCAGGAATACCTGGATGGTGTTTAAGTGTTACCACATGATTGCATTATTTGTAGGTATATAGAACTAGGAATTGTTATTTTTTGTTTTAATTTTAACGACAGATTTTATATTTTATTTAATTTGTGAAGACATCTTAAGGACTCATGGAAACGGACCAGAGATGATTTAAAAGGCAATCTATGGCAAATGGTGTAAGATTAGAATTTACATACTTCAGTCGAGTTGGAGATAAAGAAGGCACATGTAAGGCTTTTAGGGCTACTGGTTTACAATCTTCGAATTCAAGTACAAATTTAACACAAAGTATATGTATTTATGTACACATACATTGCATTCAGGTACTTGTTATATCTGCTCCTTAAGTTTGATTTTCGGTTTAAAAACATCCAGGTTTCGCCTAGCTTTGGAAACTAACTTAATTACCCTTAATATGGTATCACATTCAACAAAATCGAAGGCGTATTTACAAATATTTTATAAGCGTTTGTAAAATAACAGCTACTTAAAAACTGGATAGTACTATTATCTATCCATAGACAAAGCGGCATTAATAAGTGTTTCACAGACTTTATGCATTCCAATTATCCTAACATGCAGTACATAAAGAGTTTAATATTACTTTATAAAACTAAAATTTGCAAAATCTCAGAGAAAAGTTCAGAATAATTCGACTCTAGGTTTTCCTTGCAAATTAAATATTCAAATATTGTTTGCTTAATTTGGTTTTACAGCTTATAAAGCATAGAGGAATTCTCAGAAGTTACTGCACCGATAATTCTCCAGAAAATCACATAAAGTGGACATTTCGTCCACGAATAAAACAAATAGAGTTTCTGAGGAATACAAGTGGGTTTGTATAACCTCAAAAATGTTCCTCTCTTATATAGAGCCATTCGATTTGTGGCCATTATATTCCCACTTCTAAAACAGAAAGATGTGGGGTAGTAATATTTCCTTGTTTAGGTGATAAATATCAGAATTTAAGATATGTTAAATCACATAAATCTAGTTCACAGGTTAGTTAGTAACAGTCTGCACATTCAACAAAGAAATAATCATGAATATGCATACCGTAACATATTAGAAGGATCCAAAATGTTATATTTAAATCGTTTCGCAAATAATAATTATAAATTCAGACTGAAAACAGATTTCTCCACTTGTATGTAAAAAGAATGTTTTGCAACAATTTAATGAGCCAAGTATCGAAAATGAAATGATAAGAAATGACTCAGCAAATAGTTGTTTGATATGTAAAAGCTTAAAAAGTGCCCACCTCGTTAGCTTAGATGGTAGCATGTCTGCCTCACGTTCAAGAGGTCCCGAGTTCGAATCTCGGTTAGGATGAGCTACTTGAAAAAGGTTTTTCCGGGTTTTTTCCTGATCCTGATAGACGAATGTCCGGTAACTCTAAGCTCCATGGACCCCGGATTAATTTTGAGTATTACTTCACCCATTTCATTCATCGTCCAATATGACTTAAGGTTGGAGAACGTAAATTACACAAAAGAGAGCTTAAAAAGTGTTATACAGAACTTGGAAAATCTACATATCCGATGCACATACTCGCTACCTAACCAGTACGAAACAGGGACGCCACACACGAAGCAAATAAAAGAATCACGGTTCACACAGGCTTCACTTAATTGTATTGAAATACGGTCATCCGAAAATGCCTACACGCACTTAATCACATTCTTATGACTAGATCTTCAACCGCGGATGTTATTTTAAACGAGCTGCTATTGATAATGGATGAAAGTGCCCTGCAGCTTTTAATTGAATTTACTTATCCGATACATATATTCCTGTTTGTCCTATAATTAACTGTCCTCTTATTGTTCTATTCTTATTCATTTATTAAACTATTTTTCTCGGAACATACCCTTTAGCAATGATTAAATTTTATATTTTTATCTTTATATATAAAGCTCATTTCTGGATATGCAAGACGAATCTCTTTTTGCACTCAATTTTATGTTTGTTGTATCTCTGCTTTTTATATTTTGCCAATCTGACAGATAATTATCATGAATATAATCGTATATGCCTGGAGCATTCCTATTACGAATGTGTCGATATTTTTTCCTCTGCAAGCATACAAGCACATATTGATTTGCCATTAAAATCTCCCTCCTTTGAAGACGTCACAGTAGGGCAGAATATATTCATTCTCCTTCAGTGGAAGGGATTTTGCTACCATGGGCGCTTTATGCGGGGAAATGGGGAAAAAATCCCATAAGCCGCAGGGATAAAGAAGTGTCATGAGACGAGAATAAAATAATGCAATTTGTTTCAAAGTCTGTGGAAAACGAAGCAAAACAAACTCGTTTCATCCCAATTTAATTTGCTATCACTGCGGACAAGCACATTCAAAGTAAACGGGTGAAAATGCTCACAGCTAAGTGTATTTAGTAATTTCAGTTAAAAAGAAGACATGTTTATATTCAGAAGTCTTATAACAATTTGGTGGTTATGTAGTTGAAGTGACCGTGAGTGTTCATGCTGGAAAATACACAAAATTGTACAGTGCGTAAATGCATTGCTTATTTCTACTAATAGGTGATAAACATCCGAATGCACTAACAAAAGACCGTATATTGTATTGTAATTGAAATAGAAGGTCCTGGGTAGATTATACTTCGAATTATGAGATGGCAGCGTTTTTCGTCTGTAGCAACAGTACATCACTTACGTTATTCCACCAAATTTACTGAGCGGCTCATATACACAATAAGCAGTAGGTAGGGTGGCTTACTCAACTATGGTCTCTGCATTGTCTTCTCCTAAGATGGCAGTGAAGACTCAAAAGAAGAAGTTGAAAATAAGATTCGTTCTTCTCGTGCACAACAGCTACCGTATGCGGCAATAGCTTCAATAGGTACATGGAACTATAGGGTCTTTCTGTTGCAAGTAATGACCGAGTTGACGCAAGCAACCGACCACTATTCCACACTCTTCCAACTAAAGAAATGAAGAAAGTTACGTCAAGTAACTAGAAATGTCTGTGTATAAAGTGCTCGTAATTCTCTGCAATTACAATGACATTCCCCCAACACTAACAATGAACCAGTTCTTTGTTTCCATATCCGGAAGCGAGATGAGAAAACTATAAATAACGGAGCACGAGTAAAGAAGTTATCTAACTTTAGTATGGTGTGCCAGGAGGTGATATGTAGGATCTGAGAAGTAGCTTACCCCTCGAGGATGTAAATCCTCTGTGCAAACAAATACACTTCACTCCCCATATACCCCACATTTTGACAGTAAGTAGTTAAAAACCTAACAAGTACACGTATGACATAACTCGGGCTATTCTCAACTTTCAACACTCCATCATTGTCGATAGTGACAAGAAGAATATCTATCCCTGTAATTCAACCTTTCAACATATCTCTGGCAGGCGGGAATTAAGAAGATATCTTAAGGGAGGACAGAATGATGATGGCCTCCAGTAAGGTTAGGCTGCCTAAAGATTCCAGAGAGACACTATCACGAATCTAACCTTGGCCATCATAAACATGTCATCTCGTATTAATGCAATACCGCTCTAAGCTATTGCGAGGTACTGCCCAAAGGTACCGCTCTAAGCCGATATGCGAGGAAGGAACATGTATGCTTACATCGCAAATTCCACCATTCGACCTCATCCCAACAATTACCATTGCCTGGAACTAAGTGCCTGATATTGTGAAATAAAACAAATGAAGTGAAGTTAGGTGATGATATGCGTATAAGGTGGCCCAGCTGCAGCGGTTATCAGCGTTAAAGTTAGGTGGCAGGAGACTATGGACAGTAAAATTTTGGCAGAAGAGGAAACGCCACAGCATTCACTCGCCGATCTCGCAAACTTGAAAGAAAAATTATGGACTTAGGACGCTCTGATGAAAAAAGCAAAACAACAGTAATCTCGATTGAAAACAGTTAAGTAACGAACGAACAGAAACGGACAATATTTGAGAATAAGTAGGGGGATATTTACAGAAATGCTGCATGGAACCAAGCTCTGTGTGACTGGGAGGAATGCGATCAACTTTACGTTCAGTAAGAATGACATTAGAGAGTAGATGGGAGTGATAACGGCCAAACAGACAGTGGCGTGTTTGTATTTTCAATGAATGCATAGAACTGAACAGTGCAAACAAACAACGAAACCACATTAATTCGCGCTACCTGTCTAACCATGAAGTATGAAACCATTTACTATAGTACACATTTAACATAATTCAAAACGTCTAATATTGGAAACAAGTTAAGAAGATGTGATGCTAATAGTCATTGTTATTCACTTTCAAATCACAGCGGCTGTACTAGTGATTTCTCATTATTGTTACTGAAAATATATTTATTGTCACTATCACTGGTGGACTTACCATCATTTCTTGCAATATTAATAACAATATTAATATTAATAACAATATTCATATTAATAACATTATTCATATTAATAACATTATTCATATTAATAACATTATTCATATTAATAACATTATTCATATTAATAACATTATTCATATTAATAACATTATTCATATTAATAACATTATTCATATTAATAACATTATTCATATTAATAACATTATTCATATTAATAACATTATTCATATTAATAACATTATTCATATTAATAACATTATTCATATTAATAACATTATTCATATTAATAACATTATTCATATTAATAACATTATTCATATTAATAACATTATTCATATTAATAACATTATTAATATTAATAACATTATTAATATTAATAACAATATTAATATTAATAACAATATTAATATTAATAACAATATTAATATTAATAACAATATTAATATTAATAACAATATTAATATTAATAACAATATTAATATTAATAACAATATTAATATTAATAACAATATTAATATTAATAACAATATTAATATTAATAACAATATTAATATTAATAACAATATTAATATTAATAACAATATTAGTATTAATAACAATATTAATATTAATAACAATATTAGTATTAATAACAATATTAATATTAATAACAATATTAATATTAATAACAATATTAATATTAATAACAATATTAATATTAATAACAATATTAATATTAGTAACAATATTAATATTAATAACAATATTAATATTAGTAACAATATTAATATTAATAACAATATTAATAATAATAACAATATTAATAATAATAAAAATATTAATAATAATAATAATACTAATAGTAATAGTAAAAATAGTAATAGTAGTAATAGTAATAATAGTAATAGTAGCAATAGTAAAAATAGTAACAGTAGTAATAGTAATAATAGTAATAGTAGCAATAGTAAAAATAGTAATAGTAGTAATAGTAATAATAGTAATAGTAGCAATAGTAATAATAGTAATAGTAATAATAGTAATAGTAGCAATAGTAATAATAGTAGCAATAGTAATAGTAGTAATAGTAAAAATAGTAATAGTAGCAATAGTAATAATAGTAATAGTAGCAATAGTAATAGTAGTAATAGTAATAATAGTAATAGTAGCAATAGTAATAATAGTAATAGTAACAACAACAGCAGCAACAGCAACAGCAACAATATTAATAATATTAATAATGTTAATAATGATGTTAATAATAATAATAATAATAATAATAATAATAATAATAATAATAATAATAATAATAATAATAATAATAATAATAATAATAATAATAATAATAATAATAATAATAATAATAATAATAATAATAATGATGTTAATAATAATAATGATGTTAATAATAATAATAATGATGTTAATAATAATAATAATGATGTTAATAATAATAATGATGTTAATAATGATGTTAATAATGATGTTAATAATGATGTTAATAATGATGTTAATAATGATGTTAATAATAATAATAATAATAATAATAATAATAATAATAATAATAATAATAATAATAATAATAATAATAATAATAATAATAATAATAATAATAATAATAATAATAATAATGATGTTAATAATGATGTTAATAATGATGTTAATAATGATGTTAATAATGATGTTAATAATGATGTTAATAATGATGTTAATAATGATGTTAATAATGATGTTAATAATGATGTTAATAATGATGTTAATAATGATAATAATAATAATAATAATAATAATAATAATAATAATAATAATAATAATAATAATAATAATAATAATAATAATAATAATAATAATAATAATAATAATAATAATAATAATAATAATAATAATAATAATAATAATGTTAATAATAATGTTAATAATAATAATAATAATGTTAATAATAATAATAATAATAATAATAATAATAATAATAATAATAATAATAATAATAATAATAATAATAATAATGTTAATAATAATAATAATAATAATAATAATAATAATAATAATAATAATAATAATAATGTTAATAATAATAATAATAATAATAATGTTAATAATAATAATAATAATAATAATGTTAATAATAATAATAATAATAATGTTAATAATAATAATAATAATGTTAATAATAATAATAATAATGTTAATAATAATAATAATGTTAATAATAATAATAATAATAATAATAATAATAATAATAATAATAATAATAATAATAATAATAATAATAATAATAATAATAATAATAATAATAATAATAATAATAATAATAATAATAATAATAATAATAATAATAATAATAATAATAATAATAATAATAATAATAATAATAGACCTACACCTGTGAAAGAACATTTTAATTGACACTTAATTTATGCCCCACATATTTCATGTGTAAATAATTATTTCCAAGATGCTTATTATTATTAATTTGAATTTTCGTCACATACTTTTCTCATATAGAGAATTCTGCAGATGACATTTCAGAGACATCAGCAACTATTAAATATTTACTATCACTTAACGTTCTGTATTCCCCTTTCCGCACTGTATATTAAAGGAAATATGTAATAAAATGCTTCCACAAAGCGTTTGTCTCTATTAATGTAAAGTAATAACGAGTTAGAAGTATTAACTTAACAAGGGCTAGAGCAGGACACATGACATGTATTTCTTGCAATTGTCGATACATTCCCCTTATTCGAAACTGCAAGACTGTTGCAAGGTGAACACGGAACAAGAGGAGAGTGTAAAGTAGGGAACAGACAGCTCTTGCATATGTAGCGTAGTGATTTCCTTGAGTGCAAAACTGTGTAGAAGTGTGTTAGAAGGGTGAGTGGTGCCGCAAGACTGAAGAGAATGTTGCCGAGATATACGTGAATATTTATGTATTCCCTTCCTGCTGAATTAGCCAGTAGCCATGTCTAGATTCTGCAAACAAAGTGCAAACCGATCAGATCCATTAATTTGGCACCGTAGTAGGCGATAGACAACACCACGGCTTCCCCCTTTACCTTTGCCCTCTCCAGCAGACTTTGCTGTTTCAGCTATTTCTAGTTTTTTTTTCTAGCTTGAAAAAACATACATCGCTCTCTCTCTCTACACATTGTACAACTATTTAAACAAATTGCTTGGTATTCCTCGAGGTAAACATTTGTGGACAAGTTTTCATTGCATATTTCCTTGTACATACAACTTTTTAGGGGAAAATATAGGCTTAAATGATATTCATATTTCATATCTGTTATCTATCCGCTGTGACATTTTTGACATTCCATTCTCTTAGCTTAAAGGAAAGAAAGGGTAACGATTTCCCATTTAAGATAAATACTTTATACTCGAAACAAATTAGTTAACAAGGATGAACCTTTTGTCTTTCACAATTATTAAAATAACATTTCCTAGAAGTATTTTTTCGTGCTGAATTCAAATATAATTCATTTTTCCCTATCGGGCAGAAGCTTTGAGTGATATTTATTTGAATTTTTATAATATTCTAAAAAAATCCGCTATCTGACTAAAACAATAACTACTCATTCTGACTTACATAGAAAGTAGTAGATACTGATTTTCAGGCACATTTTGCATCTGAAACGTCGTCTTATTTGTGCACCAGTAGTCAGCGAGCATATCAGAACTCTACATGCCTTGGTACCTCTTTTACACTGTAGCAATTTGCTGATGAAAACGCTCACCATGCTCATCGCCGATAGCTCATTTAAAGACATGTTGCATCCCATAGTTTTATAAGAATGTAGATCACTCACTGAGTCACGATAGCTTTCTGTTTTATGGTTCCCAAGAAAATTGAAACAAACTTTTGAAAGACTGCCAGGCTGCTTTCTCCAGTGTATTTAACAGTCCTTCGAAATGCTCATCAACCATTAATGACCGATCTGTGGCCCTGTAAAAATTCCTTCTTTAAGTTTAGCATCACTGATGTTGGGGAATTTCGATTTCAGGTACAAGGATCCATCAGAAAGTTTATCCATAGCTTTGAGGAATATTTTCATTACTCCCAACTTAAGATGCAATGGAGAAAATAATATTTTTCCATAATTCACTAAAGGTACATATGACACATATTTCCTGCCAGGGATACGATATTCACGTTCAGGCCATGATTTTTTAAGAGTGAGACTTCCTATCTCTGCTGTCCCAGAGACACAAAAGCAGCAACATTTGGGGAACACAAGTTGCAAACCAAGCAATAAAGCAATGACCTTTAAATCACCAGATATTTCATTGAATCCATCTTATCTAAAATTAGTTTCATATTTTGATATGTCTCTTTCATGTCAGCTGCATGCGCCACAATTTTGATGGAAGTTCATTACCAATATGAAGCAAAATAATTTTAGACGAATCTATGAATAGTCGCCACTTATCTGGCTTGTGCTGAAGCCCAAGAGTTTCCGTAACTGTACAAATATCACTACGAAACACAATACTATTTTCTTTAAAGAAGCAGTCCTTGATATCACTATGGTGCCCACGATAACTGCATATTCTTTCTTATTTTTGGAGTAGATTCCACCATTTGGGTTGGGAAGTTAAACCTTCAGCTTGCTGCTTAGACCGATTGAAATCCCGAATGAGGTCATTAACATCTTTCTGATTGGAAAAATGTGGTTTTGATGAAAAGGTATTGGCTTCATATGTAGGGTCAGTTTTATTTTCATCTGAAGCATTTTCAGTTTCAGTTAGGTCAAAATCAGAGTTTTTACCTAAGGCGTATCTGCATATATTGGTACAGGGAGCTGTTCATTGTGTAAGACAGAGCTTATTGGAGATTGCAAATTCGGATACTTAACTGTATGTTTTGTTTTAGATGTAATTCCTTTTATACTTGGCAAACAGAAATAACAATCACTTAAATGATCCTTCGGTTCCCTCCAAATCATAGGAATTGAAAAGGTCATACGATGTGTACCATTTTCTCACCCAGTCAGGAATCTAACACACGAATCACAGCATCTATTTGGTACCCATCTACTATCAAAATCACCAGGCTGACAGCCAAAGTAAAGTTGATTACACTTCTTTACAACTGGAGTAAAATTTCGCCTCTGAGAAAATATAGCGGAAACTGTCTACATGATTTACTCACTTTCTTGGCATGATGAAAAACCAATGAACTAAAACACTACATACACAGTATGCTCAATACTGACACACCACAATGTCAGATGAACAGGCCTGAACATGTCCAAATATAAATGAACCTGCACAGCCTTGTTTTAAGGATCTTCAGCATAATATTACAGATCATTTCCTTACATACAGCTTGGATAAAATCGCAACATAAGAGGTGACGTTTCCTATACCGGTTCACAGAAGACACTAAAATCCGATCTTAAAAGGAAGCTATAAAAAAAAATGTGCCTGATGGAAAAATTCTGACCTCATATCTGAATTCAATATGAAAATGTACACCAGATTCACTAATCAGATTTCTTGTGAAGAAAACCTTGTCGACTAGTGATGAGAAATATCCAATAGAAAATATATTTCACATATATTTTGAGCTTTAGCAATTCTACTAACGCAACAATCATCCAGAATGAAGAAGCTATTCCCAGAAAAATTAAGATATACATTTCGTTTGTTATGAAAATGGTTCTTATAATCAAAATGCATTCCAAAACTTTTGCAAAATAGGAAAAGTAAACAAAAAATACAAAAGCGTTACATTTGAAGACTAACTTGTTAAGATTCTGAAGTCGGATTCCTGAAATATTCTGAAGATGAAAACTACGTTTGATATGTAACTGTATCTCGGTTTTTAAGTTATTCTATTCAAGATAGCTAGTACCCAAGCGCATTAAAAAACACAAACACTTAAACACACAAACACAAATGCACTCATGGGAATCCTTCATGTTCAAAAAATGTCTTAAACAATCCAGGAGTAGCATCTCCTACTAATATTTGAAATGAAATCTCTCTATCGCAAATTAACATTTAGTTAAAATTTTCTGTTGTTATTCTCTTAAAAAAATTGTTATTTCATGCGGAAGGTTTTGCTTAGGTTTTCAATTAAAGACATTACTTTCATAGGTGCAGAAGTTCACTTTTTGGCACTATATGAGTTATATATAATCTTTGTAATCGTCTCACTGAGCTCTATGGTATGAAATTAAAAACATCTGAAGTTTCAAGCATTTCCACTTGCTACTGAGTCAAGAAGTTTCATTGCTACACATGTACAGGGACTTGTGTTGTTCTGCAACTCAGGCATCGTGCGCAAAAGTATAATAAAGGACTCGTCCAAGAACATTTAAATATGTGATGTTCAACCGTCTATGATCAAGGACTATAAGGTGGCTTTCAAAAAGGTGAACTAACCTATGCCAGTGACCAAAAAGCAAGAGAAGTGGAAATACTGAATATAGATAAACATTGTCACTACTAGCAGTGGTTACACTAACAGTGCTAGTGGTTTAATGACAGATAAATTCCTAATCAAAAGGAAATACAAAGTTTTCTGAAACCATACTGAGGAAAGCTCACAATAAATAAATTCCTCTGAAAGCTGCGAAAGCCAAGGATATGTCGAAGTAGCTTACTTCCGTTCTTCCTGAAAACAATCGTATGTTCAATCTCAGGTTTGATAAACAGCAAAGAACAGATATCAAATGGGGAGGAATCAGGAAGTAAGGTTTAGGACTCAGTTTAATATAACTGAATGAATGTAATATCTATTTTTGTTATTATGTTGCAAATAAAATGTGGTTCAACACACATATGAGTACTTTAACGTATTTTCACCATTCATTGCATCTTTAGAGGTAATTCCTCTATGCATTTGATCATACAGTCCTTTCAAGCATTTGCATACCCAGATGAGTTCCATAGCTGAAAAAGTCCAACATATCCACATATCCAATTGTACAATAAAGTACAATGGTAGCTGCAGTTACTGAACAGTAAAACAAGTATGATCGAAATTCATGTTTTACAAAAATCGTAATATTGGCACATAATTTTCAGAAGTTCTGAAGTTTTTGTTGATTTTCTCGAAACTTAGTAGACTGCACTTATGAAAGTCATGTATTTTATTGCTGTGAAAAGTATTGGCAGAACCAGCTCTATAAGTCATACGATCTTTAAGAACAACTTTTTTCCTCTCCTTTGTTTACTTTACTGTATACACGTACTATTCTTATACTTAAATACTGCGGGGAAACGTTATATCCATAAGTCTATTTAGGGCATACGATGTACTTAGAGTAGTCTGAAAAGTTTTGGACCTCAACATGAAGATGGCAGCACTCGTAAACAAAAGCTAGTCAATTTCGCTGTCCATCTTTTGACAGTTTTAACCATTTTGGCGGCTCAGTTGTTATGTAACAGTCCTTTGAGAGAGTTGATGTGAGTGCTTTTATGAAATTGACAAAACAGAGTATCGAGCTATCATTAAATATTCGCTTTTGAAAGGCAATACCTCACGCATATCAAAGATGAGTTGCATTCTGTGTACTGAGACTCCTCACCATTATTTATCACAGTGAAATTTTGGGCAGATGAATTTAAACGTAGCCGTAAGAGCTTGGGAGAGCATGAATTTTCGGGACATCCAGAAACTACAACTACCGACGAAAAACTCGCAAAAGTTCTCCAAATGCTGCTAGAGGACAGCCAAATTGAAGTGAGACAGATAGCAGAGGCTATGAACTTGGCAAAAGAACGTGTCTGTCACTTATTAAATCAATATTTAGACATGAGAAAGCTGTCCGCGCCTTTGGAGCCGCGTTTGCTCACGTTAGACAAAAAACGTGTGGGAATGAACATTTCCAACGCTCTGTTGGCGTAGTTCAGGCGCAAAAAAAATCCGAGTTTTGGCGCCGATTAATTACTGTAGATGAAACTTGGATACGCCATTATACGTCCGAAACAAAAGTATAGTCCAAATAATGGACTGTAACGAGGAAACTAGCTCCAAAAAAAAAAAAAAACTGTTTCTTTTTTTTCGACTGGGAAAGTAATGGCAACTGTTTTCTGGGATAGTCATGGAACTAATTTAGTCCATTATCTTCTAAAAGGAAACACCATTACAGGATCATACTACACATCATTACTTGACTAGCTGAAAGCAGAACTTGTAGGAAAAGGTCACTTTTGCTGAAAAAGAAAATTCTCTCACCAAGACAACGCAACGTCTCACATTCCACCGGTTGCAATGGTGAAAATCCACGACTTATGGTTTGAGCTGCTAAACTGGCTCCAAAAAAACTGTTTTACAGCTGGGAAAGTAATGGCGATTGTTTTTGGAATAGTCATGGAATTATTTTAACAGATTATGTTCAAAAAGGAAAAACCGTTACAGGAGCATACTACGCATCATTACTTGACAAGCTAAAGGCAGAACTTGCGGAAAAAGGTCACATTTGCAGAAAAAGAAAACCCTGCTTCACCAAGACAACGCACCGTCCCACACCTCAGCGGTTGCAATGGTGCAAATCCATGCATTACGGTTTTTAACTGCTTGACCATCCGCCTTACTCGCCATATCTAGCCCCAAGTGACTTCTTTTTGTACCCTCATCTGAAAATTGCGGTCGCAGGACAGGGATTTTCGTCAAATGAAGAGCTAATCGATCACGTTCCGGAACAATTATTTTGCAAAGAAAAACGAATAGTATTTGGACGGTTACAGAGTTGGTTGCATCGCTGGGAGAAGTGTGTAGAATAACAATGAGACTATGTTGAAAGATAAAAGAAAATTCTGAAAAAAATGTCTTGTCTGTTTATTAGGTCGAAACTTTTCAGACTATTTAGATTACCATTGAAGTTCCCTTTGAAAAAGGGTTATAATGAAGAGGTAAGTGAAAATTCAACATTATCCAAAAACATGATTTATAATTTTATTTGTAAACATTGCAATTGCTATTCTCAGACTCGTAAATATTGGAGCCGAAATTCTTGGCCTTACTACCTTTCAGTAGCTTATTGGTCATTTATTTGAAATTAATTTGGACAACATAATTTTTTTTAGCTTGCTAATGTTAGAAGGGTGCAGAAGAGAAAGAGAGATCGAGAGAGAGCCTATGGAAACTTTTAACCCCTATGAACTTTGATAACCTACAAGTCGAATTCTGGAAACGGTTAAGTTATAAAGTCGTTTTATGTTTAAGTTATACAGTGCCTTATTTTGCACTGGTGGCCGGCTGGCCGGTAAGCGAGAGCCAGCTGCGTGCCACACTGCTTCTCTCACGGTTCCTGACACCCGCCTTTCTCCAAGTCGATGTATGCTCGTCCGTTGCTAGTGCGCGTTCTTATGTTCTTTATGGTCAAATTGCGCTTAGCTCTGTTAAATTCCAAGAAGTATGTATACTTAAGTATACCGCATATTCATGAATTATTCTTCCGTGGAACAGCGTCTTGTAGGATGACACGGCTATATGTAGAACAATTTCCTAGTATTCCTGCGTCTCACAGTGAGACAGTTCCTAAACTTGTAGAGAGATTCAGAGAAACTCGTTCTGTACTTGATAAGAAACCCAAACGAACTCGCCATGTGATTACAGAAGAAAAACTCGATGAGATAGTACAAAAGAGATATCCCAAGTAAAACCTCTCTGAGTAGGTTATCACGGGAAACGGGTGTTTCAGAATTCTTGACTTGGAAAACCACTGAGCTTTTGAAATTAAAGTCATTTAAGACAACCGTACTTCAGGAATTTCATCTAAGTGATACTGTGAGTAGAATTAATTTCTGCAATTGGGCGGTGGGTAAAGTTAATGGTGGTTCTATGAACCTAAAATTATTATTCCTTTTTTCACAGACGAAGCGTGGTTTTCTTTACATGATCATGTATCGTCACAAGAAACGGATATTGAAGTGCAAAAAGTACGATATAATGCACGAAATGCCATTGCATGACCAGAAAATTGGTGTTTGGGTGCTGCCAATGCGTACCGAATTATGGGGCTTATATTCTTCGAGCAAACCGTTAACGGAGAGAGGTTGCAATAATAAAACTATTCTGGGAATATTTGTGTGACATTGAGGGCACACTGGCATATTTTCAAAAAGCCCTGCTAAAACCCATACAGTTGACCCATCGTTGCAATTACTTTGGGAAATTTTTGGACATAGGTTCATCAGGAATGAACTATGGCCACCGCGATCCCCAGAGCTTACAGTACGTGATTTTTATTTATGGGGGAACTTAAAAAATAAAGATAATCGGAACAATCCGTATATCTTGGAAGAACTGAGAGATAATATCAGGAGTGAAATTACTGTAATTTCAGAAAATTAATTAGGCCTGACAAAAGAGATTCTCTTCGAAGGTGTGAGACATGAGTGGCAGCACAAGCATATTACTTCCAAAACATTCTGTGAGAAAAATGTATATTATTATTGTATTTATAATTTTCATAACAAACCTAAACGCTAGAATTTAAATATTCAAGGTATTAGCAGCGTGTGTACTGCGGCGCAACGTGCCTTCTGCTTTAGCACTAGCCTGCCTGCCGGCCGGCCAGCCACCAGGACAAAATATAGCACTGTAGCTGTTCTGATGTGTTGAGTTTTTGTCTCTTTATCACTGTTTCTCATTGAGAGGAAACCAGGTAAGAAATGAAAAGATTTTATAAAGCATTCACTGAAAATGCAAAATCCTACGAAAAATTCAAAGCTGACATTTTAATATTGTCAACTTTGAAATTTGATAACTTTGATATTTATTTTCTTCTTTAAGAAAATAAATTTGAATCACTTCCATAGAAAATTTTTTACACATTTTTAGCTCTCTTCCTCCTATTTCTGAGGGTGGCACATTTTATTTTTGTGAAAATAATGTATATGCGAACAAGGTAAACTGCAGCACGACCAAATAAGAATTGTATTACTGGAATGTAAAATTCGTCACAGCTATTGTGTTAAATCCTGCAATAGAAATTAATAAGTTTACCCATATAAGCAAACTTAGCATTCCCTCCACTTAACCAGACTGAAAGCTGGCTAAGCAAAACTGGGCGACTTTCAACACAGAATTAGGGACACAAGTAATTTTTTCTTATTGCTCAAAATGCAATTTATACCTGTTGAGATTATTAACGCAGTAGCTTTCCTCGGCAATTATTTAATTTTATAGAACGTTGCGTAAAGATACTATTCTTTGAAATTTCTGAAGAAATTGGAATACGTGTATTACATAATAAAATATTGTAAGTAGGCGCATTGCTTTATTTTCATCTTCGTTTATTCTTTAATCAGATTTTGAAGCTTATGTATATTTGGTAGTTGCAAACGCAACAATTTCTGGAATGTGGAAAGTTATTGCCTAAGGCAATATGAACGTAGACAAACCAAATTAACATCGCCATCTCCTTTTGAGCCTCCAGGGTTACGAGCACAATTTTGTAAGGAAAGTCTAATATCCTGATTTTATTTTCCTGCGATTTTTTTCCACTTTCCATCCCTGCCTAGCTGTAACACTATTACGGCTGCTTTCACCGAGATAAGATAGGGCCAAAACTCCAGCAAGCATCGTAAATAAACATACTGCAGTAAAGCTGGCAAACTACCGTTAAAGGGGCCGTCACTGAATCCCATAGGAGAGTCACATCTTGCTTCTCTCAGGTCCACGTGCAGAAGCTTGGAAGACGGAATTCTTCCCTTCAAAACTATTTTTCTCTTAGACTTAAAACATATTCTTACAACATCCTGAAGTGTTTGATTCTTATGCTGGCATATATTGTGCCTTATCCAATTAAAATCATCCTGCTAAGTTCTTGTCACATTTTCTCAGAAATAGTTTTCTGTAACACGAAGGATATACAACCATACCTTCTGAGCTCAACGATCTACAGTTTTCTTCTATCAGTTTGTTTAATCAGAAAGGCAGCTTCATTTTTAATAATGTCACAATTTGATTAAAATGTTTCAGAAATAATTTTAAAACATTACCAATCAGGTTTGAACATGAAAGTAAATTCACAACAAAATCTATGTTGTCTTTATTATGCTTAATTAGATTATAGATATTCTATAGTTTATAAGTAAACTGGTAATTTAGATTAAAATTAAATTAAAATTAAAATTAAGGAAAACAAATTGGCATTAATTTGCAAAGAAACCACGTGATTTGAGCACGTAGAAGCTGCTATATTTAACAGCAGTGTACATTTTACAGCAAAATGTTTAGTTAATGTGTACCTTAAATATACCACACTACCGCAACATTGGAGTAGTTAGTTTATTTTCTATGAAGTGGTTCAGAAGTCAGGGTACAATATGTTGTTTTAAAAATATATGGTTACATAAACAATATATTGTTAATTGCAAATTTTAACAGTCGTCAGTTATCATTGTTAATTGTAACATTATACTATTAGCCATAAAGTTACAATCTAACTTATAACTGAGGACATAGCTGATAGGATGAGGGAGCATATGGTAGAGTAAGATGGAGTTGAGTCAAACATTGGATCAATTTGATGTTTATGTATTAATCTCTGACGATAATTAAGGTGATACAAAATGCAAGTAAACTCCAAAGTATAAAGAGACTAGGTTGGAGTGGTAGCAACAATTAGATAGTATACAGATACCCAATTGGGCCTTACCTCAAGAGATGTGTGCCACATTGGTCGAGGGGGCGTATAGATGAGCCTCCGCTAGTGGGTGGCATGGCGACCCCGATCAAGAGTGACCCCGAGAACGATGCGAACGTGAAGAACCCAAAATAAGACCCAGAAAAATAGAACCCATGGCTACAGAAATAAGCAGCCCTTAAATACCGATTATCCCATCATGGCGTGCCAAACAAGGCGAATTCAACGTCTTGGCTTCGTAAACACTTCCCAGACATACGTAAGTATTCCCATACTTCTTAGAACATTTTAGCTGATACAGAATGCCAGTCACCATCTGATCTGTCCGTGATAGACATGAGCAGACAGAAAACTGATGCCATGAGGAATCTTCCATGAAGCTGTTCTCACGGGTCAGCAGAAAAGTGGACGTTAGAGAACTTAGAAAATGTGAAAGAAAGTCAAAAAATGGGAAATAAACATTATGTAAAAAAGTTCTAAATTTGATATATTTCCAAGCCTTTTTCAACCTGCAAGTAACAATATTCAATACTGAAATGTTATCTCGGCTTCTTAATTCTGTTACCTGGTGCCTAACTTTAATACCAGGTTGTATTATATTGTCTTCCACAGTCTGTTTGTTTGAAGAACAATAAGGTTAGGACATGCCTACCCTGTGACTCCACAGGGTGGTGGTGGATATGCCACTGACGTGCGTCAACCACGCAGGGAAAACTACCGAATAACCTCGGTGGGGCCGCCTTGTGATCTAGTACACCAACTACTCGCTGCGCAGGCAAGCACCCGGGACTACTCAGGAAACCTTCTGCCCCTTCGGACGGCCGGAGTCTGGCCGGAGACACCCAATCTCCCATGGGTATCGGGAACCACTGCCTCCTCGAGGCCTACCCAATCCGAACACCTCCCACACGGAGACTGAAATCTTATGTCTAAACGATAATGCATATAAACTAAGGAACAAATTCTAATTAGTAACTTGTAAATAATTTAAACATACTTTTGGCAATTATGCCGTGCTTGCCTTACAATAATTTAAAATTTTTGGGCAATGTCGTGTACTACAACTGTAATGATACGATCAACTGACAGTTTTTAAGTGGTGGAAGTTATCTATAGTAACACAAGTGAGTGTGTCACATAACATATAAAAATTTGACACATTTTGTGCCTTTGAATTAACATTACGATAAATATTGCAAATTAAATGTTACCAAGTCATTTTGTATCTTACATTGAAGCACCTAGTGATGCTGCACCCTATTTGAAACAGTTAACAATTTTCAATTTTCCTAAACGAACATATAAAGCTTGTTTCCTATTAAGATTTTCGGAAAATTGCATCTAACAGCAATATAAGTGTAAATCAGAAATATTTTTTGTTTAAAAACGGAATGATATACATACTGAAATCAAAAATTGTATTTGTTTTAGTGTTATAGTGTTTTTTTAAAATGTACATTCTTAAGTATTACTGAACGTATTTCATTTTGAATTAGGAAAAATCAAACATAGAAGGTGAGCAACGCTTGACGCAATTCTAAGTATCTAAATTTCTATAACGTCTATATACAATCTCAGCTAAATTCACTGCAGGATGGTTATAGCTCGCTAGCAATATTGTAAAAGTCTCTGTTTGTCTAGTCCATGAACTAAAAATGGTACAATTTATTCCGCTAGTATTTTTGCTACTGGTAATTTTTTTGCGCTCATATATACATAGTAGTGATTCCCATCTTTATGATACGGCATTTATTACTTCCTCCTAGGTCGTCGTTTTCTTCTCTCTATTTACTCCGCTCGTGTGGAGGACTTACGCTCCTAGGACTAACTGTCCCAAGCTAATTTAGTTATTATGACTGTATACGCTCAATAGGGAAGGCTTTTATTCTTCCAAATATGACGCCTGAGTAATTCCATTCTTTACTGTATTAATTAAATTAAATGATGCCGTATTAAAACCGAAAACTTGGACGTTGATATCCAATTATTATATGCGGTCCGATAGGCTTGGAGGTTTCTAGCATCTTTTCATTTCCACTCTTTGTGACTGATGCTGAAAACCGGCGAACTGGCAAGAAGAATACAGATACTCCAAAAAGTATTCGTCTAATCATAGCACATAGAACATAACAAACACAATCAGAAAAATATAGATAAGAAACGAACAATAACTATTTCCATACATCGGCTGACATATATACAAATAAAACAATTTGGGTTCATGTATTGTTTAATTAGTAAACAGCTCTACGTTATTTAAAATCATGTTCATTTTATGTCAAAAAAGTATTCGTCTAGTAAACAAGATCCCAGGTATGGTGCCTCACTGACACACATCCCTTCCCTTTTCTTATGCAGTTGTGTTTCATCCACTGTCATTGACAGTTTCATCTCTGTTTTCAAAGCCGTTGACTGCTTTTTAAGTAATATGGGTAGTAAACGTCATGAAACTACAAAAGATGAGAGAAAAATTTGCATCAGGTTATTTAAAAAAGGAAAATATTTTCAATAAATTGGAGAAACCATTGGAGGACCTACGAGAACAGTGAAGACTATTATATGCAGGGTTGATCAGAGGAAATATTACGAAAATCAACCAGAAGCTGTTTTCTTGTAGATCTATCTGAGATGGAGGAACGACAGTTATTTATAGAAGTAAAGAAAAATCCTTATCTAAGTACTCCAAAACTTGCTTTTGCAGTTTAAACACACACAGAAAAGGGCATTTCAGCAGAAACTAAGAAAAATGATTTATGAAGCTGAGTACGGAGGACAAACAGCCCGTAGAAAGCCACATATCAGTAAAATCAACAGAAGGAAGCGAGTTGCTTTTGCAAAAGTACATAAATACGATGGATTTGATTTCAGGAAGAACTGTGAGCTTGACCAGAAAAATATAACAACTTCTGTTAAACATGGAGGCGGTTCAGTGATGTCTGGGGCAAATGATGTGGAGGATTTTTGTCTTATTGATGGAATTATTAACTATAAGGTTTATATAAACATCCCAGAAACACATCTGTCTAGATGAGTGAATAATATAGGTTTTTCTGAGGATTATATTTTCACACAAGATAATGATCCAAAACTCACATCTCTAGAGGCAAGGCTATGGTTGTTGCATAATACTCCACAATGGATGCCAACACCACCGTAATCCCCAGACATGAATCCAATAAGAGAATTTGTGGAGTATACTGGACAAAAATATTATGATTCGTCAGATAGCTAATATAAAGGATCTAAAGAACGCTCTCCTAGAGGAATGGTATAAAATTACAGTGGAAACACACGATCGTTTGTGAAATACATGCCAAGGAAAACGCAAGGGATTATAAAGAGGAATGGAGGGCCTATTACGTTTTTGTATTAACTCTAACGTTCTACAACATTTTCAGTATGCAGACGAACACTTATTTTGCATCCTATTTTGCACATTTTAGTTTTGAATGTTTAACTATGTTTATGCGAATATATTATGTGCAGCGGGAATTAACGACACGTCGATAAACTGTCGTCTCGTCGCTGCTTTTCGAATGTGGAATACAACGACTCCACGTTCTCTTTCGCTGTTACTAAGCGAGATGCTGCTTCTCGTAGATTTCGGCCTCAGCTGCTCAGCATGGATCTTGCACTCTGGGTATGGGTGGGATATTAGCGCAGAAAAACCAGAGCTTTCTTCGAAATGCGATTTATTAACATAAAATAGAATTTAAGGTTTGCCGATACGTCTTTGTAGCTACGGCCACCAAGTAGGTTCACTATCACAATATACCACAATGCTGGTTAGGTTGACGACCAGCTGCCTGTGAACCAACCTCCTTCCACGAGTGTTCTAACCCAAGTGACTTCCTTTCCCTCGTGGTCTCAGATCACGCCATTACTTCGCCTTACAAATTTTAGCGCGAAACATTACGTGGTCACGGCAACTGATAGACCTTTCACTTATTTTTCTGGACCAGGTGTGCAGTTAGTTTCCGAGAAAACCGGTCTCGTGATTAAGACAAGTACCTGGCCTGTGACCCTTCTTATCTGCTTGCACAAATTTAGCCCATTTTTGTCACTTCTAACAACAACTAAGCCACCACTAACTGTACCTTTTTAACATGCGCTGATTTCCAAATTATCTAATTTCAATATTTTATGCATTTACAGTTTCGGCTTCAACTATGTGTTTCTTTATTGTATTCTCTTTTTCACTAATCAATAAATAAGAGAGTGTCCCTGCTGTACCTTATCTCATAAATTTTCCACTATACATACATTCTTAAACATAAATTCACGCATTAGAGAATACTTTTTGCAGCAAACTGTATGTGCTCATTTGTACCAAAACTATCTAAAGCTACAAGAAATTTGTGTACAACATATGCATGCAATTGTTTGCTTCTGCACTGTTATATATGAATGTTTTGTGTGTAAAATTCAAGTAGTTCCTGTTTATGGTTTGTAAAAGTCATGGTGTTATCGGTTTCTTATCAAGCTAAACTTCATACCATACACACACAATCAAACCTGATGTATTTCCAATGCAAATGCTGAAGGTTTAGCATAACACTTGGGGACTAAATTACGTACTGCTGTCTCAATTTATGCAGTGACAAAATTGTTGGTAAATGAATTATACTTGCAAATATATTACGTACAATGTGCTGAGTGTGGCATCATTTTTCACTATCTCCTAAGTTCTTTGAGCTACCTTGTGAAGCACTTCGAAATATATTTTGACCCCATTCCCCTATTTTTGTTTTCATTACAATCACTGGGTTTTCACATATCACTTCGAGAATCCTAGAATTATAGCTTAGGAAAATATTTCATGAGGTTAAACCTAATTGCCCTGCGACCCTCGGAGTGTTTGACTTTCTGAATATGGATGCGTTGATTTATATTAGTTTCGGCCTTAGATATTCTTCTTCAGAATTTCTCCATTTGATGCAGCTGTCTTCTCTTAGAAATATTCCGTTTGTGCTTTCGAACTAGGTTTATCTCAATGAGACTATATCCTCTGTTTTCTTGATAAGTGTTGAATTTTTGCAGACAGATTAAAAACATCCCATGATAAGTACTGTTACATACTTTCTTCAAATTTATATGTTTGTCGTGAACTGTAGCAGTAAGTGTATGTGTAAATATGTGTAAAGATGTATTCTTTAGACCTTGCTCGGATGTACGTGAGTGATGTCATGTGAATCAACGGTAGGGGTAAGATCTCTGCTTTCACCAGCATATCGCTGATGAAGCTAGTGGGTTAGATGGCAGATTACTAAACTCATACCCCTTTTTCTTCCAAATGAACAAGTGGACTCGATCATAAACTACTGTGCAACATTACGTCATACGTCGCGTCTAAAAGCATATATCTATACCTTGTCTCCTGATTTCTAAGACTCTTCGATACGACTATCATAACGTGTCTGCACCTGCAGAATTTCTTTTAGTCATATTACATATGGCCATTGATTATTAAATTCGAAATTCCTATACAGATCAGAAAGGTTAACATTCATATCCCTTATCTCCTTACGGGTAAAGTATGCCAAGAAAATCATTTTTAATTTAATGAATGATGACCACATTTTTACACAGTAAAGAGTGACAAAATGTGTGCCTATAAACAGATGGTTTTCTTAAATATTCAGATGAAATTACTTGTAACCGTGAAAGGTTACAACCATGAATGAGATACCATATTAATTTTAGTGTCCCTACTACGCACTGAAAAACGCTCACACGTATTCACGGGTTCGTCTCATCTGGGAGACTTAGGTCCCTGGAATGGCAATTGAGGACCTGCTTGATTAAATAGTATCAGCCCCTAGTTAGGAAGATCGCTCACACTAGACGAAAGGTACCAGGGTGGTGACTGTTCTCAGTCTTCAGTACTGCACCCTATTTATGCTTAAAGTGAACTGAGGTGGAAGATGCAGTGGTCAGACGGTCGACCTTGGCACAAACATGTCGGGTACCTCTAAGCTCTGTGGATCCTGGGTTCATTTGAGCATCACTTCACCCATTTAATTCATTTTTCGATCCATATGACAAGTTGGAAAACGAAGACTAAATAAATAAATTGGCCCAGAATGGTTTTTGCGACGCCAATAGCGAAACATGGAATGGGATATCGCAATTTGTTTGAATTCTAAAATGAATAACTGATATTGTATAAGTAGACAAAAGGAAAATTTAAAGGAGGGTTCCCCGGGATCAGGACAGAATATCTCAATTAGCCCATCCGGTCATTCATACTTCGACTTTGACTCCGGAAGAGAGAGGTGAGGGTGGAAATCCAAAGAACGACCGGATGATGAGCGAGCATGGACGGGGTCTCTGATATTTCTATTTGAACGCATCCGACGTCTCCCAAACTCACCACGGCCACTAACCCCCATCGATTCTTACAGGTGGCAACCACACAGGCGTGGGTACTGACTGGGCAGTTAGATCAGACGCTAGGGTAAGGAAATCCAAGATCTCACACCTAAACGCAACTCACCAAACACCATTTCCTTGTACTGCCTTGTAACACAATACAATTAAGAAATGATGGTTCGGGAAATAAGTGACAGCAAGGTCATACTGGAAGAGGAACAACCTCAACATTCACCTATTGACCCAAGAAAACTACGATAAACCTACGGCCAGAGTGAGTGGTCGAGGCAGTCGATGCCGAATTGTCTCCAATACCAGTCACATACGTGAACCTGGTGCCATCCCGCTTGGTAGTTTAAAACAATTTTGTGGCCACTTTTATACCAGTACTATTTTATACAAAAGTACATTTATAAACCAAAAGTTTAAATTTCTCTTTGGATGTAATTTGTGCGCGTATGTGTGTATGTGTTCTATGTAAGCTTTTTAAATAAAAATATGTATTTTAAAATAAATATTTATATATTTAGCTTAATTACATAATGCTTCAAAATTACTTTGCACAGGTCAAAGGGGAGACTTAAGCACAAATATTGGACGCATAACCAGCTGTATCGAATTTTTAGTAAATGAATTGATAAAGCTAATTCCAAACATGTGGCTACGTATGGCAAATATGTTTAGGTAAATCCACTTTCAACTAGTTTTAATAGCATACCATTTTGCATCCTCGACAAATTATGTGTGACCACAATGATGTGGTACGTATACCTGATGTAGCCATTGTATGGACCAATGGAATGCCAATGGAATGCAATAGTAATTTGAATTCCACATGCAAAAATGCTTTAGAAATACATATCCATACAGGAATACTTTCCCTTGGGGAACGGTTGGTATTTCAGTGGCGATCTGTAAGAAATAGCATATATTGTAATCCAACTCAGAAACTTGGAAAATGAATTACATTTTAAAATTCAAATATCATTACAGCGCTTTACATAACTCAAAACGAAGGAAATGGAGAATTAAGGGCGTGCTGGAAGCTTCTGTCTATGCAGTGATACTTAATTTTTTGTCAGGTTTTGTATTATTTTTCACTCATTGTTTCTGTTTCGGTGTAACTTATGTTCTTTGGCTATTTGTTATTTAACATATTAGAGGATAATAATATATACAAATATGCTTTACCAATCTTGTATGTTCTGTTCTTTGTGTTGTGTTCTTTATGGTTAAAATATTATATTTCAAATTGTTTCTCTTCCTTTTGTTCGTCTGGGCGTGCTTTATTATAAGGGTACATTTTCTTTTCCTTATAATTTCGTTGCGTCTAACCCTGCTTTATTATACTATGTACTATCAAAGCATATAAGTCTACGGATCTTTGCAACTGACAAGAATCAATGTATATCTGCTTTTATTTAAATCAGTGCACTCATTCGTTTATAATTACTATGAAGCTTGAAATTCAAAAGGCTGTAGAACATTACTTACAAGTCTCTTGTAATTCAGGGCATCTCAGAGCAAATGTAACAAGCCTTAAAGTTCACGGGGGTACAGATGCATAAATCAGACGAGAACGTTTCAGTGGGCTTTGAAGCATCGCCAAGTGGCACAGCTTGACAGTGCATCCGGCTTGGTATGTTGAAGATACTAGAAGATTACAGTACATATCGTGACACTGCATATATCATTCAACTTGGAAAGGCTTAATGCTACGATAAATGTTATTTAGTACTAAAGAAGATGGACGCTGTAATGTTCAGAAAGGTTCAGAAAGCCCCGAGTTTGATTCCTGGAACGATTTTTCTATGTTGGAAGCACAATTCCTTCTCTTCTCGTATAAGTTTTTGCGGCTATCAGTTTCCTCTGGTCACCAATTGTGTCACCTTATTTTAAATAAGACTCATGAGACATCTGGTTCTCAGGTTTGGTTCGGAATAAAGTTTCGGAGAAGTCATATTTTGTAACAAATAATTTAATTGTATTATCTGGATTACATTCTACTTGAACATCCTTTCCTAGCCAATTGCAGGCTACCTCCAGCATATCGATAAATTCTTACTTTTTTTGATAAAAACAGTTCCAATTATTACATAAAACTTCTTGATCCTGCACGACTATTCATCACTCCCCAAATAACAGAACATATCTACCAAGATTATTGATTTTCCGGTACTGTCGTTACTCCTATATTAATTATGTGATTGGCCAATTTAATGCTACGTCACCACATTACGTCATGCAATTATTATTATGGCCAATCACAAAATTACATATATTTTTACACAACCTAAATTATTAAATAATTATTTTTAGATATTTAAATTATTTAGTAGATTTAAATACTCATTTAAATAGTTTCATTCCCGTTGACCGATAATTTTCCTAGCTGGCAGACAAATGCTGAAGTGGTTTCTCTTCTCTCACGGTTACATTTTCATAATTTTCTCTTGTCTTCACTTTTTAAATGCGATATAAAGTTTCATGGCGTGTGCGGCATAGCTACCGTGCTCCGTTTGGACATTCAACGGCTAATTATCATATCATTTATGGCACTAAATAGCGAGTCTACCCTGCAAAAATCTAGTATTAAACTAGAGCAATATAATATGAGCAATATAATAAGCAAAATAATAAGCAATATAATATGAAAATTTCTTTTATAAAATCAAAGGTAGCGGCATACATTGGGAAAGAGCCAATTAGAACAAAAATAGTTATAAATAATCGTTGCGTTGAACAGGTAAGCCATTTTAACTACTTGGGAACTGATGCTAGTTATGACAAGGAATATGATGTCTATAATAAAATATGAAATTTCAAATATTGTGTGGAACAATAAATAGAACATTTAGAAGCAAAATACGTAAAGAAACAAAATTAAAGTTCTACAAAGTTATGGCTGTACCTACACTGACATCGGAAGTGAGACTTGGACGTTAACTAAAAAGCAACAGAGTAATATACAGGATTCAGAAATGAAATTCTTGAGAACTGTGAAAGGATGCACGAAGAGGGACTTAATAAGAAATGAAAATATAAGAGAAGATCTGGACATTTTTAGTATGAATGATAGGTTAAACGATTTCAAACAAAAATGGAAGGAACATGTTGAAGGAATGCCAGATAATAGACTTACAAAACAAATATTACACTATCATCCTAAAGGTAGGAGATCGGTGGGCAGACACAGGAAACGATGTCTGGAGAAATTCGAAGGCGGAACAGGCACTTGATTGCCTGTGTCATGAAGTGCAAAAGAAGATGAAGTTTATGGCACTCTATAGGCAGGCCAGCTCCAGCTATGACGGCCGCGCCGTGGCTCAGTGGTTAGACCACTTGGCTCTCACCAAGGCGGCCCGGGTTCGATCCCAGGCGACCGCAAAGTAAGATTTGTGGTGGACAACACTGTGCTGGGGCAGGTTTTCTCCGGGATCTCCGGTTTCCCCCGCCATCTCATTCCACCGGTGCTCCATCTTCATCTCATGTATCATCAGTGTCATCGCCTGCGGTGCCGTATGTAGTAAAAGCGGGCGTTAAACACTACACACAGCTCCAGCTATGGAACGGTGGTTCGAACTGGAATAACAGCAAGTCTCCGAGGCCTGTCAGCCTGTAGTCTACTACAGTGGACCCATTACTTCAGTCTTTCTTCTTGAAGGTGTTAGCCACTATAAGATATATTGTTAGTCACAGTACACGAGGTGTTTCCGTTAATTGTGCAACCCATAACCTGTAAGGATGCTATATTTAATAAACTCACCATTTCCCTTGGAGTGACCTTCCGACATACTTCTTGGCTTCAGGTTACAAAAATTCAACGTGTGAATAGGAAATTTATGGTATATTTACTATAGAATACATGATTCTAAATGAGATATCTGGCTTCTACTTTGCAGTCCTGGATGTACGTTCTCCCTCTGTATTCACCCTATCCTTTTATGCCAGTTTTATGACCCCTATATCATCTAAAAAGGGAACTATCGCTATTGTCATACCTGTATTCCCATTCAGGGTTTTATGGCATCATCTCTGTTTTATGTGAGACATGTGGCAAAAAATATGATATGGAGTAGAACCACAACACCCAAAAATGAAGCCTGAATAGTGCTACTTGCAAGTGGCTGCTGGACATCCCTCGTGAGCTCTCTACCGGCGCGCCTTACGTAAGCCATGTGTATACCACTGCCCGCAAGGTAAACAATCCCTCTCGTACAATGCTGTGTTATAATGCTTACCTATATTTCCCTACGTATTGAGCTGCGCCGTGGTGCATTAGGCTATGGCGTGTGCTTTCGTCCTCCCCGTGCGGAATGCGCCAGGGATCGATCCCATCCCTGGGTGCGTACGAATTTTAAGTCTCGGGAATAGTATCTGTGCCCATTCAGTATCGTGATTAAACTGAGGTGGCAAACCTTGGTCAAAAAAGCCAACTTTCCGGCTGACCACATCTCCTTCCCGTATCGTTGAATGATCGCCCACCTCAGCCTTGTGTATATGGGGGTGACACGGGCAGTCGAGTTGGCAGGCTCAGACCCATTTTGCCATGGTTTACGTTTCTACATATTCTGGTCTCATTTTCGGGTATTTCCAGCTATACATTTGCACCCGATTTTTGGCACACAAGCTCTACAGTTGAGTCCAGAGGTTTTACTCCCATTAGTCCTGGACCCGTAGGACCAAGACCACGGTCTCTTTCAACCAGGGAGTATCCGAGCTGTCCCAAAGGGCGCCCGGCGTCCTCCGTGGGGCTTTCCATAGGGCAAGACCTGGGTTACTAACAAGCCGCTCATTTGCTCCAAGGACGCAAGGTGGGATGGAAGTGGATACGCCACTTACGCGCGCCAACACCAAAAAGGTGAAGGCTACCGATATAACCTCGGTGGGGTCGCCTGGCGATCTAGCACACCTTCTACTAGTTCTGCAGGCTAGTACCCGGGAATATTAATGGCTTCCCTCAACCCCATCCGGAAACGTACCCGATCACCCAAGGGTATCGGGAACCACTGCCCCCTCGAGACCAAAACAATCCGAACTCCCTATCAAGGACGGGCTCGAATGTTCTTCCCGAGGTTCCTCTAGTAACGTCAGAAGTACCATGAGTGCTAAGGGTGCGCAGCCCCCGCACCACGGCAGCTGAAGGGGACGGATCCCCGCCCCTATGGGTACACAAGCTCTACATAGAGCAGAAATGATACCTTCAAAAACTCAAGCGAATATAGGTATGAGCATAGTGGTAGTTCCCTTGTAAGATTTGGAAAATTCGCTGACCTAAGACAAGAATAATCATATACTTTCGTCTTTTAGGCTCCTTTAGGGGCATTTAAGCTCGTTATAAAATTTATTGATTTCACTTGCACTTGTGTTATCTTTGGATAGGAGTTATACATTAAAACGGACATGCAAGGATTCACGTAACGAAGAGAACTATGGGCCACTTATTCCAGATAATGTCATTGTAGAAATAAAACGCTTTAATGACCCCCTTACCTATCTAAAATAATTAATTATTATACACAACTGCTTAAGTGGAGAAAACAACGAGAAAATTATTACTAGCTATTTGAGTATTACTCTTGTGTTCAATGTTTTTTGAGTTACAACATTGAAGAACTATCAAATTTCCCAAATTTCAGAGAAGCAAATGCCTGTAAAATCTGAGGTTAGCGATGATCATGAGTTTTGGGGTCCATTTCCTCTTATCCCATGCATTAAGATAAATCTGAACGCCTGACTTCACCTGCGGAGATTTTCAGAAGGTATTAAAAGTTTGTCAAAGAGAAACTTGGAGTTTCCGAGACGATTACCGCCATTCTTCACAGCCGCTCGCTCTCTACTTTTCCAGCAATCACGTCCGTGATAGGATAAGAGCAGTATGGGAACTGCAAAAGAGAAGTTTCCTCAAAAGCGACTCTTGTGGTATTTTCGTTTCAAAGACTCCATAATTTCTTTGAAGCTGGATTGAAATACAGAACTTTCTAATAAACATCCTTATCAGTAGAAGCAGAGAAGGAAGCCTCGCATGGAGATAACTGCAGCTTAAGTATTCAAGGATAACAGGCAAATCAGAGCATGAAATTCAGCAGAACTTGTTTCTGACTTTTTCAATGACAGGTATAAAGCCGAATTATGAAGCAAAATGGAAATTTAATCGTTCCTCCACACCAACCGTGTGCAGGCCAAGACCTGGACAGAAAAAGCCAGGATAAAATATCAATGTCATGGCCGGGATTCGAACCACGGATGGTTTTAACCCTGCATTCAAACCCTGATTGTTTTTCCGGGAAACATGCGAGTCAGTTGGAGAACTCAGTGTCATAACGGCACGTTGGCAATGGTGGCTCAATGGCTCAACCGGACGCAGACCGGGAGTTCCGTGGTTCGACTCCCGTTTATGAAGTGACATCTCAGAATCGTCCTAAGCACGTTATAGCAACTTACAAATATAACATACTGGACATTTCTAAAGGAACTTTCCTATCTCCTGATGATATGAAGTTCTGGATGCATTTCTTCCTAAAAATATTAAGAGAAGCATACGAAAGCTGTGAATAATAATTTTTAAAAACTTAATGTTCACTTCTGAGATATTCAAAGTATTATCGTAGTCTATAGATTGTTATGCCATTTGACAACATTTTCTCCATTTTTAACATATTTTTCTCATCGTACAGTATGTTTAGAGGCAACCTTACAATAGAAATCAGAAGATGGTTTTGGATGATGACTCTTTTCTGAAATTTGCAGTCTTGGGTTAGTAAGTGTAATCCATGGACACCAACTTTTTAATAACCTTTAAAACCATATTATTTCTTCAATTTGTTGAAAAAGAACAATATACTAAAGCTTCCAAATCTTATTAATTAACCATGATAGTTGGAAACCTATGGAAGATTCAAGTCATAGGTATGCAGGCAGAATGGCACACAGACCTACGGATTCCTTAAAAGTTCTGAAGCAAAATATCTAACCATCATATTAGCGTTCGAAATGTGATACAGTAATTTTTTTCAAATGAGAATTCAAACGTAAGTGTCTATGTATACACTATCTGCCAACAACTCTTATTAACATTTATTTAGCAAACGTGAGCTTTTAGTGAAAATGTAGAGTCGTTGATCTGGGCTGGATCCACGTGTACCAAAATCCCTAGTGTATAAAGAAAGAGAGAAGTATTAAACTTCAGTTATTCTAAGATTATCCTGGTTTGGGAATTCAGATATCTTCCAAAGATATCTCACTTCTTGAAAACACCGCTGGGCACAGTAAAGACAAGCCAAGTTGTGAACTTGTTGGAGGACCCTGTAGGCTCTCCATTAGAGTCCTAACAAGCGGCACCGCTACTCTCGTCTCTTATGTACGTTCCATTTGCCTGCTGATACAGCGTCGCGAAATAATTGCTAGCTGGGAACTTGATTAACGCCGGGCTTGGGAAACTTATCAACTCTACGTGCCGCAGACAGAAATTTTAGCATTCCCTTCTGCACCTCACACAGACTCCCCTACAATGATAATCACGTGAAGCGACAACTCGACAAGCAGAAGGCCTCGGCAAGGGCGTGTTTTGAGGAAGTGTTCCGGGATTAATCTTCACGACTTCAGAAACCGGAATATTAACATTGAAATTTATAGGCTTATTGGCAAACACTGTCCAATTTCTATTCATTTTCACGTCTGCAAATTATCACAATTTAAGCAACAACCAGGATCTTTGCATGCCAAATAGCGGAAACGTTCCGTGCTTTCAGGGTGCCACAGTGGCTTTCTTTGCCTAACGTTGGCTGTAACTCTGTACCATCAATGTGTTCCAAGTCTGCAAGAGGTGTCAGAGTCAGTCAGGCGAAACCTTGTCCTACACAAGGGCAGTGTGAATAAACGATTATTAATTTCCACCCTAAAGAAAGAAAGATAGAAATAGAGGAAGAAAGAAAGTAAGAAATAGAGAAAGTAAGATATCGAAAAAGAGAGAAAGAGAGAAGGAGAGAAAGAAAGAAAGAAAGAAAGAAAGAAAGGAAGAAAGGAAGAAAGAAGGAATGAAAGGAGAAGTAGAGAATCTAAAGAGAGGAGAGAAAGAAGAAAAGAAAGATAGAGAGAAGGAGAGAAAGAAAGAAAGAACAAAAGAAGAAGTAGAGAATCTAAAGAGAGAAAGAGAGAAAGAAGGAAAGAAAGAGAGAAGGAAATAAGGAAAGAAAGAGAGAAGGAAATAAGGAAAGAAAGAGAGAAGGAAATAAGGAAAGAAAGAGAGAAGGAAATAAGGAAAGAAAGAGAGAAGGAAATAAGGAAAGAAAGAGAGAAGGAAATAAGGAAAGAAAGAGAGAAGGAAATAAGGAAATAAGGAAATAAGGAAATAAGGAAGGAAAGAAAGAAGGAAGGAAAGAAAGAAGGAAGGAAAGAAGGAAGGAAAGAAGGAAAGAAAGAAGGAAAGAAGGAAAGAAAGAAGGAAAGAAGGAAAGAAAGAAGGAAAGAAGGAAAGAAAGAAGGAAAGAAGGAAAGAAGGAAAGAAAGAAGGAAAGAAGGAAAGAAAGAAGGAAAGAAGGAAAGAAAGAAGGAAAGAAGGAAAGAAAGAAGGAAAGAAAGAAAGAAAGAAGGAAAGAAAGAAAGAAGGAAAGAAAGAAAGAAAGAAGGAAGGAAAGAAAGAAGGAAAGAAGGAAAGAAGGAAAGAAAGAAGGAAAGAAAGAAAGAAGGAAAGAAAGAAGGAAAGAAAGAAAGAAAGAAGGAAAGAAGGAAAGAAAGAAAGAAGGAAAGAAAGAAAGAAGGAAAGAAAGAAAGAAAGAAGGAAAGAAAGAAGGAAAGAAAGAAAGAAGGAAAGAAAGAAAGAAGGAAAGAAAGAAAGAAGGAAGGAAAGAAAGAAAGAAGGAAAGAAAGAAAGAAGGAAAGAAAGAAAGAAGGAAAGAAAGAAAGAAGGAAAGAAAGAAAGAAGGAAAGAAAGAAAGAAGGAAAGAAAGAAAGAAGGAAAGAAAGAAAGAAGGAAAGAAAGAAAGAAGGAAAGAAAGAAAGAAGGAAAGAAAGAAAGAAAGAAGGAAAGAAAGAAAGAAAGAAGGAAAGAAAGAAAGAAGGAAAGAAAGAAAGAAGGAAAGAAAGAAAGAAGGAAAGAAAGAAAGAAGGAAAGAAAGAAAGAAGGAAAGAAAGAAAGAAGGAAAGAAAGAAAGAAGGAAAGAAAGAAAGAAGGAAAGAAAGAAAGAAGGAAAGAAAGAAAGAAAGAAAGAAAGAAAGAAAGAAAGAAAGAAAGAAAGAAAGAAAGAAAGAAAGAAAGAAAGAAAGAAAGAAAGAAAGAAAGAAAGAAAGAAAGAAAGAAAGAAAGAAAGAAAGAAAGAAAGAAAGAAAGAAAGAAAGAAAGAAAGAAAGAAAGAAAGAAAGAAAGAAAGAAAGAAAGAAAGAAAGAAAGAAAGAAAGAAAGAAAGAAAGAAAGAAAGAAAGAAAGAAGAAAAGAAAGGAAGGAAGAAAGAAAGAACGAAAGAGAGAAAGAAGGAAAGAAAGAAAGAAAGAAGGAAAGAAAGAGGTAGAAAATCTAAAGGAACAAAGAAAATAACATATAGGTGTTTTATTATATCCAAAGGATCTTACATACTCCTTAGATGCTAATACAGTTGCACACTTCGTTGGAAAATCAATTATTAAGAACGTATTGTCTCTCTTCCCCAGTTATTAATTACAGCATAAGCATAGACACCGTATGCATACTAGGATTTTTTTTTTTTTTTTTTTCAATTGCCGAGCTTCTTTTCCTTGCAGAAATTATTCTGGCGAACCGGGTTGCACAGCATGGCTTGTAACTCGATTTTCGAGTATATTACCGCTGAACATAGTTAACTTACAAATTGCGCAATATTCGTGAAAATATGTTTTCGAAGAGAGTTTTATGCTCAGAAATTGTTAGCAACTTTTGTGCTTGACTGAGTGGAAACTTGCACTTATAGCGTGAAGATGCGTTGTGCGTCATTACACTTTCAAGTCTCAAACGCGCAACTTCATAGAGGAAAACATGTTATCAAAATGATGATGAGGGTTATTTCATTTTAATTTACGTCCTCCAACATTGTCATATCGGTTGATGAATGGAATGGGTGAAATAATGCTCCAATGAGTCCGGGGTCCGTGGAGCTTAGAACTATTCTGCATTCGTCTTTCAGGATAGGGGAAACCCCGGAAAAAATCTTATCGAGGTAATTCACCCTAACCGAGATTCGAACTCGGGACCTTTTGAAAGTGAGGCAGATGCGCTACCATCCACGCTGCCGAATCGGACGCGATGATGATGATGATGATGATGATGATATCTTGGGGAAAGCACATTTAATGGTGTAAACTACAAAGGAATGGTAATAAGGCACATTCTTCCGGAACTGGGATTTCTTTCTTGTAGTAATGTAATGTACTTCTAAGTAACTGAAAGGGAGCTAAATAAAATATTTAACTGCACTTTCATTGATAAGGTTGAGCGATACGTATTCTGCTCAGCGAGAGGAAGAAGTACACGAAGTTGACCCAAAGGCTAGCGAATCGAGCACATGCTTTCCGAGAGACAAAGAACCACTGGCCAATAAATGTTTAACTCGAGCGAAATTGCGTTTTTGTTAGCTGAAAGTACAAAACCTATGAAAGTTTATGTAAATATGCTATATAATTAGTACTAATGCAGCTCTTATCCTTGCATACCAAAATAAAAGGAATTTTGGTTAATGCAACTTTGAAAGCCTTATCACGTATCTAGAGCTCCTGGTGAAACTCATTCTTATGATAGGTGCCCAATGACCAGCCAAGTGTTGCTTAAGAAGCGCCACAGATGTACACATACGGACTGACTACGGCTTGTTATGTAATATTAACGTTCATAATAACTATATCATAAAACTTTAATTCCAAACTAGGAAAAGGTATTTTGTAAAGTTCGCCATCACATATCACTTTCATCTAGGTTACCTAGGTTGACAAAGAGGGGAAATGAACCAACATTTATTATAAAGGTCTGTGGTTGAATATTTCTTTCACTGACCCATTCATTAGCGCATGAGGATTCATTTTAACGTACTCTCTTTGTAATATACTACATATGGATGGAAATTCCGAAATTCTGACTAGAATTGCAAGAATTCTGAGGGTGACCTTCATCAGTAAAAGTGTTAAATCATGGCTGTTCAATAATTTCTATCTTCTATTTATCTGTATTGTATTATATCACCTGGATTATAATTTTATTATCCCTTTGATATGGCCCTCCCTGCAGGGAAAGTAAGAAAACTGTTTGTTACTGCTATGTCCTTCTCAACTGAAAACTGCCACTATTGTAAACTTCATCGTCCCTTACTCTCATCTGCAAGGTCATTCGAAGAATAATCATGCCTTACTCTCATCTGCAAGGTCATTCGAAGAATAATCATGAAGCGTCTAGCATATTTTCTTCTTTAGATTTCTGTATGTATCCTTTTTCTAAGGACGTTTGTGATAAGCTAAACTTACATTACACTATCACCAGTATTTCGAATTAGTGGATACTCCTTCATCTCCATGAACATTAATTTTATGTTCAAAATATTAGACACATGGTGAAACAGCTATTTGTGAAGAGCAGAGTGGGCTACACTTACAATAGCATATTGTATAGCAAATGAACACCTCACTGCATTACCCTTTGTATTTAAATTAGCATATGCTACCTTAACATCTTACATTAAGTACATCTGCTTAATTTTGCACAAGGTAGCCTCATAAGCTGCATAAGACTACTAAATAAATAACACTACATTTACAAGACACAAGTATCGGCAAAATAACATTATATAAGAATAAAATGTGTACATAATGTTATCTGAGCATTTTTCTCACTGAATAACAATTGGTCCCTTCATGGTGTCAAAACAGTATTTTACGTTTTCTCTCTATGCATTTAGCAACACGAGTCAGTTACATAGTTTAATGTCATACTGGAAGGTTACCATAGTAGCTCAATTGTTAAGAGCAGCCGGACGGAGATCGGAAGATCTGTGGTTCAAAACCCGACTATGGCATTGAATTTTTCAGTTTGACCCTACACTTTCAATCAGTAAATCTGGCTAAAGGAGACCGAAATTTGAAATTTCTGAATACATGTGGCATATTTTATAACAAATTACCCGCTACGGTTCGTCTTAAAGAAATAGCATCTGAAAGATTGACTTTATCATTCTTTTATTTATTTCAGACCGAACGCATCGATTACCTTATCCATACGCGGGCGCTGCGGACCCTTAGCACTCGTGGTACCTCTGACGTTACTAGAGGAACCTAGGGCGAACATTCCAGCGCCTCCCTGAATGGGAGTTTTTCGGATTCGGTTGGACTTGAGGGGACCATGTGTTCCCAGCACCCACGGGAATTGGGTACCTCCGACCAGGCCACGGCCGCCCGGAGGTGGTAGAGCGTTGCCTCATAAGTCCCGGGTATTAGCCTGCAGAGCTATTAGAAGGTGTGCTAGATCACCAGGCAACCACACCGAGGTTTTCGGTAGTCTTCCCTGCGGGGTTAACACGTGTAAGTGGCGTATCCACTTCCATCCCGTCTTAAAGTTGTGCTCAGCGGGGGAGCTTTTTAATAAATCAGGTATTGCTCTATGGAGAGAGTCCCGGAGTATCCATCGCTCCCGGGTAGGAGGCCCGGTTCCTTTGTCCTACGGGTCCAGGACTAATGGGAGTAGAACCTCTGCACTTAACCATCCATACAGCTAGGAAGACGTAAAATGTAACAAGTCCTTTGATTGCCACGCTTCGATGATCTCGAGGCTCTACTAGAGTATAAAGCATTAATAAGCATCTATCAGTAAGAAGCGGTCGGATACCGAACAAATCTCCATAGATTTTATGTAAATGTATCATCTTGCTGGGATCCTAGACAGATAACCATATGACGGGGTCTTTAAAAGCCTTCGGATGGTGAAAGGGTAGTTTAGGTTAAGCTAATTTAGAGCTGCATCAAGGAATAGGTTAATTTTACATTAGACATGTGTGCATCTCCGTTATTTAATGATTTAGGCCGCAGAACGTGTTTTCAGCTTACTCCGCCATTTCACGATTTCTTGGAATTTTATCAAAATAATCAGTTCGAGACATGTATCTACGTACAATGAAATATTGCTGGTGTATGATTAACTCTCTTTAATGATGTGATTTTGCAAGTTTTCTCATTGTCACTTTTTTAATTTATGTCCTTCCCGTTAAGTCATTTTGGAAGATGAATAAAATGGGTGGAATGATGCTCAAATGAGCCCAGGGTCCATAGATTTTGAGCTATGCGATATTCAGGATTAGTGAAACCCTGGAAAAAAATTTATTCAGGTAACTTATCCTGACCGAGGTTCAATCACGGAACTTCTCTGAACGTGAGGCAGACGCGCTGTTATTTATGCAAACAAGACGAGTTAAATATCTCGTTCAGTTTTCGCCAGATTTCACTTTGTCATTTTAATAATGTGAGCTAATTCTACTGTTTAATGTGACTTCCCCTTTTCCCTCGAAGCACACTCATTTTCCTCGCGTTAATGTAGCGGCGTAGCTGAACACGTCCGTTATGGGTTCTCTTCCGGACGGTTCATTTGCTGGAGAGTCAAACACAAGATTGTTTCATATAAATGTGAGTATCTGGCATGACTAATTTATAAGATAACTCATCCAGACTGGTTGATGTTCACTATTTCCTCTAAAGCGCTTTTCGGTCTTTGCTCCAGACCATCTTCAGTGGATTCTGTTCCATCTACTGCCTGAGGACGTTCGTCTGATTCTCCAAGAACGTTAAGGCTCCTCGCATTGAAGATCTCCTGAATTTTAATGTCAACCTTTGGAACTGGAACATTGGGGCTGGCCACAGATACTTGGTTGTCACCTGTGGTATTAACAGGTTGGAGTGGTTTCATCTCTGGATGTGAAGAAGTTAAACTGTTGGATGTTTGTTGTGGCAAATAAACTTTCTTTTCTAGCTCAGTTTCCGGAACAATATCCTGATTACCAGTTGTCTGTTGAAGTAGATGTACTTTCTCTTTCATCTGCTTCATGGGTAAACTAGATTGTTTGAAATCTGGGTTAAATTTAACTTGATCTATGTTATTCATTATAGTGGTTTGAGCTACATCGGTGTTGGCTTTATTGACTTGTTTCATAAATCGTAGAACACTATTAAGTACCGGCATATCAAAATTCAAAATATTTTCTTTTCCACTATTTAGAATATAAATGTTTTCCCAAATACACATTTCATTAATAGCTTGTACATGTTTTAATAGCTGTATACTTTGACCAATTTCATGGTTGCATTTCCAGAAGTGATTGGCAACTGCTGATTTATCTAATTGTTTAAGTTTTATGTTTCTCAAGTGTTCCGTTTGACGAGTTTTAAGAATTCTCTTAGTTCTTCCAATATAGTATGATTAACAGTTGTTACACGGTATTTTGTATACTCCAGATAATTTTAATTTATCGATAGTGTTGCTTCTTCACATCCAGAGACGGAGCAACTCCAACCTGTTAAAATCACAGGTGACAACCAATTATCTGTGTCCAGTCCCAATGTTCCAGTTCCAAAAGTTGTCACTAAAAACCAGGAGATCTTCAATGGGAGGAGCCTTAACATTCTTGGAGAGTCAGACGAACGTCCTCAGGCAGTAGCTAGAGCAGAATTCACTGAAAATGCTCTGGAGCAAAGACCGAAAAGCGCTTTGGAGGAAATGGTGGACATCGACCAGTCAGAGTGAGTAATCTTACAAATTGAGCATGCCAACTACTCACATTTATGTGAAATATAAGCTCACTTTTAACAATTGACACTTCTTAAAAAAAAAAAAAAAAAGATTTTTTAATCCACTTTAATCCAATGCAGTAGCGCTGCACTTCACAACGATCGTCACAACGATGCGAAATCCCTGACTCACTCACGTAACCACAGAGGTGCTATTTATTTACTTCACCAGACTCCCTCAGTTTCGAACACTTCGCGTCTGGTCTCGTCGCTGAGCACCGGCTTGAATGCTTTTAGCTCCTGCAATTTTCACACAAATACTATATTAATGCTTAAATTGGAGTGTGGTATGTGTTTGGGAGAATGTAAAAACATAGGAGGAAGCATGTTGGACCTCACCGGCTGCCTTTCAAAACGCACCGGCCCTCTGCGTCCTGGTGCAAATGGTTTACAAAAGTTCATTATGATTGGCTGTTGAGAATAATTTAGTAGCCAAATGAAATGAATTAGAATGACGCTGTTTGTGAACTGAATCGCGAGACCTCTTTCTTTTATAGCCATAGGAACTTTACATAACGTTCGGAGAGTCGAAACTTTCAGAAAGTTTTAGTTTTCTGGTGATATGCTGGGCAAACGCTAGTTCTATTTTTGTTTACCCTCCGACTACCCAGTACCAACCTTAGGTAACCTTTTGCAATAGTCACAGTATAATTGCAAACTTCTGAGAGTTTAGGGGGGGGGGGAATTTGATATTTGATATTTAATTTCATAAAATCTGCACGCATTAGGAAAACAAAGCATACATATTCGAAACCTACATATTATGTTTCATATATAAGTGAAACAAATTGTCATTGGGCTGCTAAATTATTTAAAACTGGTATTGAAATTTTAATAAACCCATACTAAAATGGATCTAACATGCAGAACTGTAGCTGCCTAAGTAAGTCCTGCAATAAGTTAAAACTATCAATTTCGAGCTGATGTGCTGCAAGAGAAAGTTTCGCTTACCACCTCAAGTTACTTTGAAAGCGACATCATCAGGGTAGTATGCATTAAAAGGATTTGATGCACCGGAGTCTAATGAGTTTCTCTATCGAGCTTGTTCCTAGAGAACAAATTTACTCTCTAATTCCTGTTAAGCCGTTCTATTTCATCCTCTCTCAGCCTTTGAGAACGAGTAAATGACACAGAAGAGGAACGAACTACGTTATTGCCCCAGGATACTGCGTAAGAAGCAGAGAATGCCTCAGAACAAAGAAACCTGAAATATTTACCGCTTCTTATTTGCAATGAAAAATAAACGCTGCAGGCTTAAAAGAGTATGAAAAAGCAAGCTGGGAGATCATGCATGAGGTAAACAAGAAGTCATTTCTTAGCAATACCTTGGTTGTTCTTAAACGTACCACTAGAAAGTTAAACTAACATCTTCAAAAATAAACATTTTTAATTAAAGAGGTGTTAGGCAATATGTCACTTAACGAGTAAATTTAAAATACAACTTTGTTTCAATTATAACTGCTTTAAAACAATTGATTCAAGCTACTTCTACAGAAGGGCAAGGTGACAAACATACAACTTCAAAGCCATACAGAATTTCTATGAATTTGGTTTTGATGTTTGGAGTATTTTTTTTCTTTACAAAATATTTATGTATCTGACATTCATTCCAGGTTAAAGAAAAGGGATATGTTGAAACGGTGGGTTCATGTAATGAAGCTTAGATATTTTCAACGTGGTTAAGCAACTGAGATGTCAGAAGCATCCAACGGATATGAAATGTGAAGAATATGATGGAAAAAACAAAGGGAACTTAAATTAAAATATATAATACTAAATGTTATAGTTAATATAAAGTTTCATGTAAAAATAAAGAAAAGATAAATTAAAACATGGAAAATATAATCCTGTTAAATGTTATAAGGTTAATATTAAACAGGAGTAATCAATCAAAATAATCAAAATAATTTGTAATTTCTCATCTTTCATCTTTCATTTCTCATATATAATCAAATGGAAATACAAAATCAAGATTACAATTATAAAACCAATACTGAAAATGCCATACATTTCTAAATCCAAAAGCCTACCATATTGCTTGCCATTGAATGATAATTCGGTCCCCATACACCTAACTCTAGGTTTTTGTGAATTGGAGGCCCTCTTCTCCTTTTTATAGATTTTGCCATTTCACCTATCCCACTCTACATTTTTCTCTTAATTGTTCTTGGCCATCTCTCTTTAACTTTCCCTAAATAATGCCCTATATTTCTCCTGTTTTTTCCCCTTTTACTGGCAAAATTTTTCTAATTACTACTTCATCTCCCAAATTGTCCCATTTACGTACCCAAGCCTGCTCTCTCCATATTTTGTTTGACTAGAATTTAATATGCAGTGGAAATCTGCATTCTCTTCTCCACACAATGGACATTTATCTAGCTCCCTCTCTTGATCTATACCTTTCAATTTTCTGACTTCTGTTCTCGTCCAAGCAAAACCTTCTCGCCCTAACTTACAACATATATCTATATATCCTCCCCTCCTCCAGGTTGTTTTTATTTCTCCATATGACCTCAGTGAGCTTTTGTCACTTGTACTGGCGAAAATGTATTGTTTGTCAATATCCTCTAATCTTAGCTTAACTTCTTCCCAGAAGCCTCTATACCCATACTCTGCATTTATCCAAGAGTGTCCCCTATCTGCTTCAACACTTAATTCATTTTATGTGCCAAAGACTCACCCCAGGTACTTCTCTTTTGAATATAAAAACATTCTTTAATAATATTTCCATCTTCCAAAATAGGAGTAAATACATATTAGATATTGAGCAACAGAACTCTTTATGCCAACAGAAGATGAAAGAAAAATTTTGTGAGTTTCAAGCGACTTCAAGTGACACATCAAAATAGCATTTTTAAATTCCTCCATTAGTTAAGGCTTTCCTAAAATCCATTCTGCTGCGCAACAGACCTCTCCGAACCAAGTCTAGCGCCCAGCTGCTGAGTCCTTCACCTCTGACCATTACAGGAGTAATGGTATAGTAGGGTATAGTGACAGAGGATGAGACGTGGTCAACGCCTCGTTCTCTCCCAGCCAGTGCGTATGGTCCTGGCAACCAACGATCACTACTGTTTAACCAAGCAGCATCTCAATTGGTCCCTCAGAAATCTAAGGAGTTTGAATGAATCCCGAATCGGTCTGCCTGCATGAGAAAATCACCATGCTGCTACCTGGAGTAGAACCCGTATCTCCCGGTTGGTAATAAGTAGCGTTGCCACTGTGTTAAGAGCACAACAGAACATCCCTAAACAAGTGATAAAATCCATTAACTCCCTTTCACAAGTACTGTGAGCAAAGTACATTTGTTTTGGGCTGTTACGAATCGGGACACCATTTCATGTCAGGCTGTGATGATGTTCACAGGATCATTCTCCTGGTCAGATTACTAGTTAGAAATAAACCTCAGTGGACATATTTTCTTTCATATAGGATGTCTATTTAACATAGAACTTTTACGAAACAGTTCTGAAGTGCAATGACATCAATTATACAACAAGGGATTACAGTTACAATGAAACGGGATTTTGAAAACAATATATTTTATAAAATGCATTGAAGAAGCCAACTAGGTAATGTAGTACTTTCACACAAGAAAGAAAGTTCTGGATAAAGCTGAATATTTCTAGTCACATTCTCTCCAAAATAACTTCTGCGTTTCCCTATAAAGTTGCCAAATAAAGCATACCACTATAGTTTAAAAACTTAAATTGTTTCATTCTATATTTAGGACTGAATTTTGTGTCCAATATAATGTGTACACTTTATGTATAGGTCATACTTAATACCAGTCACTTTGCTGTGCTGATTGATAGTAATATGAAAAGTGATAAAATTCCTAACATGTACAGGAGACAACCAAGAAAAATATTAATACTGTCGCGAGGCATTATATACGAGCGCCGAGAGAGAGAGAGAGAGAGAGAGAGAGAGAGAGAGAGAGAGAGATAGAGAGAGAGAGAGAGAGAGAGAGAGAGAGAGAGAGAGAGAAGCGGCGAGGGAAACGACACGGTGCCCCAAGCCACGTCCACGCAACGCACGCTAGCGTATGCCGAGACAGAAAGAGCCAGAGAGATGTCTGGACAGTTCCCTCCTCTTTCTCGCTGCATTAGAAAGATCTGTGGCTTCGATAACGTTCGAGAAACAGCGGCTCGTATATAAATGTAGCAGTGGGATCACTTGTGAGTCAGTCCGGCAGCGAAGCTGCTAGTGAATGAATGCAGTTTTCAATGGACATGTGACAGACGGCCTTGGAGATTATGTTCATGCGTGTTACGTCATACCGCTGATATCAGAGTTGTGAAAGTGTCTTTCTACGGAACTAAAGAGCGTTTTGAATTTCTGAAACCAGACTTTTAATTCTGCGAACTTATTTCGGCGTAGTTTTTTAACACCCTATATTATTCTCTGGATGTTAGTATGCAGTAGCCCACAAGTGTAAGATATAGTGTTAAGAAGTCATCAGTAGGATTGCTGGGTAGGAGGTACAAACTTCCTTAATCGTATAATACTTCTACGATACCTGATTAATAAGGGATATAATGTACTAACTCTCCTATGGCCTAGTTTCACATAAAACACTTAAGATCCTATAGCGAGAAGTTCTAGGGAGCTACATAAGAAGTTCTAGCTCCATAAAGTTGAAACACCTTTTTTTTTAATTTTAATCAATGCCGGGAATAATAGTGAGGTTTTGAAGTGCAAATGTGTGTATTTAGTTTTAAGGTACATTAACGTATTCAAGGAATGCGAGATTCACACTCAAGTTCTTCTCGAAATCTGTAGTGTTTAACGCCCACTTTTACTACATACGGCACCGCAGGCGATGACACTGATGATACATGGGATGAAGATGGAGCACCGGTGGAATGAGATGGCGGGGAAACCGGAGATCCCGGAGAAAACCCGCCCCAGCGCCGTGTTGTCCACCACAAATCTCACTTTGCGGTCGCCTGGGATCAAACCCGGGCCGCCTTGGTGAGAGCCAAGCGGTCTAACCACTGAGCCACGGCGCGGCCAAAGTTGTTCTCGAGGAGCATGCAACAGTTCCCTTTGGTCATAAACAAAGTCGCTTAATATATGTTATATAAAAATAATATTAGGATAGCATAGATATTCTCTACTGATAATTGCATCGAAAGGAAATACATAGCTATTACAGAGAAACAGAAATACGAGGTCCCTCAAGATTGAGAATACATGTCGGACGGCTTCCTTTTATAACAGGTCCAACTCTAGGAACAATGCCTCCAAACCATGTGGAAGGTCGGTGTGCCGCCCTGTCTTCCCTTTCACGCCAACACGTACGTGATCGATACAATAGATTCGTAGATTATCCGAATTCCTAAATTTTCGCAGCGTACGTACCTCGGAATTAAGTAAGTGGACTCTGTTGGAAACTTCCTACCAACGTTCGGTCATGCGCACATACAAAATTCGTACGAGGGTTTAAACTCAAAATTGAAACCAACCAATTATAGTTTAGAACTTACACACGTGAACCACACAAAAATTCAAAACGTAACGATAAAGGGGAAATCCAGGAGAAAGTAGATCCGTGATTTGGATAGTTGAGACACTCTGTCGGTCGGGCGTAGTGGAACCACGTCGTGCATACCAGTGCAGTAGGAATACACTGAATACACAACACGTGTAAAGAACGCTATCGTTACCGCCAAACACAACACACGAGTCTGCAAACAGCGACTTTCCAGGTGGCGAGTGCGGTATCTAATTACAGTAGTGAATAAATCGATCACGAAACAGTCGAGGTGTTTCCTTCGCTGATCATTCCACATCCAGTCAGGATGTATCCCACACCCCGGAACAAAGAAGAGAGTCCATGCAGAGCGAGCCCCGAGGAAAACCCCAACCTGTCCAGGAAACCTCCCCCATCCGTAACCCTCACCCGTCACCTTCCCTACCTTATGAGGTGTAGAGCGCTGGGAGGACTCAACCAGGTCCCTAACGGGCAAGGACCGCCTCAAGCAAGAGAGGTGAAGAGACTTTTAGAAATCGACGTTTCGGGAGTGTGAATCTCTCCCATCATCAGAATATTTATTATATGAATTACTGGATATAACACCAATATAAACAAAGACAAAACACTATTAAAATTCGCATTACTGAACAAAAGAATGCTTTCAGTAAATTAAATGCAAGGTCAGGAGATGGAGTGAGTATAGAAAATTAATTGGGTCAAAGAAACGTAACTACTTAAGTTGATTATCAAGCTGTATGGATCTTTGGTTCTTAAGTCGACGGATATCCATTTTAAGGCCCGTTTCCAAGAGGAGCTGGACTGATATTCAGCATCATGATTAAGCTTGCTCCTCCCGGAGGAAATGGCCAAAACTTCCTTAATTCTGCGCTCCCAGTAACTGTTGCATTTTGCCAATATGGTCATCTACTGAATGTTGGCTCTTTGGTCGTTATCAAAGCAATGCTCCGCCAGCCCAGACTTCTCAGATTGCATTAAACGAATGCTCCGTTCATGTTCGTTTATCCTGGTAGCAGTGTACCTACCAGTTTTTCCTATATACGATGGTTAAAACATTTAATGAATACCCTGATGATGGGACAGTACACACTCCCGAAATGTCGACTTCTAATCTTCTTTTCACCTGGCTTGCTTCCCAAGGAGTACCTGTACATATTCGTCGTCAGAAAAGCTTCCGGTCTATTTTGCGACATTCCCACGTTTTCTTAATTTCCAACAGGACTCTGATACAAACATAGACTTGAGTGTTATTTGCATCTGGCGGCCCCGCCGTGGCTGAGTGGTTAGACCGCTTGACTCTCACCAAGACGGTCCGGGTTCGATCCCAGGCGCCCGCAAAGTGAGATTAGTGGTGGACAACACGGCGCTGTGGCGCGTTTTCTCCGGGACTTCCGGTTTCCCCCGCCATCTCATTCAACCGGTGCTCCATCTTCACCCCATGTATCATCAGTGTCACCGCCTGCGGTGCCGTATGTGGTAAAAGCGGGCGTTAAACACTACACATCTCATTTCTTTTGCATCTGGAAAGCATCTCAAAATACGTAGCTATTTAATAGCATAATTAATTACACCCTACCACATCTATCTAAGAAAAATATTAATTGTGCTGTTCCTATGTTTTTAACGTATTTTTGTTAGGGCGGTTTGGTTTGTCAAGCTCTATATCAGCGCAATTGACTGTATCGTTGCTTTAAGGGAGAGGTTAAATTAGACTTTGAATTTAACGACACATATAAATTTTCTCAAGCCTCTAAGCATATGAACTATTCTTCACGGCGAATGTTGCTCTCAGTCCTGTGTTTTTTGATTTTGTTGTAAAAAATGGGAAAGCTGTATTTAATTGAATTTTTGTAGTTTATTTCATCCAACGTTAGGTCATATCGGACGATGAGTGGAATGGGTGAAATGATACTTAAATGAGACCAAGGTCCATAGAGCTTAGTTACCTGACATTCGTCTTTCAGGATAAGGGAAAACCTCGGCAAAAGCTTTATCCAAGTAACTTACCCTGACCGAGAATCGACCTCGGGACCTATTGAACGTGAGGCAGACACGTTACCGCCACGCTACAGAGGTGCGCATTTAATTGAATTATTTGATGACTGAATGTTTCGTCTTCGAAAAAATAACTTAATTCATAGACATTAATCCAGTAATACATGCTGAGTGTCTTCTGGTCCGGCTGCACTCCCAGTCCTGAACTAGTTCATTTTAAATAGTGTACTACACCAAAATTTGCGAGTGCTTTAGTCCATCAATCTCATGATAGTGATAGTATTACAATACACATATTAACAATATCATTTAAATAAGCTCAAATATACTGTAAATAGCATTTATTTGACGGAACTACCACATGGAATACCGGTTACTCCGCAAGCACTTAACACAAATATATGAAAATTGAATCTCGTGGTCCAAACTTCTATCCTATGGGTGATGGAATTAATATTGTTATTTAAGCGTTCACCACAAATTTAGAGAACATATGTCTATTTTACTATCACGACCAGTGTGGTTTCCAGATCTGTTGTGGAGAGACAAATCAAACGCGCGGTTCAGGGCACTTTGTTCAAATGCTATATGTTAATTCTATAATAAACCGCAACTTTTCTGCATTCTATTGCACGACGATCCTCTCTGATTCACAGAACTTAACATAACTACACTTTCATTTGAAATCAGGATTCATTTCTGCCATCTCTCCTAACAACAACAACAACAACAACGCCAACAATAAAAACAACACCAACAATAAAAACAATAAAAACAACGCCAACAATAAAAACAACACCAACAATAAAAACAATAAAAACAACGCCAACAATAAAAACAACACCAACAATAAAAACAATAAAAACAACACCAACACCAACAACACCAACACCAATAACAATAACAACACCACCAACAACAATAACACCAATAACAATAACAACACCACCAACAACAATAACACCAATAACAATAACAACACCACCAACAACAATAACACCAATAACAATAACAACACCACCAACAACAATAACACCAATAACAATAACAACACCACCAACAACAATAACACCAATAACAATAACAACACCACCAACAACAATAACACCAATAACAATAACACCAACACCACCAACAACAATAACACCAATAACAATAACACCAACACCAACAACAACAATAACACCAATAACACCAACACCAACAACAACAATAACACCAATAACACCAACAACACCAACAACACCAATAACACCAACACCAACAACACCAACAACACCAATAACACCAACACCAACAACACCAACAACACCAATAACACCAACACCAACAACACCAACACCAACACCAACAACACCAATAACACCAACACCAACACCAACAACAACACCAACAACACCAATAACACCAACAACAACACCAACAACACCAACAACACCAACAACACCAACAACACCAACAACACCAACAACACCAACAACACCAACAACACCAACAACACCAACAACACCAACAACACCAACAACACCAACAACACCAACAACACCAACAACACCAACACCAACACCAACAACACCAACACCAACACCAACACCAACAACACCAACACCAACACCAACACCAACACCAACACCACCAACACCAACACCAACACCAACAACACCAACACCAACACCAACACCAACACCAACACCAACACCAACACCAACACCAACAACACCAACACCAACACCAACACCAACAACACCAACACCAACACCAACAACACCAACACCAACACCAACACCAACACCAACACCAACACCAACACCAACACCAACACCAACAACACCAACACCAACAACACCAACAACACCGACACCGACACCGACACCGACACCGACACCGACACCGACACCGACACCGACAACAACACCAACACCAACACCAACACCAACACCAACACCAACACCAACACCAACACCAACACCAACACCAACACCAACACCAACACCAACACCAACACCAACACCAACACCAACACCAACACCAACACCAACACCAACACCAACACCAACACCAATAATAATAATAATAATAATAATAATAATAATAATAATAATAATAATAATAATAATAATAATAATAATAATAATAATAATAATAATAATAATAATAATAATAATAATAATAATAATAATAATAATAATAATAATAATAATAATAATAATAATAATAATAATAATAATAATAATAATAATAATAAACACTGCCCCATAACTTAACCCTATTTCCCTACCACTATAGGAAGAACATTTATTTGGCTAATGTCCAAATTCCCACTTTCCGATCATTTTCACGTAGATCATTTAAGGTACACTGTGCATTATGAACCTAATGCTTAAATCCATGAGAGATCTGACGTTCTAGAGAAGGGCCTGCAAAATTCTAGTTAAATAATTTCATCAACCTAACGAAATACTTTAACTCTCATGGATATCTTAAAGACAAGTTTGGTAATTAAGGAAATGTATCAAGTAATACAAATATATCATCATTTCATTACAAGTCTGTACTCTAAGATAATCCAATGAAAAATGTACTCTAATGAAAAATGGAGGTCCAAACACTACTCTAATTTATCTACCAAACAGTTTTATCTTCTCTACCACTTATCACAAAAAATAAAAGCATTTGTTACCAATATTTCAAAGAAATGATAGTGTGTGTTGAAGTCAATAATCGTATAATACGCAGCAAGAAGGCGGTGAAAAATAAAGCTTTGTATTGCAGTTCGACATTTTTAAAGAATAAGACAGGAAAGTGCTGGAGAAAATTTTGCTCTCCGCTTCAAATGACAATGTTTAGTTACCTCCAATTTAGTTTCAAAAAGTGGCTCAAACGTTTCAATTACAACACCGTCTTTTTAAAATATTTTCATGAGAAATAAAATGTACTGGTATATTCGGAATATTATGGGAATAACCTGTTTAGCCTCTTCTGAATGAATTTTGTATAACTGGTACGTTGTAAGATATAAGCAAAAGTTTACTAAAAATATGAATCGCTAAATCACACAGATTTATGCCAAATAAACTGTTCCAGTAGCGCTAAAAATTTTCGAGACGTCCTTTATTATTGGTTTTAGTTTCCAAACTGTTATCATTTCTTTTTACTGCTGGCCATGTAAAGAACTAGAATTTCAAAGTTATTACGGGCCCTGCATTTTGAAGCTTTTACAATCACTTAAGCTTATTCTTCTTATACCTTCAAAGGAATATGTATACATGTAAAATGAATGTTTATCTTGATTAATATAAATAGAATAACAAGCTTTTTATGCAGAAACGTAAGTTGGGAAACGTAGTTTACAGAGTTCCTACAAGGAATGGCTTCACTGTCTAATTACAAACATACAATGATACTCCGTGGCTGCCTGACAGTGTTAACTTGAAGGAAATTGTCGTTCTAGGTTTTTAAGCAAGGCCTCAAGCTTAACGTGATGTGAAAGTCATTATACATCAACGCCGTTTAATCGATATCGAATTCATTTTTCACTACACGTGAGTGTCACTCAATTCAAGGCCATCTACTGAAGCACACCTCGCTTGTATAAAACAACCATATACAAACAGCACTTAACTTTAATGCAGAAGGTCATGTACTAGTAGCTTGTCCGAATAATTTCCCACTCTTATACTGCACACATTCCCATTTCTGTTATTTTCTGTAAAAATTCAAATAAGCTAATCAGATATATGATGTTCAGTGTCAATATAGGAAGATGATATTTAAGTATGTTGAAATGCAACAGTCTGTTTATTAGATTTACTGGTATGTAAATGAATATATGACCAACTGTACGGTACAATTTGTTATTAGCCCACCTCGGTAGCGTAAATGGTAGTTTTTCCTGGGTTTTCCCTTATCATAAAAAGATGAATGTCGGGAAATTCTAAGCTCCATGGACCCTGGACTCATTTGAGCAGCATTTCACCCATTCAATTCATCGTCCGACATGACTTAAAAAAAGGTCAGGACGTAAATTACAACAATAATTGTTGTTAATATGACTTTATAGTGTAGGTATGTAATACGTATTATTTCACACTTCTGTAAATATATGATTAATCTTCCCAAGAAAAATGCTTATTTTGTACCATCATTTTGTCTTATTCTCGTGTTTTCTAGGCACTACAATTTTTGGTAGTTTAACAATATAGCCGTTAACATTTAAGGGGAGCTTTAACAGTCCCTTTGAGCCAATGCCAAATTTATACCTCATCCCTGAAGTTGTTTAAGATATTAAACTAAAAGTTTAAGTTTGACAGCATGCAGAAAGAGGTCCTATTTTTTGTAGTACTACGTTTATTCCATAACATTGTTCATTAAGAAGAGAGAATTGTTTTCTTAGTCATGTCATGTTTTGACTAAAATTATCGGTAATAATGATTTTAAATAATACATATCTTATCAGCACCTAGAAATAACTTTCACGTCCTAAATTTATCAGTTTCAGACAAAATGGGTCTTTCATGTTGTAGATAGGGTGGATAGCAGCTCCCTGTTTTAAAATGTCGCTAACCTTTTTAGAGTAGCTACAAAATAAGAAATAACTTGGGCATAGCCAATAATGTATCAGTAATGCATACCGGTACATTCCGTTTTGCTGTGCATTGTGGAATCCCAGACTTCCTGTGAGAAAGTTTGAGTTAAATTTAAAACTCCACATATGCAGGTTGCACAGTCTCTAACCTATTGCGGATATCTTCAAGTCTTGTAAAAGAACTCCTGTGGTAGGTTAGTGAAATTTTTGTAAATTCGATCCTCCAGTTCATCCGAAATATTCGACTGGTTACGCTAAAGAACCTCCTTTGCTAAAATCCACTGAAAGAAGTTGTATGATGTAATCTCGGGACTCCGTGATAACCACTCAAGTGAACCACGGTGACTAAACTAACCTACAGGGAATTGGTCGTCGTCAGTCACAGACGTTTGCTGAAAAATTAGTTTGGCCATCGCCTTCGATGAAAATGCAAATGGAGATTCTATGTGGTACCCCGGATGAACTAAAATTTATTTCTCACCTGGAACCTTTCGCAGTTCATGTCGTCTCGAAGAATGGATAGTTCTGCTACTTGAATGAATTTTATACCACATGACATGGTGAACTTAGAATGGCTTTGAAACGTTTCAACTGCGAATCCTTGTTTTTGCTGCACCCAGTAATGACAATTATGGCAAAACTTCCGACATGAAAAACGGCTTAATCGTTCCAAATTATATTCTTGGATAGCTAGAACCAGTGTTAATCCATCATCAGCTCACCGTACTCCATAAGATGATGATAATTTTGGGGAATAGCTCTTTGAAGCAGCGAGACTTAAAAATTGATATTTTGTATAAAATGTAAAATACGTATCAAATTATGCAAGATGATCTAATATACAGCTGAAGAAAAATCACAAAAGTATATTATTATTAATTTTCGCCTTTTTTATCTCTCCATAATAAAATCGCATTCATCTGTGATCCGTTTCAAGCTGCTGTTTCGTCAATATATGCAGTTTTCTTACATAGACACTAACAGTGTCGTATTTTGAACAACAAACATCACTTTTTTAAAGATCATTGCTCACAGTGTAGCCTGCAAGACACTTACCAGCAGCTTAGCCTGCTGACATTCTGAGCCTTGTGTGAACATATCCCGCAGTATTTGAATACGTCTACCTCATTCATTGAGGTAATCAAGCATTGCAGGATAGATTTAAAGTAAACACAAAACCAGTTTAAGTTATGCAATATGTGGCCCAGTGCAGGAGCTTGGACTGGAATGTAGATTTGATGGACAGCGAATACCTATTGCACTTGAAATGACTGATATGAAAACCTAATCACATTGTTACCTCTCCTACAGAAGACAGTCTATCTCTTTTCTGCTTTACTACATTACCAGATAGTGCTGATCAGCCAGTTCGTCAAATTCTAAAGATAAATCAACCACACATTTTCCTTATGAAATGCGTCGTCGTCGTCATCACCATCACCATCACCATCACCATCACCATCACCATCACCATCACCATCACCATCACATTATTATTATTATTATTATTATTATTATTATTATTATTATTATTATTATTATTATTATTATTATTATTATTATTATTATTATTATTATTATTATTATTATTATTATTATTATTATTATTATTATTATTATTATTATTATTATTATTATTATTATTATTATTATTATTATTATTATTATTATTATTATTATTATTATTATTATTATTATTATTATTATTATTATTATTATTATTATTATTATTATTATTATTATTATTATTATTATTATTATTATTATTATTATTATTATTATTATTATTATTATTATTATTATTATTATTATTATTATTATTATTATTATTATTATTATTATTATTATTATTATTATTATTATTATTATTATTATTATTATTATTATTATTATTATTATTATTATTATTATTATTATTATTATTATTATTATTATTATTATTATTATTATTATTATTATTATTATTATTATTATTATTATTATTATTATTATTATTATTATTATTATTATTATTATTATTATTATTATTATTATTATTATTATTATTATTATTATTATTATTATTATTATTATTATTATTATTATTATTATTATTATTATTATTATTATTATTATTATTATTATTATTATTATTATTATTATTATTATTATTATTATTATTATTATTATTATTATTATTATTATTATTATTATTATTATTATTATTATTATTATTATTATTATTATTATTATTATTATTATTATTATTATTATTATTATTATTATTATTATTATTATTATTATTATTATTATTATTATTATTATTATTATTATTATTATTATTATTATTATTATTATTATTATTATTATTATTATTATTATTATTATTATTATTATTATTATTATTATTATTATTATTATTATTATTATTATTATTATTATTATTATTATTATTATTATTATTATTATTATTATTATTATTATTATTATTATTATTATTATTGGGAGTTAGGGCGCTCAACAGCGCGATTCATCAGCGCCGTGAAAGATCTAAGCGTGCTAAAATCTAGATAAAACGAAAACTAAACACACATACATCTTAAATAAAAACAACCATAGCCCGTACGTCAAAGTCTAAAAGACGCGTAAAATCATAAAGCAGTTAAAAATGGATAAAAACGTAAAGATTACATTCTAAAATTGACATTTAAGAATAGTTTAAAATCCTTGGCCACCGCAGTTTCGTCATCCGCGAGAATCTTCTCCAAGCTTCCAAGCTTCTTCCGGAGGCGTATAAAACGTGGAAGGCGTCTTGGATTCGCTGTACTAGGGGGTGGTGGTTGTTCAGCTGACGTAGGCTCTGAAGCGTGCTAAGGGAATCGCTGAGTATTAAGCAGTCACCCGTGTTTCTTCGGCGTACATGTAGAATGGCTCGGTATATGGCATAAAGCTCTGAGGTAATAGTAGAGGGGAGGCTATGGAACCCGAATGTATATTGTTCAGATCCAGAAACATAGGCGCATCAACCACCATTTGAGGTTTTAGAACCATCGGTAACAATTAAAACACGATTACTATAACATGATAAAAATTCAAAAATGTAGCTGCGGATAGTATAAGGAGCCATCGTATACTTGTCGCATTTTGCCATGTAAAGATCGACTGGCGGCGTTCCACGCAACCAAGGAGGGTACATTCTCTCGCCCTCTCGCCCATAGAAAGCATCCTAGCATTTGGGATGTCTTGCTTGCGGAAGTTACAGCACAACATATCAGAGTATAATTTTCCTCAACATAATTATAATATACAGACTGTTGCAATAATAACATTATTACATTTATTATTAAAAGGGTTGCATTAAATTACAATTTTCAGTTCCAGAGCCAGGATTTGTCCATCGTGTCTTCGGCTTGTCGTCCCATCTGAGGTACTTTGTCATTACGCTGACACTGCATTAACTTCCCAAACAGCTCACATTAGTCTGATAAACTACAAGATGATAAGCTCTAAGCATAAGAAATGTAGGAATCTTCAGTTAGGAATAATAACTGTATTTCTCATAGGACAAGCATGAAGAAGAAGCGTTTTAGGGTAACTTACGATGCAGTTTGCGCAAGAAGGAAAGTAAAACAGCCCAGTACATTACATGCACCTGTGAGACTTAAGCTCACAGAATATATACTACTTTTGGGAAAAATTCTTTCTACCCAGAATAGTTTGCAAACATATTTGTTATGAGACTATATTTCCTTAGTAAAGAGCATAATGAATAGATATAAAAGTTATAGGTAGCTCAATAAACAGAACAATGATTTAAATATGTATAGAGAAGTACAGATTAGTCAGTAAGATCTAAGACGACGCCAAATACCCGTTTTTAACTCACAAGTTATTATTTTACTATCAGTTTTTATTTTGTAATTAATTATATATAACACCGTTTGCACTTGTAATCCAAACACCAAGTTACGGCGATTTTGCAAAACGAAATTTTTATAAGTAAAAGTTAGAGACGTCATTTAAACATTGACTGCTTATTACCGCAGTAGAAGACTGTTCTATTTGGGGAGCACAGATATTCTTATCTTCGAAATTGGTACTTCAGATAAATTTCTAGAACTAGTTCCATATTTAATGGTGTGCGAACTTAAGATTCTTTTACGTGTCAAAAATCTACATTTGAGCACTGGCTTTGCTTCACTTCTGAGGGAAGCAATACTAAGGACTATTATGTCCGAAAAACGTTTGCAGCCCTTGACGGAGTTTAAACCCGTCCTCTCGGGACCCAGGACTGGCATGATACCCTTAAGCCACGGAGAACTACAAAAATATAATAAGGTTAAGGTTAAGGATACAGACCTCACACACTCAGAATTACGCAGATCCTTATTAGCTTCCACTAATGAGGAAGGAATGAAGTTAATTACTCACAGGAGACCACAGAGCATAGGGAAAGAGGCGTCCCTGATAATTCCATAACGAGAAAATCTAGAGCTATTGAAGATACCTAACAACGACCATGAATTACCCTTCGGCCAAGGGCCCTCTAATTTCCACTAGGAGATCTATTTCCTGGTTATCTGACAAGGCTACTATATGACATAAACCCAGAAGAACGCCTTACATTTTCCTCCGTGGTACAAGGGTAACATGACAGCCTCTGGTTCCGGAAGACACGGTTCAAACCAACGGATAGCACTGGAAATTTTCGAGCACAAAAGCATTTATCATGACATATCAATGTAAAGCAGGCGGTCTCATGTTGCAGATTTATGGCACATAAAAGGACAAAGCAGATAAAGAGGTATGTAAACACAGTTAAGGTGACTTTCACGCCTTATAAAAAATGAAAGGATGACCATTATAGCATAAATAAATCGTGGTATAGTAAAACCTCTCTAAAACGGATCACGGTCCTTTCGGCATTTGTTTTCGGTTCACACAGATTTCCATCTTACAGAGGTTTGTAGTTGAATACAAGGAATTGCGAAACAGTCGCAAGGTTTACAGTTAGTGAATAATAAAGAGCAGGTGTGTATAATAATAGGCTTATTTCATTATGTACTATATTTTAAACGTACAATAATAGTTTATCGCCTAGTTTCTGTATTTTCAATTTTCCCTCTCCAATCTACAGCTGTATGCATAGTAAAATCGTTTGCTTCACTATACACAGCATTCAAAAGGATGTTATGGCGATGATTTAAACTATTTAAGGCATCCATTGGAAGCTCTGAAATTGTAGTTACTAATTTTGTTGCTGATTCTAAAGCTTGAGTCTGAAGCAATAATCCAGAAATGGGAATTTCCAAGGCGCGCGGCTAACAAACCACACGGACACAGCAAGGTATACCTCGTCATACTCCGTAGATATGATGCGTTTCACATACCCTGCTGTTCTTCTAACCACTCGTCTTTAATCGTTTTTTTTTTCTTCAAAATCTCATAAATTGGGTTTTCCCTACTTTAATCAACACAGTTAATTTTTAAGCTCGACGTTTGAGTTTTTCGCGTTCTTCAATTTTTTGAGATATCTTATGCTTAGAAATCATTTTACAAGGTCTGTGTACACACAAATTATGCTTTATAAATCACAAAAAATCACAGTTTTCTTCCTCTCATACTTGATCATTTGCAACAACGAAACGTAAAAACAACACACTGCAAAACAGTGGTGCCCTTAATGGCACTGGGAGGTTATTTTTACCCAAACAAGGCTAATTTTTACCAATATTAAAATTTGAATATAGAGAAAACTAAACATTATCAGAAATTGAAGCTTGGTATGATTATTTTATAACGATATGTGCATTTAACTACTATATAATATGTAAATAACGTTCACATAGGTCCATGCAAAAGGGGCATAAATCACACCGTGTGCCCTGAAAAAAAATATTGCACCCTATACTTCAGGTGCACTTTACTTGTAGGAATTTAAAGCTACATGCACCAAATTTGATCCTAAATAACCTAAGATACAGTTTTATAATATCGACTAATGCAAATTACATATAGTGTATACTATGCATATGAAAAACTAACTATTTTTGAATAAAAAAAGGATAATATTTTCAAGGACTAAATATTTGTTTTCATCCATTTTATAAATCACATGAATATAAATGTTACCCGAATGTGTTCAAGGAACATTGGAAAATGACCACTACAAATTTTGTGTCAATATCTTTTATAGTTTTTGAGAAACATGCACCTAAAGTATAAACAATCAAGATTTTGGGAAATTACGATCAAATATTAAGCACCTATCTCAAGAAGTGGGCGTAACATTACGCCGTCATGTTTAAATTGACAAATTAAATGACATATACCAGCTGACAACCTATGCTATATATCATTTTAAAGCTCAAGAATTATACAATTTTTTAACATTAAAAACAAAAATGGATTTTTTTTTTGAAACATATCGACCACCCAGTGCCCTTAACAGTGTGTTGGAAGAGATAAGAGAGCCAAAGGTTTGTTTTACCTTTTCGTCAAAGAATTAAATTTATGATTATGGTTCATAGAACTTCGGTGCAAACACAGACGCCCTCAAAGTTATTGCATCTTTTAAAATAAGTACGTTGTAACCCATTACACATAAAGTAATCCGTTTTTAACCAGTTTAATAATTTAAACGGTTCCCGATAAATGTTTCCGTTTCTGCGCTAGGCAGTTCTCCGGGTTAAAGTACAATTTTACATAAGAAATAACTTCCTAAGCTGTATAGGTACTGTAATACTGTACGTGAGAAACTCTCAGCATTCCCTATTGGCCATACCGGAGCTGTTCTAAGTTATATGCCAATGTAAATAGAAGCACGTGTACGAGTGCAACATTATTGGCTGTTTAGCACTTCAGCTCCCTGCGGATGAAACATATAGTTCGCACATCAATTTTAAGCACTTTATATCTAATGCTAAATTGCTAAATATATGAACTTCACGTTATTCTAAATGAAACAAACAAAAATTAATTAGTAATTTATTTTTTAAATATAAGCTTATATATAATGCACGCTGCGCTTACGCAGTTTAAAAGGAAGTGGGAAGGCAATCAGTCTAAAAATGGCCGTTTCCATGAAAAGGTAAAACATCACAAATGGAAACCTATAAAAGGTGAAGAAAAGCAAATTATGTTGAACGTGTTTTGCAATTTGTGTGAAAAATAGCGAACCTTAGCAATTGAGGATGTTGTTACTTTGTCAGCAGAATTAACCGGTGTTTCAGCGTCAAGAATCAGTGCAACTCGAAGTGACGTTGTGAAAATGGGCTGGCTTTGTACTCCAGGAAAATATCGAAAAAGAATGAAGCCAGATGAGGTAACTGAATGTAATGTATTTGTTAAAAGTGTTATTCGTCGCAAGGTTCATAGCTTATTTGAAAGAAACGAGCCACCGCAAATAAAAGAGTGCTTCAAGCAGTAAAGAATGATCCCATTTAGCTGATCTTTGAAAATCAAAATTCTATGCCATTCTTTGCAACATAGCTTTTGCTTGTGTTTTGCATGTGTTCTTGTTTTGTTTTGTTATCATTTATTCTGTAATTAATTTTGTGTTATTTTGATACATTTTGTTCATATTGTAACTTTATGGTGAACATTATAATTGGGTAAACCTGTGATGTTCATATTAAATCAATCAATCAATCGATGGGATACGGACGGACGGACGGACGGACGGACGGACGGACGGACGGACGGACGGACGGACGGACGGACGGACGGACGGACGGACGGACGGACGGACGGATGGATGGATGGATGGATGGATGGATGGATGGATGGATGGATGGATGGATGGATGGATGGATGGATGGATGGATGGATGGATGGATGGATGGATGGATGGATGGATGGATGGAGTGCGTCTGACTTAATTTTAATTCACGAAGTGATATTTAAACTTAGGGATTACTCGAATTTGGACTACTGATGATCCATTATACTGAGACAAAAACTAAATATGTCCAATTCTTTTCTTTTTATTTTTTTTCCCGGATACAGTGACCCCAGAAATTTTGAATTCATGACAGAGCAACAAATCGAAGTAGCAATGCTGTTTGAAGTGAAACCATGCAGTAATGCAGCACTGCTGTGTTCCCAAAGTTTATTTAAGGTCTCGCTTAGGAAGTCTAGAAGAACTTTAGCCTCCACATGCAGCATTTCTTCTTCTTTTACATAGGTATATATTTTGCAACTTAGCATTTCTACTTTCTTGGGTAAACAACATCAGTTTGTTGGCGAATTCTTATCTTTCTCGTGCTTCTATTTGAACCACATAAATCAGAGTAACTAAGTCCATTAATAAAACTGATAGGGAAGAATGGCAGTAGTGGAAACAAGACCACTCGCTTTCATCGCATTCTTAATATACCTGCGTTTCACAATGAAAAGAGGCCGTAAAGTGATTCTCTGGATTGCTAGTACGAGCTTCAGATAATTTCTTTAGATTGGAAGTAGAAATTATTACACTAAATTATTACACATTACCTAAGTTTATTGGAAAATACATCAGCACTGAGCGTTAATGTTTATTTAGATGTATATTTCGTGTAAATAATTATATATTTTTAAAATTTGTGTAGAATTTATGCATTTTATTGCTCCTCTAGGGTTTTTCTTATTTTTGTTTCATCCCCTTATATTTCTTATCCCTTGTTTATTTACTCCTCTTTACACCTCTCTTTATTAAGCATATATCTATGTTTATAAACATGTTTCTTTTCCTTATTTAACCGATTTTATTGTCTCCGTTTATTTTACTATATGCTTTCTTTAGTTTCATGCATATACACCATACACATTAACACCCTTGCTCGTGGCGGTACTCCAACCCGCGACCCTCTGCGAAACGGAACGCTAGAGACAAACGTTTTAATGACCGTGGCTAAAGAGGGCCGGCACCCCTTTAAAATACTTTCAATTTTTTCCCTCATATTTCTTTTAACCACTTTATATGTATTTAATGTCTTCCCGCTTTCTCCGTATATTAATCTGATATGATTAAAAAGTCTTCCTTACTTTTAGCTATATTGCAAAATTGTCTCATTTCTTTAGTATTAAAATCTGCATTTTCCATATCATTGCATTCCTGAGTGCGCGTAGTGCCAACTGTAGCCTAATCTACTATGTAAATTTAATGTGTCTTAACTCACGTTTTCTGCCTCTTAGGCCATTTAAATTCATTACATCTATCCTCGCCCATGCGACCCCATTCTGTCCCCTTTGTTGTTACTACGACAGTTTTCTTTTTAGCTGCGGTCGTCTCTTCATCTATATGTAAGTCCATATGTATGAAACAACCTGCCAGCCGCTACAGGTATTAAATTTATATCCCATTGTAGAAGTCTGAAATTAAAAATGTGGCCATAGTTACGTTTGGTTGAAAATTAACCAAAGTTTACATAGAGTAGTCCAATAAAATCTGTCCTAACTTAAAAATTGTACATTTTGAGAGAGTAAGTATGCAGTAAACGCATAAGACCCGCATTAGAGAGGTAGGAAGCTCGGCTCCGAAAATTTGTATGCCTACTGTAACCTTGAATTTTTCAAGGCCTTACGATTCAGGTAAGCTATTCCTGGGATATTTTCTCTGTTTCGCATTTTCATTTCCCTCCTTTACCTCTTATTACGTTTCTATTTCACGATTCATTTGCGCATTTGTGCTATATGAGATGCCGATAGATGGCGCGGGTGCTTCCTCCAAGAAAAGGGTATCCCCTACGTACACAAGAGGACTACTTAGCTGCCAGGGTCGTTCATCGCCCTTTCTGGAAAGTTTCAGAAGTGGATGGAATTTTCGGTGCGTCTGCTGTGACTTTATGTCACCTGTTGCTTCCTGTACTCCTTTCACTTTATCATTTCTTCTTGGAGATAGTACCACAATTGAGCTATGTATACAAAGTGTACACGAAGTGCACTCCTCGATTTTATAAACTATATACAGGGTTTATTCCCTGAATCTGCTACCTCAAATATTTTCAAATGAAACTGAAAAATCCTTTTAGGCATGAATGTATCCATGTCAGGGACTCCCAGTACTTGGTGGTAGGCACAACCCATAAAAGTAAACAAATATCACTTTCAACATACAGTAACGCCTTCTTCTAATAAAATCGAAACTAGAAATACAGTTTAGTATGATGGACATGGTACTGCTATTATAAACCTAATACGTTCTGAAATAGTTGGGACTCTTAAGTGACGTAAATGGAGGCAGGACTTCAGACGTTATGTAACGTGCGTAGTATTGTGCTAAGCACAAGCGTAGCTTACGAGCTAATGCAAACAAACCAATTCAGTACATCGCGATCTACTGTTCAATTTCGTGGGGTGATCATTTGAAATTGGCGTGTCATGGATCACACTTACTCCTATTCATGTCAATATTCTGATGTGAGTTTTACCTCCTCAAAGGTTGCAAAAACGGAATAAATTTGTACCCAAAATATATAATGAAGGTCTATCGACTTTATAAGAGCAGTGTCTTTAAAATTCAGTAGAACTAGTCATGTGAATCCGGAATATTACCTTTATTTATTAACACATTTTAATGGAAAATTACTCCTGAAAGAAAATATACACATATATGTAGGTTGCAACACTTAGGGGCCCATATGGGTACGGGGAGCGGCGACCACAAGGTATCTGAGACACCCAATATCTGGGGGTATAGCCGGACCACTCTGTCTCCCGGAGACATAAATAGGGAGTCCTGTTCCTCCAGGTTGGGGGTTGAAGCGTGGGGCTGACAACTCCACATTCATAAAAAACGTAAATTGTTGCAAAATCTAGAAGAGTCAGCCGGATGGACACACCTCAGTCAACTAGGCAAACGGAAAAAGGACGTTAGTGTTCTAGACGTTCTCGGGCTTCGAGCCAGGTAAGCAGTTGTTCAGATATCGACGTTTCGGGAGCGTACATCTCTCCCATATTCAGGATGTTGAATGACTTAGCAGCAGACCAGCAGAAGAGTCGAGTCGTCCAGGTTTACCTGGACGGAGTGTTTGCTGCCCAGCACCTAGCCGCTTCTTGCGTCTTTATCTGGGCAGTATAGAAGAGTCATTATTGTCTCAGGCGATTCTTTTTGGCAGTGGACATATCTAGCCTTTGTGTGCGCAGTTGCCCCGTGTAGGGGGGATGCGCCAATGCTGGCTGCGCTCCTCCGCCTGCCTGGGAGGCATCTGAGCACAGTCCGCTTAACAGCCTAGAGGGAAAAGAACAGTGTTTAGGTATTGAGTTCCCCAAGCCCAGAAATGGGTTGGATCTAGGGGAATGTGGCCCTGTTAAATTCTAGGTACCCAAGGCATCTTTGGGTAACCGGTAGCTCGGTCGGCGGGGAGGAACCCTGTGGTCGTAACGGCCAAGGGTGTTCACCAGTATGTTTGGGTGGGAGTCCAGCCTATCGTAGATGGTGCGGGACCTCTCCCGCACCACGTCCACGATGTAAGGGATCCCAGAGTAGGTATGGAGGATGTGGGACGGAAATCTACGCCCGGTATCGTAGATCACTTGCAGTGCCCTGTTCTGGACGCACTGTAGTCTGCGGATATCGGTGGGAGCCGCTGATCCCCAGACTTCGCAGCCGTACAGAATCAGGGGCAGTATAATCGCCCGATACAGACGTAGTTTGAGATGCGTTGGCATGGTGGATTTGAGTATTGGATATAACTGCGTTAGCACTGCATGCCCTTGTCCGGCTTTGACCCTGACGTGAGGTGCCTAGGTGAGACCGCGATCGAGGTGGACGCCAAGGTATTTGGCAGTGGGAACCAGAGGGATTTGCCTCCGCCTCAACCTCAGCGACCAATCCGGTCGCCTAGCTCGGACCTTAGCCAGGAGAACAGCAGAGCTCTTCTCGGGGCCAATGGCCATCCTCCACTTCTCACTCCAACGGTCAATGGCTCGGAGCTGGCACTGCAGCGGAGGATGACAATATCTTAGGTTTTTGTTACGCGCCATTATGAGGACGTCGTCAGCATACTAGCACGTAACAGTCTGTGGTTCTAAGGGAAAGTATGCCGCAAAGAGTAACGGGGACAGTACACTGCCCTCCGGGACACCCGCGGCTATTGGTCTGATAGATAACAACCGTCCTTCCACTCTCACACTGAAGGTGAGGTCTCTGAGGAAACTACTAATCAGGGCGAGATAGGGAGGAGCTATATTGGCCTCCCTGAGTTTGTACAGTAGGGCTTGGTGCCAGGTTGTGGCAAAGGCTTTCTCTACATCTTGCAGCACCGCGACTGTCTTGAGGTTTTCCTGGAATCCCAGGGCTGTCCTCTCGGCCTGACGCAGTAGCTGCAGGGTCGTAGAGTGTCCATGACGAAAACCAAACTGGTGATCGGGTAGGAGCTGCCTTTCCTCAAAAAGGGGGGTCAGGCGGGATAGGAGCAACCGCTCAAATAGTTTTGACACAGTTGGGAGAAGACTTATGGATCGGTAGCTAGACGGAAAGACCGGATCCTTGCCGGGCTTCAGGATGCACACCACTCTCGCCTCCTTCCAGCAAGCCGGAAAGTGGCGGAGGTGGAGGCACGCATTGAAGATCCGCGTCAAGTGGATAACGGCCTTTTTGGGAAGGTGCTGGAGCATGAGAGCACTGACGCCATCATGTCCAGGGGATTTGTTGGATTTCAATTTGCGGATTTGAGCAATCACCGCCCTTGGGGTGACTATAGGTTATGTGGGGCTGTTTTTTTGGGGGGGAAAACAGGAATAAAGGTAATAGGAAAACATTAACAAGGTGTGTAGGTATTTAGGTAGGGAGAAGGATTGGGCTTGGGCGGGATGTTGTTCTGGGGTGGCACTGTATATTTATTCAATGTGGTACTAGCTTGTTTTGGACGTTGTGTGTGATTATGGTGTCCGGTACCGCGGGGCCTGGGGTTCGCTCGCTCGTGCTGGCTGTATACAGCCAGAAGGTTTTTGCTGCGTGCCCACCCATTAAGGGTTTTACCGCAGGTAGGATTTTTGAAAGATGTAGGATGAGGGCGATGTAGGTTTTTGACAGGGAGTTAATTTTGAGGTTACCAAAGTACCTTCGGGTTGAAGGGGAGGATGCAGTACTTAGCACCCATTTTTTTTGTTTTAAATGTTTTGTATTTTGGTTGGGGAGAAATTTAGATGCCAAACAGCTTGGAAGATTTATGAGGAGCTCAGCTTTAGCTGCTGATAGGTTTAGCTCCTGGGTTATCTAGGGTGCCCGCATGCCATACGGGGGACCCGATGCAGTCTAGATCGGCGTCTAGTGGGGTCATAATTTCCCAATGATCTGACAAGGGCGCTTCTGTGAGATGGTAAACTTGCGTGTAATTTTGAAGCCCGGCGCCTAATTTCATCCTCCACGTATGGAAGACCCGATGCTTCGTGGAGCAACCTGGTAGGGAAATAACGTCCAACAGAATAAATAGACCGCAGTCCTTTATTCTGTGCACGTTGAAGCCATGCTAAACAGCTGTCTGCTGCCATGCCCCAGATCTCGCAGGCATATAGCATCACCGGGATTACCAGCGCTCCGAAGAGGTACAACTTCACGGGGCTGGTCCAAGTCCAAGTCGTGAACTGACAGGCTGTTAACAGCCAGAAGGTTTTTGCTGCGTACCCACCCAGGTTTTGGGTCTGACCGCAGGTTGTTAATTGTGGTATTTGTAGGATGATGTGGTATTTTTTGTTGAAGAAAATTTTGTTGAGGTAGCTTTTTGCTCCTCTTTAATTTTGTACAGGATGCCAAACCGCGTTTTTGTTTACACCCTGGTGTTTTATTAATCTAAAATGGGGTAAATTTAGTAGCCAAACAGCTCTTTTGGAGATTTGTAATTTAGCTTATGCTGCTGTAAGGATTAACTCCTTTGTTACCTCGGATGCCCGCAAGCCATACGGGGTACCCGGTAACGCCTGAATCGGCGTCTCGCAGCGTCGTAGTCTCCTAGAGACCGAACCAGGGCGCTTCTATGAGCAGGAATTTTATCGTAAAATTTTGTCGCCCGGCGTCTAATTTCGTCCTCCACATATGGGAGAAGGGAAGCTTCATGAAGTAACCTCACGGGAAAAGAACGGCCCACAGAATAAATGGATCAGAGTCCTCTGTTCTGTGCACGCTGAAGGTATGCTATCCAGCTATCGGCAGCCATGCCCCAGATTTCACAGGCGTACAACATAAGTGGGATTATCAGCGCCCGAAAGAGGTGTAGCTTTAAGCGGACTGGCATCGAGCGCGAACCCAGCATTGGGTACAGAGAGGCAATAGCCCCCTGCACCCGTGCCGATAGTTCCCTGATGTGTCCGCGGAAAGTTAGGCCTCTATCAAGTTGAACGCCCAGGTACTTGATGGAATTAGTCCACTCTATCCTTCGGCCCCTGAAGTGGAAGATTGGTCGGTCAGCGGGGTTGTGGCGCTTCGTAAAAAGAATGGCGTGGCTTTTGTCCGGACTTACGGACATCCGCCAACGCCTGCACCATTCTTGTGTGAGACGGAGGTGTCTCTGAATTGGGTTGAAGGCTCTGAGTATATGTCTGTTTTTGCAGAACAACAACACGTCGTCAGCGTATTGTGCCATTTCAACCTGTGGTTGAGTTGGAAAATCTGCCATGAAAACACTAAATAGTGTGGGGGATAGTACAGAGCCTTCAGGGACTCCGCCTCTCACGGGTCTTAGTGTAGACGTTTTCCCCGCTACTGTGACTTTAAATGATCTGTGCCTGAGAAAGCTGTGTATGATGTTGATTAGCTGTGTAGGTAGCCCCAGTTGGATAAGTTTGAAGACCAGACCGGCATGCGATGTCGTGGAGAAGGCCTTTTCGACATCCAAAGATACCACTGCCGTGAAGACACGTTCCTGGGAACCAAGGGCCGCTGTCTCCACCACACGTAGCAGTTGTTGGGTAGTCGAGTGCCCAGGACGAAATCCGAACTGGTGGTCAGGAATAGCTTGAACATCTCCCAAGATGGGAGTCATTCGGGTTAGGATTAACCTCTCGAATACCTTCGAGAGGGTAGAAAGGAGGCTTATGGATGGGTAGCTGGAAGGATGTACAGGATCCTTCCCAGGCTTCAATATACATACCACCCGAGCCTCTCTCCACTCGCGAGGAAAGTGCCCCAAGGTGATGCACATATTGAAGACCCTGGTTAGGAAAAGAACGGCATTGAAGGGAAGGTGACGAAGCATGAGGGGTGTCAGCCCGTCCGGCCCCGCCGCCTTGTTTGGTTTGAGGTGTTGGAGTACTCCCTGGACTTCCTGGGGCGAATGACGGGAAGTCGTTCCGCGTCCTCGGGAGGACGTCGAAAAAATCGGCGTACCCCCTTACGAACGCGTTCGGAAAAGATGTCGTCCTGGGGGTCCTCTCTCGGACATAGAGTGCGTTCAAGATAGTCAGCGAACGCATTTGCTTTGGCTTGGGGTTCATGGGCGAGGCCTTGGGTGCCGTGGATGGGTGAGGTGTATTGACCTTTGCGATTCCTGAGGGTTCTGGCGATACGCCACACGTCGCCATTTTCAACGCGCAGTCTGGCCATTGTGTCCTCCCACGCTTGCACCTTGTGCTCACGCAGTCGGACCCTGATCAGTCAACGTAAACGTCGCAAGAGCGCGCGATTATGTGGCGTGCGGTGTCGCTGGTACAGTCTCCGTGCCGCCCAGGAGCGGCGGATAAGAAGGGTGATGTCTAAAGGAAGAACGTCTGGATGAAGAGGTGCAGGTCCGTGAACTGTTAGATTTTTGGCAGTTCGCGTCAGGATAGAAGTGAAGGTTGAGATTGCCCTCTCAATGTCCGGGATGTTTGTAACTTTTGGGTTCGGTGGAATGGAAGTGCGGAGGCAGCTCCTTACGCCTTCCCAATCGACTTCTCGCGTTTGAAGCAAGGTGTCATGACTGGCAACCCTAGTGTTGATTTCTGTCAGCACCGGATTATGGTCAGAATGAAGTGCGTTTAGTGACGTAAGAGTGAGATGAAATGGAAAAAGCTTTGTGATTGCGAAGTCAATGACTGATGACAGTCCTCCACCTCGCGGGTAGTGCGTTGGTTGCCAGGGACCCTGCACTTGAAGCTGTGGGTCTCCATCTACTAGGCGAATGATTTGATTGCCTCTTGCATCTGCCCGACGACCATAATGCCAACGCTGATGTTTTGCATTGAAGTCCCCGGCCATGATGGCACTTGGGTGTAAGTTTAGGATAGATAGATAGTCGTTTGGAACGAACTGCCGGTTGGGGGGGGGTGATACACAGAGACCACTAATACCTCAGTTCCGCCAAGGTCAAGACAGATTACCGTGGCCTCTAGGGTTTGAAGAGGAGGGAGCTGGATGGGTTTGTGGACTACATTTTGCCGGACAAGTACCGCTGTACCACCGCCAGGGCGGCCTTGGCAATCCGTGTGATGGCAAATGTAGCCCGGGATGCGGAAACGGGTGTCTGGACGGAGATGCGTTTCGCTGACTAGGATGACGTCTAGGGCATTTGCTCGAGCGAACTGAAATAGCTCGCCCCCCTGATCAACCAGGCCACACGCATTCCAGAATGCGAAGCGAAAAGAGGTACGAGACCCAGTTCGATTCGCCATTCTGTGATTGCTGGATACCAGTTGACAGTAAGGCAAGTCCCTCCATTGCAGCGAGCATCTTGCTTGCCGGGTCTGAGGCACAGAAGAACTTCACTAAGATCTCACAGATCTTTTGTCCATGTGATTAAAGCAAATTCTGCAACCACCTAAACATTTCCGTGAGATCCAGGGAAGCCGTTAGTTGTGTGGAGCTCATGGTAGAGGGCACTATGTTGGTGTTGGCTGGGGAGGATGACCTAAGGGGAGTAGGCCTACCTCGAGCCCTTTCGTCCCTCAACTTTCTAGGGGGCATAGGTTCGCTATGCGCAACCACCACAGTTGGGTTCTCGGGTTGGCGAGATAGTCTCCTCTCATTGAGGTCTGGTTTGGAAGCTGTGCTTCTTGGGGCTGGGGCCCGTGTCTGTTTGTGTTTCTGTGTGGGTGCTGGTGTTTTCCCACGAGACTGTTTTGGGGTGTCAGAGGATCTTTGCACAACTTCAGCAAAGATGGGCGCCACTCAACCTGCTGACGATCTTCATTTGGTGGCTGCCTGCTGGATGTCGTAGCCTTGGAGACTGAGGAAGGGAGAGCCCTGGTCTCTTCCCTGGCTGGCGCTGTTTGAAGTGACCTTTCCTGTGCCGGTCTTCTGGCAGCTATAACCGCCTTCCTTGTTGGGCATCCGCCATAGCAGACAATATGCGCACCTTTGCAGTTTGCGCAAGTGGGCGCATCGGTAAGCGACCTCGGACACGCCTCCTTGTCATGAGGTCCTCCACACCGCAGGCAACGCTGCCTTCTGCGGCAAAACCTGCTGGAGTGGTTAAACCCCAGACAATGGTGGCACTGAGGAGGGCCGCCAGAGCTCCTGACGGCCTCGACCTTTACCCGGAGGTAACAAATAGTTTTGATACTATCTACCTTTGCCTCCGGGTCGTTGGACCGCTCTACTATCACTAGATAGAGAGGGATGGGGATGGGGCCAGGCTGACCTTGCGGTCCTGGCTTGGTCAGCTGCCTGACCAAGCGCGGTGTTATACCCTGTCGGGTGAGGTCATCGCTGATCTCGCTTACCGGTGTAACCACTGGTAATCCTCTGATCACCCTTTTTAAGTCTCGTGCCTTGTCCAGGCCGAAGGTAAAGTAGGGGATCTTCTTCCCCTCGAGTGCCCTGAGGAGCAGCTGGTAGTCCTCTATGTTTGTCGCCTTGAAAACAAAGCGGCTCTTCCTCCTCGTCACCTCGCATTTATTCGAGAGGGACGGCATTACTTCCTTTAGGAAGCCTACCGACCCCCGGAAATCATCCACCATGATGGGAGGAATTTGCCGCTTAGGTGGGGTTTGCTGGCTGGTAGCATCAGTCTTCAGGACGTTTGACTGCCCTTCTTCCTCCTTGAGGTTACCTGTTGGAATTCCGCCTCATCGACGTCTGTGGAGACGTCCGAGGAGCTGGTCTGGAAGTCCTCTTCCTCCATCCTGGAGGACGAATTCTCTGGAGCCGCAGCTCCATGGAAATATTCTCCTTCTGAATCTGAGGAGTCGTTTGATGATGAATTTTGGCCTGAGCGAGAATTTTTATCCCGGGAAGGGCCCTGGTTGGTGGCCTGTTCGGCTATAGCCAAACGTTTTACAGCGCCATTTCCGCCTTCTTTGCGTTGTCGGCGCTGCCTTTTGGTTCCTGTAGCAGTGGTTTTTACCCTGTGTGCTGGGTGAGTCACACCAGTGCTGGTGCTTGGTTTGGCATATTGTGATGGATGTTCCGATGAGGGATGGGTGGTGGCATGGTCAGAACCCTCACCTGGTGTGGGCATTTTGCCCTGCACCAAGGTGCAGTTTACAGCTAACCATAGGCTATTAACTTACCTGGCAGTACAGGCTGCAAAACTGCGTGAAACACAGAGGGCCGGACAATTAAGCGCCTTTTGAACCACCTTTCGGTGTTGGCTGTGGCCTTGTGTTTCCCAGTCTGCTCTGATGGTGTGTTTTCTATTAGGTTGTCGCTCGCTCGCACGCTGTTGCTGCTGCTCTCTTCTGGAGATTTGCAAATTGCCGGGAGCTTCCCGAGGGTCCCTCCCGATGGCGGCAAATGCTGACTCCAAAGCTCTGGATGCGCTGGCAACTCTCGCAGGCGATGTTTCCTCTTCGGCGTCTCAAAGCGGAATCACGGGGCTGCAGAGCAGAGCAGAAGCAGAAGAATCGAGTCGTCCAAGTTTACCTGGACGGAATGGTTTCGCCCAGCACCTAGCCGCTTTCTGCGGCTTTATATGGGTAGTGTAGTAGTCTATGTCTTTCGTCTCAAGCGTTTTTGTCGGGGCATAGGTTTCTCTGATCTGTTGGGTTAAGCCGCTCAGGCTGCCGCCTGGGGTATATATTCCCAAGGCCGTCCTCACCCGACTCTCCGCTTAAAGAAGGGCGGAATGAAGACAGCACGATCAGAGGGGATAGGAAGCTATGTGGGGAAATTATCTAAACCCATTTCTGGTTCTGGTGTTATTCAGTGTGATGGAGAGAACCCCATCTGGTTAATAGCCCATGGCGTCCTTGGGGAGTTTGTACCTCCTCCTCCTGCGAGGAGCTCTGTGGTCATACTGACCCAGGGTGTTGACCAGCTGGTTGGAGTGGGTAGAAATTTTTTGATGGAGGGTTCGAGATCTCTCTCTTACCATGTCCTCTATGTAAGGGATTTGGGAATATTCATGTAAGATGTGTGTAGGGAATCTACGCCCAGTACCATAGATCATCCTTAACGCCCGATTCTGCACGATTTGCAGTCTGCGGATTGTGGTCGGAGCCGCCAATCCCCAGACCTCGCAGCCATACAGAATCATGGGTGGAATGGTCGCACGGTACAGACGTAGTTTGAGGTGTGCCGGCATGTTGGACCTGAAAATGCGGTACAACTGCCTGAGTGCAACATGGCCTAGTCCCGCCTTAGCCCTGACATGGGGAGTGAAGTTTAGCCCGCGATCAAGTAGGACACCCAGGTATTTAGCCGAGGAAACCCATGGGATTTGCCTCTGCTTCTGCCTCAGCCTCAGCGTTCCCGTCGGTCGCCAGCGTCTGACCTTAGCCAGCAGAAGAGCTGAGCTCTTCCCTGGACTAATTGCCATCCTCCACTTCTCACTCCAGCGGCCTATCGCTCGGAGCTGTCGTTGCAGAGGCGGGAAGCAGAACTTGACATTTTTATTACGCGCCATAATGAGTACGTCGTCCGCATACTGGCACGTAACTGTCTATGGCTCTGTAGGGAAGTCAGACATGTAGGCCGCAAAGAGCAACGGTGATAGAACACTACCTTCCGGGACCCCCGCAGCTATGGGTCTGACACTGGAAAGCTTTCCTTCCACTCTCACCCTGAATGAGCGATCCCGAAGGAAGCTGCTGATCAGAGCAAGATAGGGAGGAGGGATGTTAACTTCCTTGAGCTTGTACAGTAGACCCTGGTGCCAGGTTGTCGCAAAGGCCTTTTCCACGTCCAACAGAACCGCAATGGTTTTGAAGTTCTCCTGGAATCCCAGGGTTACCTTCTCAACCAATCGAAGCAACTGCATGGTCGTGGAGTGCCCCCGTCGGAAACCAAACTGGTGATCCGGAAGGAGTTGCCTGTCCTCAAAAAGAGGTGTCAAGCGGGTTAGGAGCAGTCGTTCAAACATTTTTGAGACAACTGGGAGAGTACTGATTGATCGGTAGTTGCAAGGAAAGACCGGATCCTTGGCGGGTTTCAAGAAGCACACCACCCGCGCCTCCTTCCAGTATAACGGGAAGTGGCGTAGGTGAAAGCAAGCATTGAATATCCTCGTCAAGTGGATGACAGCCCTCTTGGGAAGGTGCTGGAGCATGGTCGCTGTGACGCCATCATGTCCAGGAGATTTGTTAGGTTTGAGCTTTTTGATTTCAGAAGCCACCATTTTAGGGGTGACTATAGGAATATGGATCTCCGCGTGTCTCGGTGGTGGGTCCTCATAAAGGAACTCCACCTCCGCCTCCACGTGTTCAGTAAAGTCCTCGTCTTGGGGGTCCTCCCTTGGTTCGAATTGGCACTCCAGATAGTCTGCGAACGCTGTGGCTTTCTCGTGTGGTTCAAAGGCGAGCCTCCCACGAGTGCCATGCAATGGATGCTGGTACAGAGTTTTGTCCTTGCGTAAGGACTTGATTATTCGCCATGGTTTCTTTTCGTGAAGGTTGATGTTCTGCATGGTGTTTTCCCAGGTGGCGGCTCGATGAGCTCGAAGCAGTCTTCTTACCAGGGATTTTAACCGCTGGTGGACTGCGCCTATCCTGGGATGGCGAAATCGTTGCCACAGCCTCCGTACGGTAGCCTTGGCTTTTATCAGCTGCCGAAACTCGTTGTGAATGATTCCAGGATTAAGCTTGTTAGTCGGGATGCGGTATGTGTGTGCTCTTACAATCCGTTGGATTTGTTGGGAGAAACGTGTCGCCGCCAGCTCCAGCGCCTCAATATCATTGATACGTGGGCGGGGGTCGAACGTTCGGTTAAAGGATTTTATGGCTGCATCCCAGTCAACCTCGTATTCCCAATCAGGGAATATCAGTGCAGGTGCACTGATATCTGTGTCGACTATGACAGGGTCATGGTCTGAGTCCATCTCATTAACTACTGAGAGGTCCAGATGGAATGGAATGTTTTTGGTGATCATGATGTCTATGATATCCGGTCTGCCGCGAGCCGGATGACACGTTGGACCTCTAGGTCCGTGCGCGACCAGATTTGGGTTTCCGCTTATGAGGCGGTAGAGCCCTCTTCCTCTCTGGTTATTGTTGCGGCTATTCCAGAGCCCATGTTTCGCGTTGAGGTCTCCTGCAATGCAAACCACTGGGTGTAGGTTCAGCAGGGTGGTGTAATCTGCCTCATAGAAGTGATGGCCAGGTGCGTCGTATGCAGCTATCAGTAAGGAGTCTATGCCACCAATGGCAAGTCGGATGGCACAGGCCTCAACATGCTGAAGCGCTGGAAGAGGAAAGGGTGTATGTGTGATAATATTTTTGATGAAAATGGCTGTTCCGCCCCCCTGCCGGCCGACTCTATCGGTCCGTGGGTGACGTAATTGGGCAACGAGAAATTTGTACCAGCCTGTAGATGCGTTTCACAGACCATTCGAATGTCAATTCCATAGGACTGCACAAACTCAAGCACACCAGGATACTGTGTCCCTATCCCATTCGCATTCCAGAATGCGACCCGCAATGGTCTCCGAACAAGTCTGGGGGCCATTACAGTTGAGTGACAGGGAACAGTTCCTCGAGTGTTTTGAGGAAGATTGTGTATTTTTCCATGGAGTTGTAGTGTGGGTCGTTCATTACCAGCTTGCACTCTCTAAGAGTAGGGAGAATCCTTTGTAGGAGATCACCGAACCACAGAGATAGGTCTCTGAATTCTTCGACGTCTCTCTCGGATATTGCTGTTGCTGCAGTTAGCAGTGGCGAGAGTGGAACAGTCATCGTAGCTGACGCAGTGCTAGGAGTTGTTGACTCCGCCTCTTTGGGCGGGGTTTGCCGCTGCTTCTTTTGTGGGGCAGCAGTTGGATTAGCTGTCTGTTGTTGTGAAGCGACAGTCGGTTTGGCTGCCTTCTTCTTTCTCCTTGGAGGTCTCTGTGGCTGGGGTTGTGCTTCCTCCGTTGGTGCAGGGGTAGCTGCAGGCTGTGCAGGGGCCTTTGCAGATTGGTCTGCACGGTCGGCGGTTTGTTCTGCCCTAGATAGGGCCGCAGCAAAAGACACGCCAGGTCGGACGGTTGCCTTCCCGACATCCGTTCTGCGGCGGCTCTCGATGTTCTTCTGCCTCGCCACGCAGCCCTTGTAGACGTTAACGTGGTCCTGTTGGCAGTTGGCGCACCTCTTCTCGTCCGGGGCTTTATCGCAGTCCCTCAGAAGATGAGGCCCAGCACAACGCAGGCATACTTGCTTTCGCTCGCACGCCGCGCTAGAGTGGTGGAACCCCATACATCTATGGCACTGGACTGGTCCACTTTGGCCGTAGAATCTCTCGACTCTGACGACTGTATGGAATAGCTTCCGGGCGGAGTCGATTGGTTGTTCCGACTCTCCAGCGACCTTGTCCACATTGACCAAGAAGAGAGGCATCGGAACTTTTATTGGCCCTTCTTCCGTGGAGATAGTCTTCTTGAGCTGTGCCACGGAATTAGCAGTAATTCCGTGCTCCCTCAGTAGAGCAGTCTTCACCTCCTCAGGTGGGCATTCGGAGTCTAATCCCCGATGACCCTCCTTTCGACGTTTGGTCGCTGAGGGGAGTAGTAGTAGAATTGAATATCTATACTCCTTAGCACTTCCTTGGCTGCCTCAAAATCAGCTAGACTATATGTCTGGATATGAACCTTTCGAGGTTTCCTCCGCACCTCGAAATCCTTCACTTTCTGTTCCATCTGTCGCATTACTGCGACGTGATTTTTAAAAGTGTCCGCCACTATGGGCGGCATCTTAGTCCCCCTCTTGGTTAGGGGTTGCTTCTCTCCCGGTGCAAGCGGTTGCGTCTGTCCCAAGTTTTTGGGATCGGCGGTTTTCTTCTTCCTCCTCTCAACGACAGTGGTTTTTTTTATTTACTTTAGGAGCGGCCCCACACTCACCGCCCCCGGTGACGATCAACCGGCATGCAAAGCCGTGCGCTACATCGTCTCCCTCATGCAGTTAGGATCCTAACGTGCTGGGAGCGTTATTGTGTTAGTTCGTGGGTTAGTCGGGTCCCGCATTAGCACCCCGGTTAGTTCCGTAATATCAGATGCTGGCAGGCAATGCCTACGAGAGCGTCAATGGATTGATTCCCTGGCTGTAGCCATCAGCAGGTCCTGAGTACAGCCAGGAGGATTGGAGGTGGTCATGTGTAAAGAGTGTCGTATAATTGTTAATGTTGTCTACATGCAGTATTACCGTGCTATATCTAGTAATTTCGTTTGAGTGTTATGTAGTGTTTGAGTAGTGAAGTGGTGGGAGCGGTAATTGCTTATACTTTAATTGCTTATACTATACTTGGTTCCCTTGATGGGTTCCGTGTCCGAAGTTATAGCTCCTGTCCATGTTCTTGCTTGGTCGTCATGCCGTCCACACCTCTGCGCTGCAAGATCTCAGCTGGAGCCGTCACTGCGGCAGGAAGTGTGGTCGTTGAGGGGGACCTCCCCCTCGAGTCCGCCTTGGCTCGAGAGCTCAAGGACTTAAGGGTAGCTGATTTGTGGTAGTCCCTCACGTGATGTGTCTGTGAAATAGAAATAGATAAAGTAATAATCAGTTAGTCAGGCTGTTCAGAAAGTCCAAGACCTCATTCTCTATGTCTGGATTAGTTAGGTTGCGGTCAAACAGTGATAGCGGTCGTTTATGTCTGTCTGTCGATGTCTCGTACCGGCCAAGTGAAGATATAAGTGTATTATGGTGCGAAGGTAGTTTGTTATACATGTCAAAGGATAGTTTCTTGATAAATTGCTCAATAGTGTGCATGTGTAAGTCTTCGTGGAGTTCTTTAGATGGTGCGATGATTTGTACTTTGTAGATTATTCGTAGTATTTTGTTTTGGTATGATTGTATACGTTTTATATGGGTTTTTGCTGCATAACCCCAGACCGGTGCTGCGTAGGTTAATATTGGCCTGATAAGTGTTTTGTATAACGTTAGTCCCATATTTAGTTTAAGCGAGCTGCTTAGATTTATGAGTGGGTATAATTTGCGTAGTTGTACATAGGCTTTTCTTCTTACCTCTTCGATGTGATGTCGCCAGGTGAGGCCTTGGTCGATTACTAAGCCCAAGTACCTGACCCTGCTGGTCCAGCCTATGTTGTTATTGAATAGAGCCAGTGGGGCAAGTCCGTCTCTCTGATGGTAATGTTTTTTGCGCTTTGTGAATATTATTGCTTTACTTTTGGCTGTGTTTACTTTGATCCGCCATTTAGTGAGCCACGGCTCTAACTGTTTAAGTGACTCCTGTAGATGTTTGTATATTAAGGTTACTCGACCTGATTGGGCCATGATTGTGGTGTCGTCTGCATATAGGAAATACGTACATCTTGGATGTTTAGGCAGGTCATTTATATATAAATTAAATAGAAGTGGCCCCAATATGCTGCCTTGTGGGACGCCTGCCTTTATTGGGCGGGGCGTGGATATTGCGTTATTTGCAACTGAGGAAAAAGTGCGTCCTCGCAGAAAATTTGCGACTAATTTAGTCATAGTGTCTGGGAAATGGTAATCTGTCATCTTGCGCAGTAGGCCCGCATGCCATACGCGGTCGAAGGCGCGCTCAATATCCAGCAGGACAGCGCCTGTTGATTTCTTTATGTTATAGCCTTTTGTAATGTGTTCAGTAGCGCGTATGAGCTGAAGCGTAGTGGAATGTTTAGCTCTAAATCCGAACTGTTCGGGGATGAGCAGATTGTGTCTTGTTATAAACGCATTCATTCGTTTCGCTATTACTTTTTCCAGTAACTTGCTCATTGTATTAAGTAGACTAATTGGTCTGTAATTATTCGGGTTTGTGTGGACTTTACCTTATTTAGGGAAGTGCAGAACGTTCGCTGTTTTCCACTGGGTGGGGAAGTAGCCATGCAAGAGGCAGAGATTGAAGATTTTAGACAGTATTTCCAGCGCGCTTTGCGGTAAGTTTTGGAGAGCAATGTTGGGGATTCTGTCTGGTCCTGGTGCTTTACGTTTAGGGAAATGCTGTATTAGCCATTTTAATTCAGCCGGATGAGTTTTCCGTATTTGGTCATGTGTGGGCCTGACGTGCAGGTTTCGTGTAAGGAATTCAGTTTCTCTGATAAACGTGGGTGATGAAGGGGTTAAGTTCGGTGTTAAGGTGTTCTCAAGTGCCTCTGCCAGTGCTTCTGCCTTCTCTTCATCTGCTGTGGCAATGCGTTGCCCTATATGCTGGGGGGGATAGTAGTCCTGGTCCTAGTTAGGCATCGGGCTATTCTTCATACGGTATTGTTTTGGGGGTCTAGTGATTTTAAGGTATTGTTCCATTGTTCCGAAATGACTGCAGCGGTGCGTTCGCGCAGTTCATTATTCAACATTCGAAGTTTCAATTGTGCTGTCTGATGTCTAGAGTGTTGCCAAAGTCTCCTGGCTCGTTTGCGTTGTTTTGTTAAGTGTTGTATATGGACTGGAAGACGTGAGTCAACTTTATGCTGCCGTTGTAGTGGGACTGCCACCATTGTGGCGTATTGTATGGCTTTCACGATTTTATTAGTTGCGTTGTCAATGTCCTCAACCGAGTTGGCATGAATCTCGGACATTTCATTATCGACCGTCCTCTCGAAGAGGTCCCAGTTTGCTTTATTATAGTTATGCCTGGGTTTGGTCAGTGCACTTTGGAGCGAGATTTCTAGATTTATTAACGCCGGAAGATGATCTGATGATAAATCGTTACAGACCTTAAGTGAGATACGAGCGCCGGTCTGTCTTTCTATAATAATGTCTAGTACATCAGGTGATGTGGTCGTGTGGAAGGGTATGTATGTTGGCTCTGTGGGAGCGTGTATAATGTAATCTGATACGTTTTCGTGCCTCAAGAGTGTGTTCCCAGCGGTGTTTGTTGTTCTGGAGTTCCATAATGGATGTTTAGCATTGAGATCGCCTCCAATGATTATACTTTGATGTATTTGAAGAAGTGTGTTTATATCAGCAGTTATTATATCACCCGGCGGATTGTAGGCAGAAACTATAACTATGTTTTTGCTGTTAATTGTTGTAGCAATCGCAGTGGCCTCCAGTCTCTGGAGGTGTGGGAGCTGTATTTGATGGTGGGCGATGTCTTTATGGACGGCTATAGCTGTTCCACCCCAGCGTCTGTCGCGATCATTTCTGTACAGGTAATATCCTGGTAGATTTAATCTGTCCCGTGGGCTTAAGTGTGTTTCCTGTATGAGCACTATTTGTACCTTGTGTTTGGCCAGGAAGTCTAGTAGTTCAGGTTTACGTTGTCTTAGTCCATGGGCATTCCAAGTCATCAGTCTAGCGGTGAAACTACCAGCCATCTGTGTTCAGCAGAAGGTGGAAGTACTGCGAGTACAGTCGCATAGTAGTGTCCCTGTCGTCAGGTTTCTGATGTAACATCTCCAGCCCTAGGAAGCACATTTCTAGGTTGAATTGCCACTCTGGGCTGCCTATCCTCAGTCTTAGTCCCGGGTAGGACTGTCTAGTGTCCTCCCGTTTGTCTTGTTTTGGGGGTGCCACATTAACTCGTTTGGTCTTAACGCCCGTTGTTGGCCTGGGAGGGGGCACGCTGGCTCCGACATTAGCTGGGTTGTTAGTGGGGCCGACTTTAGCGGCTGGAGGTCCCTGCCATCTCCCAGTGTTGTCCCTTGTCCTGGAGTCTGGTGTCCGTAGTGCAGCTAAGTGTCGCTGGTACACGGGGCAGCCACGAAAGCGTGCTCCGTGCCCAGGCGAGCCACAGAGGAGGCACTTTCGCTGCTCTAGCGGCACGTTTCAAGTCTGGGAACCATGTCCACCCCCGCACTTCGAGTAAGCGGCTGCCGCCATGCAGTTGAAGGCCAAGTGACCCAACCTTTGGCATTTGCCGCACTGCTTCGGAAACCGGGGCGGGCGGTATTCCTCTATTGTAACTCGTGAGTAAAGTATTGTCGTTTTCTGGAGTAGCCGGTAAAAGTCTTCTTGTGTCTTTAGTTCAAGAAGATAGTGGGGGAGGGGAGTCCTGTTCTTGTTGAACTGGCGCAGTTGGACTATCCGCACCACTGAAATTCTGGAGGCCTCCAGTTCTCCCTGAATTTCAGGCTGGGCACCATTCATGTAGAGGCGTTTAATAACCGCTCTATGGCTCTTTGAATGGCCTGGTGCCACAACATGGAAGTCCATGTTGGATTGGCGCAGATAATCACACATGCGTTTGTAGTCAGTTGGGCTTGTGGTCCGGATTTCGAAGTCCTGTGTAATGGAGGCCCGGCGAACCTCAGTGTCAGAGATCCCTGTCAGTTTTGTGAAGTTCGTAAGGACTTTACTAAGGTCGTCACAGTGTTTGTTGTTGATGTAGATTGGGGGCTGAATGGAGGCAACTTGGGCGTAAGTGCGGGGTGGCATGGTCTGGTTTGGGGCCTCAGGAAGGCTCGGGGTCTCAGGTCGTGGATCCGGGCGGGAAGAAGGGCCTGGTTGTGGTTCAGTCCGTGCTGTCGGTCTGGATTCCCCTTGAGAAGGTGGACGGTATGAAGTGCCTTGTTGAGTTTTGTGTGGGGAGCGGATGGTTTGAGACTTGGGACTTGCTGGTAAAGAGTGGTGATCATGTCTGGAGGTGAAGGCCGGAGCTGATGAGTCTGGGAAGTTGTGAAGTTTCAACGGAGATCTGAGTTCAGGCGAGAGCGTCCCTGGAGGGGAGATGATCACAGGGGGGTCAACGATACTTGAAAGGGAGGATGATGATGAGCATGAAGATGAGCGAGAATGTGGCAGAGGGGTGTTCTGGCGTGGTCGCGAAGGTGTTTTTTGAGCAGCATGGGATGAGCAGTTTTTGTCAGGTGATGGATTCGGCTGGGGTGGAGAAGAGCCAGTGAAGTTCAGGTTTGTCTTTGTGATGTTTCGTCTGGTGGTCCGTAGGTTAGTAGGGGATTGCTTTGTCTTTGTTTTTGCTTTAGCCATGTCTGGGTAGTCCGTGAGTTACCTATCACAATGTGGGGATCTTAATCTATCGGATAGAAAAGAGGAAAGAAGAAGGTAGTATAAGAGAAAGTGCTAGCATAGGGCGCTGAACAGCCCGAGCAGCAGAGGGCCGGACCCCTAAAGGCGCCTAATAACCGGTCAGGCGACCGTTGGCTGTGGCCTTGCTGCTCTACCCAGTTGCAAAGCAGGTCCCAGTATCGGGAAGCGAGCGCGCGCTCGTCACGGCGGAGGTAGTAGCTTGAGGTTCTCCCTTCTTCTTGCCTGGACCCCTATGTCCAGACTAGTCGGGCTCTTCTTTCTACTGTTGATCTGCAGAGTCGAGATGTTCACTCCTCGAAGTCTCGCCGCCGAGTGTCAACGACAGTGGTTTTTTTTTTACCGTGGAGGGGAAAAACCCAGTTACAGGCGACGGCCCACGTGCGATGGCCGACAGTGTGAGGGTCCCTGTGCCCTGAGGGGGCCAGATATACTCACTAAAAAACCCCTCCACGTGTTAGTTACGTGACTTATATTATTTTGCGTGCATTTATTAACATGCTTAGTCGGCTCCCGCATAGCACCCCGGTTAGTATGTGGTATCTATTAAGCTGGCATGCGATGCATGCGAGCGCGTCTATGTTGCTTCTTGGTGCTGACCATGAAACCTGGGCACCACCAAGTGTAATTTATGCTCTACTTTAATTATATACATGTGGCTGAGGCCGGGTAGGCCTGTTGGTCAGTGTTACGTGTAGCTTATCTATTATATATGTGTTATTCGTAAGCCTGTGTATTGTAATAATAGAGCTCAGGCCTTGGTGACCTGATAGTCAGGGATTGGTGTGGTTATTAGTTCTACTTATGGCCCCAGTCTTTCTGGGTTTGTCAATAGTTAGTACGTGGCATGCAATTCGAACTATGTGTTCGGTCGTCCTTAGTTCCGGCGTGACCGTTCGTTATTTCCTTAGTCCATGCGTTGTCGTCGGTGTGTCCTACTCCATCTGCAGTCGCCCGCTGTCTCTGCGCCTGTAGGACACTGGTGGGAGACCCTCTAACTCCCGGACCGCCTTGACTGTTGTCAAGGGCTTGGAGGGCTCTGTGCGGGCAGTGTTCTGAAAAGAGTCAGTAAGAAAAAGATTATTGAAGGGAAAGTAGGGGTGTCAGCCTTACTGTCTGTGTCAGTTGTCCCTTAATAGGTTGTTCAGGAAGTTCTGAACGTCGTCCTCGTCGTCATGTGTGAGTCTTCTTTCGAACAGTGATAATGGTCGTGCGTGTGTGTTTATTTCTGTAGTGTAGTTTCCGAGTCGTGAGATTAGAGGATTGTGGTGTATTTCAAGGTTTTTATATGTGTCATATGCTAGTTTCTTAATGAATTCTTCTACTGTGTGCATTTTTAGTTCGCTGTGTAGTAGGTCGGCTGGTGCTGTGTAAGGTACTTGTGCTATCATTCGTAGTATTTTGTTTTGAAATTTTTGTAATCTTAGAATATATGTTTTGGCAGCATACCCCCAGACCGGCGTTGCATATGTGAATATGGGTCTTATGAGAGTTTTGTATAGAGTGAGGCCTAAGTTCATGTTTATGTGGGAGTTCATGTTTATGAGGGGGTAAAGCTTGCCCAATTGAGCGTTGGCTTTACCCCTGATTTGGTGAACGTGCTCTTTCCACGTCAGCCCTTGTTCCATTTTGAGTCCTAGCCAAGTGACTGTGTCCGTCCATTCTATATTTTCTCCGAATATAGAGAGTGGGGGGAGCTGGTGTTTCCCCAATCTGTGCTTAACATTTTTGGTGAAAATTATGGCTTGCGTTTTTCTTGGGTTTACTTTAATACGCCATTTTGTGAGCCATTCTTCTAGATTATTCAAGGCGTTTTGTAGTCTTCGGTGGATGAAGTCCAGTTTGGCTGATTGAGTCACAATTGCTGTATCATCTGCGTAGATGTACAAATCTGTGTAGTTGGTTTTTGGTATGTCGTTCATAGTGATATTAAAGATAACCGGCCCTAGGATACTTCCCTGAGGGACTCCCGCTTTGATTTGGCGGGGGGTCGATAATTGGTTGTTAACTTTCGATTGGAATTTGCGGTCGTGTAGGTAGTTCGCGATGAGCTTTATTAATATGTCGTGTATGTTTAAGGTTTTAAGCTTTTGGAGCAGTCCTGCGTGCCACACCCTGTCGAATGCGCGTTCGACATCGAGCAAGAGTGCTCCTGTTGATTTGCGGATGTTAAACCCGTGAGTTATGTGTTCTGTGGCTCTCAGTAGTTGAAGTGTTGTGGAATGTTTGGCTCTAAATCCAAATTGCTCCGGGATTGTGATATTTTGTTTGATTAGTTGGCTGTTGAGTCGCTTGAGTATGACCTTTTCGAGGAGTTTGCCTAGAACGCTCAGTAGACTGATAGGTCTGTAGTTCTGTGGGTGAGAGGCGTCTTTGCCCTTCTTGGGGAAGTGTACCACAATGGCAAGCTTCCATCTCTCGGGATAATATCCTTTCTCGAGGGTGTAATTAAATATATTTGCTAGTAATTTAATCGCGTCTTCCGGTAGGTTGGCAAGTGCCACGGTTGGGATTCCATCAGGTCCCGGCGCTTTTCGCTTGGGGAGGTGCTTAATTATCCATTTAATTTCGCTGGGGCATGTCTTTCTTACTTTATTGTGGGTTATTAATTCTTTGTAATTCTTTGTTTCTGCTTCCGTCTCTTCCGCAAATTGTGGGCAAGACGGATTGGCATTCGGAGTTAGCGTAGCCTGCAGTGCGTCCGCTAGTGCATCTGCTTTTTCTTGATCCGTTGTGGCTATGTTTTGGTTATAGTGTAGCGGAGGGATATGAACCCTGTCACGTGTTAGGCAGCGTGCGACCTTCCACACTGAGTCTCTCTCGTAATTGAGATTCTCAAGCGTGTTTTGCCATTGACTTGTGATATGAGTAGATATTCTTTGTTGCACTAGTGTGTTTAGGTACCTGTAATACTCTTGGTCGATTATATGTCTTGACGTTTGCCATTTCCGCCTGGCTCGATTTCGTTCTGCCGTTATGGAGGTTATATCTCGGGGAAGTTGATTATGGAACGTTTTGGGCTGGCTTGTGGGCACTGATATTACAGTTGCCGCTTTTATGGCCTGCTCCAATTGGAGTACTGCCCTGTTCACGTTTTCGTTTGAATTTAAAGGGAACGTAGGGAGGTTTTTGCTTACTGTTGTTGCGAACTTCTCCCAGTCTGCTTTATTGTAGTTCGGGCGTTTAAGTGGTGGGACCTTAGCCGCGTTGCCTTCCAAAGTGATCATCAGGGGAATATGGTCTGATGACAGTTCGTTTTTGGTTTGAAGGTGAAGCCTTCGGGTTAAGTTGCGTGATAGTGCTATATCAAGTATGTCGGCTCTATCTGTTCTGTTGAATGGTATGTAAGTGGGTTCTTCCGGCGCATGGATTATGAGATCCGTTCGATTTTCAAGTCTTAATAGGGCGTTTCCAGCGGGGTTTGTCTCATTGCAGCCCCATATTTGATGTTTTGCATTGAGGTCCCCCGCTAATAGAAATTTGTTATTTTGTTGCATCAAATTTGATATATCTGCTGTGTTTAGGGTTCCGGGGGGGGCATATGCCGCTGATATGAGTGTTCGACAGTTGTCTAGTGTTATGTATATATTAGTGGTTTCAAGGCTTTGCAGTTGTGGTATTTGTGCTATGTCATGCATTATGTTATGTCTTATTATTATGGCTGTGCCGCCGCCATATTGGTTCCTATCTGTGCGGTGTGTGGTGTACCCTGGTATATTGAATCTGACCCTACTTGTGAGATGGGTTTCTGTTATTAATGCTATGTCTATGGTGTTCTGTGTCAGGAAGTTCGAAAGTTCTGTCTTTTTACGTCTTAGTCCTCTAGCGTTCCATGTCAGTAAGTTTAAGTGCCCTGGTCTGTTCATGGTTCTGTTCTAAGGAAGCCGGGGGTGACAAGCAGTTGTATGAAGTCCCTGTAAGTGGCCATAAGGGAGCGGGCCTCCGACGAATCCGCTTCCACCAGGGATTTAAAGATGTGGAGGCACGTCTCTCTGAAGTCGTCCTCGCTCATCCCGGTCCTCAGAACTTGGTCGTACATTTTTCTTTGATGAAGAACTCTTTCGTCTGTTGGTGGTGCTTGTGGTGCTGGTCTCGGTTTTTGCTGTCTGGGTTGATGCTCCCGATGCTGCAGTCTTGGATCTCGGGGTCGAGCAGTCGTCTCGCGCCACACACCGGTCACAGCCGCAGGCGGCGCCCGCGCCGCAGCGGCTCCCCGCGCCTCCCGAGCCACCGACACGCCAGCCGGACGCCCGTTCACCTCCCGGAGGTTGCGCGCCGCCGCAACTTGCCTTTGGTATTCCGGGCAAGCCCGGTACCTGGCCCCGTGGCCCGTGCCAAGGCAAAGGGCGCACTTCCTCCGGGGGGGCGGCACATCACAGCCACGCGAGTCGTGAGCCCCGGTGCACTTGGAGCACACCACAGTCGCCGCGGTGCATCGTCCTTCGGTGTGCCGGAGCTGCTGGCAGCGGCTGCACTGCACCGGGATGACAGGCCGTCTGTACGGCTCCACCTTCACCTGAAAATGGAGCACGTGTCTGATTAGTTTTAGGCGGTCCAGGTCATCCGCCGTCGCAACATCTACCAGATAGAACGGTAGAGGCGTTCGGGCCCGGTCAAACCGTCTGAGCTGCACCACACGCAGCACTGAAAAGTGCGCGGCCTGCAGCTCGGCCTTAATAGCCTCCGCCGCCCCGTCATTGTATATGTGCTTCAGCACGGCTCTGAAGCTCTGTTGGTCCTCCCGGTGGCCGGTTATTTGGTGTGTGATGTGGCGGTCCCTCAGGAAGGCGCACATCATCTTGTAGTCCTGGGGCGATCTCGTCCTGATCATGAAATCACGGGAGACCGAGGCCCGGGTCACCAGGTAGCCCTCGTTGGGGTGCTCGCGATCGAACTCTGACAGCGTCTGGAACAGAGTTACATGCTGTTTGGAGACATATATCGGGGCTTGGAGACGGAACGTCACAGCTCTAGAGGAAGAGATGGGGGCGGAGGATGGGTTGCTGTTTTGTGATGGAGCGCTGTTAGGACACGGTAGTCCGACGGGGTTAGCGGGCGAAGAAGGCCCTGGGATGGGCGACAGTGGCTGTGGGTGAGGGCTAGTCCGTGGTATGCGGTCTGAAGATGAAGTGGGGTGACCCATATGTATATATATATACTGGTCGCCAAGAAAATGACGCGGACCAATCAGCGAGCGGACTCGCCTTGGTGAATATGACAACCTCTCAGAAAACACTGCTGCTCTGGTCGCTGCTCAGTAAGCCAGATCTGTGTTTCCTTCGAATTGGATCATGGAATGTTTTATCACTGTATCAGCCTGGTGCGCTGCAAAGACTGGTGGATCAGCTCGATGCCTATAGAATGGATATCACACCTACACAAGAGATGATATAGGTTTGGAGCGGAGTAATAGAAAGGAAAGTTCATACATTATTCTTTAGTGGTAAGAATAATAAGCACACTTTTGGAACAGTTTTATAGCCCATAAACGAAATAAATATCTTATTATGATCTTTCAACCTAAATCAAGCAGACTATGTAGACTGAAACTAAAAGGAAAATTTATATGCGCCAACAGAAGAAAAGGGTGAGGAATAAAAATATACATTTTATGATGAGCTGGTTGAAATTTACAGTAAATATCCAAAACACGAGTGTAAGATAATTCTTGGAGACATGAATGCCAAGATAGGCAAAGATTTACAATAATTGAGAAACATAGTTTAAATACAGAATCAAATGATAATGGACTGCGGTTAATAAATTACGCAACTGCGAGAAATATGGTTATTGTAGGTACAATATTTCCCCATACAAACATACACAAAATAACATGGAGAGTACCCAATGGAAATAAATTTAATCAAATTGATCACCTGTTAATAGATGCAAGGCAACATTCTAACCTAATGGATGTTAGGAGTTACAAAGGAGCAAATATAGATTCAGATCATTATATGATAATAGCAAGGATTAAAAGCAGGATTGCCAATATAAGAAAAACAATTGGGTTACAGAAGAGGAAATTCAACTGTGGAAAGCTGAAAGGTCAAGAAATAGCTACCAGATGTATTAATACAATCAATGACGGACATGCACGCCTGAATGACAGTGAGAGTGTCAGTGAGGAATGGGAGGATCTTAATAACATCATAATAAATGCTGCTGAAGAAACACTGGGAAGAAGGGATACATTTAAGGATAACGATTGGTTTGATTATGAATGTAAACAGATGACGGAAATGAAGAATATGACATATCATAGGATACATCAGAGAAATCATATTAGAGGATTGATGGAAGCATATCGGGAGGCAAGACAATTAGAGAAAACACTAATAAAAATAAGAAAAAAATTCAGAAGGAATGAGCTTAAGGAGATAAAATATTTAAGGAGCGCAAATGAAACAAAGGCTTTTTATGGAAAATTAAACCAAAGCAGAAAGGACTTTCAGCCAAGAACCACTTTATATAAGAATAAGGATAATATAATCATAGGCGATAGTTCCAAAATACTCGAAATATGGAGACAATACTTTAGTGAACTACTGAATAAGTACGAAGTACAAACATAGAATTTAATTGGAATGGCTGAAATGGATAGTAGGAAAAGTGATGAACCAGAAGAGAGGGAGTTGGAACCTGATATGCTGGAAGTACAGATAGCAATAGATAAACTTAAGAATAATAAGGCACAGGGTGGAGATCTTATACAGGATGAGCTAGTTAAAAATTCTGGGAAACAGTTTATGAAACATTTACATAAACTGATGATTAACATATGGAGGACGGAAGTAATACCCGAAGAATGGGAAATGAATGTGATATGCCCAATACACAAAAGGCGGACACAATGACATGTTCAAACTATAGAGGAATTAACCTGCTATCTATTGTGTTTAAGATATTCTCCAATATACTGTTCGCTAAATTGAGTACATATGTTTAAAAGGTTATAGAAGATTATCATTGCCAACAAGGAAGATGCACAATCGACAAGATTTTTGTGGTGCGCCAAATATTTGAGAAATGTATTGAATTTGGAATGGACTTACATTGACTGTTTATTGACTTCCAGGCAGCTTATGACATCATAAATAGGAAACAGTTATATATAGCGATGAAGGAACTACAGATTCCAGAAAAACTGATTAACTTAGTAAAAGCAACGATAGATAAACACAGGGCCAAATAAAAATACAAAATATGTTGTCAGATCCAATAACAGATGAGAATGTAGTAAGACAAAGAGATGCCTTGGTATGCCTGCTATTTAATATTGTGTTAGAGAATGTAGTTAGAGAGTCTGGAATTAACATTAGGGGGACAATTTTCTATAAGTCAATACAGATATGCAGATGATATAATAATTATTGGAAGAACACAAAGAGCGATGAAAGGGCCTTCATAGACCCGAAAAAAATCAGCAAGGAAGGTAAATCTAAAAATTAATGAGAAGAAAACAAAATATATGCCAGTTACAAGAAAACAAAGTAATAGATCTTACGTCATAGAAATTGGATTGTATAAATTTGAGAAAGTTGAGAGTTTTATCTATCTTGGCACAGAAATCAATGATGAAAATAACACCAGTGCTGAAATTAGAAGAAGAATATTGTCGCGGCAATGCACATAAAAGGTTCGCGCGTAGGATAACGCGGCTTGTTTACATAAAGATAGCAGGCGGACAGTGCCTGCATAAGCAGCTAAACATAACGCAGATAAAGGTCTGCCGAAACAAACAAACTGAGACAATTGGAAATTTCTGGACTGATAGAGATTGTTCAGCTTCTGGTTTATTTTCGAATCATCTAGAGGTATTTAAGAGATTGTGACACGTCAGCAGCAGTAGTAGAGTTGCAAGTTGTAAAACAGTGAGTTGTGTAGCAAGAGTCAGCTGTGTTGTTGTTATAATGAGATCTGTTTGCTATTGTCATTGACCTTGGTGTTGTAGATTGTGATATATGATGTAATTCCGCTGCTACGGGGTGTATTTCTACGCAAATAAAGAACATTTAGAATTTCGGCAAATGGGACTTTTTATTTTAGGAACCCAAAAAGTCACAATATTTATATCTAATAGAAGCCTCTGTGGAACAAAAAGACATCTTACATCTAAACTAATATCCCGAAATACTAAAATTTTAATGTATAAAGTCCTATTAAGACCAGTCCTAATGTATGCTTCGGAAACATGGTCATTAGTATATTGGGGAGGAAGGTATTGCGCCTCATATCTGGCCCTAACGAGGAAGAGAATGAATGGAGAGAAATATACAATTTTGAATTGTATAAATTGTTTGATGAGCCAGATATTGTGACAGCTATTAAGATCAAGACACTGCAAAGGGTCGGGCATGTTCTCCGTGTAGAACATCGGACAGTTAAGAAAAATTTTAATGCAACCCACAACGGCACAAGGAAAGCAGGTAGACCGAAGCTGAGATGGGAGGAGGATGAGAGAAGGGAATTAAAAATCCTGGAAATAAGGAAGTATAGAAGTACGGCTTTGGTGAGGGAAGAATGGCTAAAGCTTCTACAGACACTGGGCTCTCATGCCAGTGATGATGGTGATGATGGTGATGATGATGATGGTGATGATGATGATGATGATGGAGGTGTCAACTTTAAATGTTTTTTGAAAGAACAATATTTTCTATAAAAGACGCGTGTATGATTCGCACTCTGGAAGCCCAGGTTTCTCAACCGATGGCCAACTCCGACCTAGGTTCTTCGTGGTTTCCCGGATCAATAGATAAATACTGAAGTGGTTGCTTTGATACCAAGACTTCACTGTACCCATCATGTTCCTCATTATTATCAGTTTTGAGGTTGTAGTGCCAGGCAATTGTGTTTGATGGTTGCAGTGCTTCTGAAAAATTTGGCTTCCCTAACTAGATCGTAACTACCTAGTGGAACCTCCATCCGAGTTGGCCCTACCACGGCGGTTAGAGGCTTGAAAATGAGTTTGGTCGACGTTCAATGCATTCAAACTTTAAAGGTTAGGTAGGAACCTGTCCATGCTCGCAAACAGATCATCGGGACCTTTGTCTCTCTTTCCCTCGTGTCTCTCTGCATCCCTCCCTGTTAGAGGTCAGAATAAAAACAGTAAAGTCAAGAGCCAATGTGTGGCGCTCTATTGCGTAGTCAGGGGCCCCAACGTTCATCTGTAGCTTTGTCATTAATTTCATACTGATAACGCTTTATAAAGAAAAATTACTCATAGCATTACAAAAACCTACACTGTTACGTTTTCTCTTTGCAAAGCGATCATGTGACAAAGAGCTAACGTCACTGTAGTGTTTTCCTTTGTTTCCTCATGGTGAATCAGTGACGTTTCCCAAGCAAGTCTAAGCACGATCATTTTCCTTATAAACATCCTAAGTGCAATTCGGCGTCTGGAGGACTCAGATTAATTTAGTCAGCAGAGTTTCGTCCGGGCACTTGTACGTGCTTCACATAAGTAAACAGGACTAATGTCATAAGCAAAAGTCATCTGAAATCTCGTATTACGTTCTCATAGATCGGCAGAATTAAGAAATTTAGAATGTGCAATGTGTGCCAAAAGGTCACACAACAGGAAATCAGAATTAAGTAACAAGATTGAAAATTTTTTAATATTCCTAAGTATTCCTCAAATATACACGTGACGACCGCACCATGGATGAGTGGTTAGACCACTTGGCTCTTACCAAGGAGGCCCCGGTTCAATCCCATGTGAACGCAAATGAGATTTGTGGTGGACAACACGGTGCTGGGCCATATTTTACGGGTTTACCCCGCCATGTCATTCCAATCTGATTCCACTGGTACTTCATCTTCATTTCGTGTATCAGTGTTACCGATTGCGGTGCCATATGTAGTAAAAGCGTGCGTTAAGCCCGCCTTCGTAGCGTAGATGGTAGCGTGTCTGCCTCACGTTCAAAAGGTCCCGAGTTCGAATCTCGGTCAGGGTGAGTTATCCGGATAAGGTATTTTCCGGAATTTTCCTTTATCCTGAGAGACAAATTTTGGGGAACTAATCTCTGGGCTCATTTGAGCACCATTTCACCCTTTTCATTCATCGTCCTATATAACATAACATTGGAGAACCTAAATTGACAAACAAATAATATAAAAAAGTGGAAAGCGGGCGTTAAACATTGCAAATTTCCATACACGTGACAATTGATCCAGAAATGCACATTTTAGGATTCCATCAAATGATTGGTCTGCACGTCTCCATGAGCATGTATCCGTATTTGTGAGTCCGTGTACCGATTACATCTAAAACTACCAGGCGAAGAAATAAAATACTTGGCAGTCAGCGTTTTCCAATGAACGGATTAATCCCTATGTGGCAAATTTTAAAACGTTTGTTACATTAAAGTAGCACTAAAAGATTACATAGAAATACAATTATATTGTATATTGTAATAATAAGTAAAACGTATATTTTAAATTGCTTGGGAGTCCTCTTTATTTAGGGTGACATTGGGAGAGTTACTAAACTCTAATACATAGACAAAATATTACTTCACTACAAGCGTTGATATCTTTAAAGCACGCAATGGTGTCATAATTGTTGTTTAACTAAATAATTCTGATTTACTCCTCGTTATTAGTTTGAATTTTTCCATACTCGTACTCATGTCTTTCTCGATTGAAAAGTAACGGCTTTAACTCCTCGACACTATCTGCGACATGCTTTGATGAACAGTGTACTTTTCCGGGATATCAGGTGTCCTTTTCTTCGTATTGTTTCTCTGCCTTCATAATTATTATAGTACCTTTAAACACTTTAGCTGCAGTATTTGTTCTTTCTCTGTTTTCTTCAATGGAACCATAAGCCCAACACAACCTTAAACTAGGCGGCATATGGGCATGGCTCTGAATTTTCGTAATTGGACTATTAAAGTTTTTGTGCCATGTTTTGAAACATTAGATACATTTTGCTTTATTAAATAGACGAAAAGGGTGCTTTCCGATAAACCCAATAGAGTTACAGCATAAAGATTCCCAGTTTAATTAATCTCTGAAGCAATAAGGCAACTAATTTATGTGGAAAAGCATAAACTAATGGCTGGCAGAGAAGATGTTGCTAACGTGTGCTTCCGTTACACCAGGGATGTTCAATCTCAGAGCTTGTTATCGCTCACCAGTGCCCGAGGCAAAGATCGGTACGCCTACTAGTCAGAGGCGGATGACTGTTCACCCTCCATTCCCTGTACGTAAGAATGACATCACAGCACTATCGCTGGAACTCAGTAGCCCCATACAAGTGGTTCATTCTGTTACAGCGGGCGAAAGGAGGTGATATCAAATTCCCCTTTCTTATTGAGTTGATTACTTCTGCGTTAGTCTGGTATAGTTGCTAACACTGCTCAAGCTCGAGAACTGGTAACATGTCTGCCTAACGTTCAAGAGGTCCCGAATTCGAATCTCAGTCAGCGTGAGTTATCTGGATAAGTTTTTTCCCGGGTTTTCCCTTACCTTTCAGAACGAATGTCGGGTAACTCTAAGCTACATGGACCATGGAATCAGTTGAGCATCATTTCATCCAATTCATTCACCATCCGATATGACTTAACGTTGGAGGACGTAAATTAAAAAGAAAGCTTGAGAACCTGAACTGTGACTTACGGGTAACAGGTAATAGGCCCTGAATATATTCACGTAAACTAGCCGAGGATGAGCTGGAGCACTAACTTTAGTCTTGTATGCTATAATCTGAACACATACCGCACACACACACTTCTCAAATACATCCATATGCCCCCGCCCCCCCCCCACACACACACACATACACACACACACACACACATCGCGGACGCCCAATGTTATACTAAGGTGTACAAAGCCATGCATCAGGTTTTAAATATGAGGAATCGTTAAGCTTCACTTGAAAACGTGGAGCAAGTGAACATGTGGAAACAAAATACATTGTCGAAAAGTGCAATTCTTTATACAGTTAGCATGCAGGCCTTGGACTCTGTTGTATTTTGTGACTTCGTGGGTTCGTAAAACTAAAAGTAAGGTTTGCAGAAACTCAAAATGCTCTTTATTTCCGTGGAAAGACACTGTCTGTACTCCCCCTTGCAGCAAGCTGACGCAACATGAACCAACAAAATCTCTCGACACTTCTGCACACGTAAATAAACAAAAGGGTTCACTTTCAAATCACAGCAGCATGCGCACAATTATCGAGTCCAATTACGACTGTCCCAACTGGCAAGTCGCGGCTTCTTTATTATACCTCCACTCATTGATCTAGAAATTAGTGGAATTTTCTGTAACAATCAAGAAAGCTAACCCTACAGTCATCCATCTTTATCTGTTTCGGCAAGCTTTTTATATCCGCGCTGCATTATCTGTCCCTTTGTGCGGGCCGGCAGCGCCAGTCGCAACAATGGCTCGGGACAATATTCAAATTAATATTTCAATACAAATGAATCAAGAGAATCCGCGCAGAATACGTATAACTGGCATTAAGATCTTCATAAGTGAAATATGCACAAAAGCATTTGTTGTTCATATATGAACGTTAATGCCTGAGGTTCTATTCCCATTAGCCCTGGACCCGTAGGACCAAGGACCCGGGCTTCCTTCGACCAGGGAGTTACTGAGCTGTCCCAATAGGGCGCCCGGCGCCTCCGTGGGGCTTTACATAGGACAAGACCTGGAAACTAACAAGCGCCCCCCACCCCATCTGGTCCTATGGACTCAAGACGAAATGGAAGTGGATACGCCACTTACGCGCGCCAACTCCAAAATGGGAAGGCTACCGATATGACCTCGGTGGACCACCTGGTGATCTAGCACACCTTCTACTAGCTATGCTGGATAGTTCGCGGGAATATTAATGGTTTCCCTCAACCCCGTCCGGAGACGTACCCGATCACCCACGGGTATCGGGAACCACTGCCCCCTCGAATTCAACCCAATCCCAACAACTTTCAATCAGGGAGGAGCTCGAATGTTCGGCCCGAGGTTCCTCTAGTAACGTCAGAGATACCACGAGTGCTAGGGGTCCGGAGTGCCCGCACCACGGTAGCTAAAGGGGATGGATTATTTAGCTTTTAAATTTAGGCGAATCTGTATAGATGCAGATATACTTATGCACATGGAGATGTACTTATCATTATGGTAGATAGTTTTTTTTCTCGTATGAAGGCTGATATTTTATAAAAACAAAAAGATAGGACGTTGCATATTCCACTAAAAGGGAGCAGACAGACACTTTAGAAGTGTTCTAAGAATCTCATAAAATGAATTCTGTTTCAGTTCCCCTGCTCTGAGAAGCAATACTAAAGGCCGAGCTGGAAACAGAATCATCGCCGAAAGAATATCTTAAGAGCCACTGATTTTTATCGTTTTTAGTACTGTCGAAGGCCTGTTAAACTTACTTACGCACCGAAGGTGGTACAGTTGGCTGTATTGGAAGTGAAAAGCTATAATTGGTAAAGAAAATTTAGAAACAACGCATCAATCCTAAATTTAAATTAGTTTTCTGGCATTTAAGGCAAGGTTACACTGAAAATTCGAAATTCTATAGTAATAAACCTATCATGATGAACATTTCGCCACCTAATTAGAATATCATTTTAAACTTTCATACAAATTTTTATGTTGCTACACCGAATAGCTCATTAATTATTAATATTTTTTGTAAAAATATTGTAAAATTTGAAAATGTTCTACGCGTCAAAAACTTTGAGATTTTAAGTTGAATATTTTTGTCTGGTACAGAGCAATTTTAAAAGACCCACATTCTTATTTTTTGGAATACCCTTGTAGAATTTGTTCTAAAATATTTTCCACATGTTAGCTCTCAAAATTTTGAAAATATTAAGTTATTTTATTACTTAACACCATATAATTTTCAAAACAAGATCATTAACAAAAAAGGGGAATGTGAAGTTTCTTATTTACATATTATGGAGCTATCTGTATGTTTGACCAAGTTAAATGGAAAACTTTGACGCTTGGAGAATTTTGTATACTGAAAGAATTTTAAAGTCATGGTTCTTACTTTTAAATTGTTACATGATGTTCTAAAATGGTGCAAATGATAAAAATAGCATGTCATCTATTACTTAAAACCCTAAGCTACCAAAAATCCCAAAAAGATTCCCTGATTTTCAACATATTCGGTGAATTTTCAGTGTAGCCTTGCCTTAATAGTCATAAAGACTGAGGTAAACACAGTCTGGAGGACCGGCCTTGTGATTTGGACCGCAGACTGTTATGTCAGATTCCGTGTCTTCACGCTATCCCTTGAAAATAAATAGAAGCAGCATTTATTTGATTGTTCCGTACATCCATAAAATCGTACAATAATCACATAAAGACACTATGATGTAAATGCAACTCAAAATGGTCTTTCTCTAAAGATAATGACGATGGTAACTGACAGGTGAAAAATAGTAGTTCCTCAACAACCTTACATTCGTTACCATCTACAAAACTAGCCACAAGGCATTTCAGCGTTCATATATAAGGGTATTCACAACAATTCCCAGTCTAACAGCGAATACATAAAAAACTAACGAAAAAATATATATTCTGGCATGGTTTACTTTTAGCCCGATGCACTTTTCCTGTGAATTACTTCTATACCAGTTTATAGTGTGAATCTTGATAGTTCTCAAAATAGCCTAAACTCAGACTAAAAAATCTTTCATTGCTGGCAAATCTTCTACACAGAGAGCTCCGATAGAGCTAAATCTGGAGAACAGACTGCATAAGAAACTACTTCTTAACTTAACAACACTTATTGTTTGCAACGGAAAAATTGGGTGTTGTAATCGCAGTATCAGGCAGCGATTAGGAGGCGGCGAATTAATCGAAATTAGATAATTACAAAAGAAGATATAATAATAAAAAATTCTTTGCTAAAACTAATATAAAACTCTTGGTCATGTTTGGTCAAGTTTGGTCATGTGATAAAGTTAGAGAGGTGGTAAAAATAAGGTTCGAACTTAATCGTCAAGTAAGAAAAATTTACTATCACAGTAAAGAAATGTTCATGCGCGTTAAATAGAGAAGCGAAGATTTATAAGTATGAAATGTAGGGAAGTTAAGAATAGCGCAACCAGCGTAAGTGGAAGCAGCATTAGAAGTTTATCAGAATAAAGTAGTCGCCGTATAAAGAAGAAACAGAAACCGTGCAGAAGTAACTTTAAACAATTAATCCAGGGTTTCAAGTAAAACTGAATTTATGTCAGGAATTTTACTAACAAGTGGCCACCTATCCAAGTCGATAAGCAAACTTAGTAGGAATCAAACCAAATAACTCTGCAACAAACAAAGTGTTATTAATACGACTGAGTAGCCAACAACCACCAAAATCCATTTCCTACAACCATTCACCTGAGGATAAGAGAACTCATAGCTCCAATTAGAACCCAATAAATTTAACACTGGTATGCGGTTTTGCCACACTGTGTGAACTAATGTAGCATACTTTTAATGACATAAAATATTTTTTTATTTTGTCATTTTAAGAAAATCGTATGACACATTCCATTGGTTGGTCCTCCTTTTCTAAGATAATTTTAATTATTCCCAGCGTGTCCCATAAAACTGGCTCAATGGCCACTTGAATAAACGGTTTTTGCTGACCTTGTAGCTTTATTCAGCGTTTGCGGAGCATTGTAGTATGGATTCATGTTGTGGCGATAGTTATAAATCGACGCAAAAACTCGGCCTTATTGCAGTGAAGTATTGCCAGAATTGCACTGAAACTTCCTCGCGACACCATATTAAATCATTGTGAGAGAATGCTCGTTGTGCATGTGCACGTCTTGTTCATGTCTAAATCTTCGGTGGATATGCAACTCAAAGTACATCTTGAAATTCTACCATGTTTGCTTGCTCGGGCACTTTCAGTCGAAGGTGATTCAGTACATTGTATCGCCCTGGATTTTCTTCAAGATTTCACTTTACTTGGTCGACCATTAAGATATTCGTCTTTGCTGTTCGAAGGACCTCGATGAAACAAATCGTTGTAAACAAAGGACCAGATTGGCCCTGAGAAGAAACTACGAGGCGTGGCCTAAAATAAGGTCTCCAATTTTATTTAACATAGAAAACATGTTTATTGTCCATCAATGTACATTGATGGAAAGGTGGAACCTACAGCTATTTTTCAACGTAATCACCATTGTAATCTACGCACTTTTGCTTGCGCTGTGGCAGTTTCTGTGTACTCCTGTCATAGCATTCTCCCGCCAATTAGCGCAAGTAGCGCTCAACCTCGTTCTTCAAATCATCGTCGGTCTGGAAATGTGTTCCACCCAGGTGTGACTTCAACTCAGGAAACAGATGATAATCATTAGGTGCTAAGTCCGGCCTGTAGGGGGGATAGTTGAGGATGTTCTATCCAATCTGGGCCAGATCAGCTGTTGCATGTGCAGTATGGGGACTCGCTCCCTTCGTCAGCATTCCCCTCCTTCGATTTTGAATAGAACCTTGCAATTTTTTTAAAGTCACACGGTAGCTAGCGGCGTTTATTGTTGTGCTGGTGGGCGTAAACTTGCACAACAATACACCTTTTCTGTCCCAGAAAACAAGGGCTATCACTTTGCCGGCAGAAAATGTCTGTTTGAAATTTCGCGGCTTCGGCGAAATCGAATGCCGCCACTGACGAGAAAGTTCTTTAGCTTCTGGTGTTGTGTAGTGCACCCAGGTTTCATCGCCAGTTACAATTGAATCCAACAATTCTTCATGCAGTTCTGCCTAGTGCTCCAGGAATCGGTGGGTCGCTCCAACACGTTGCCGTTTACGGTCTTCGGTGAGCATTTTGGGGACCCACCTTGTACACACCTTGCGATAATGCAAATGTTCGGTCAAAATCTTGTCAATCGTAGTCTTACTGACTTCAGGGATAAGTTCCCATAGCTCGCGATCTGTCACACGCCGATCTTTAAACATTTCTTGCTCCACTTTTGCAATTGTTTCGGCTGAAACCGAAGACCGACCAGAACGGTGTTCGTCATGGACTTGTACGCACGTCTCTGAACCCTCTGACCCACTTTCGCACGTTTTTGACGACCATACACAATGGCCCATAGACTTCGCATAACTGACGATGAATTTCAGTGGGGGTGGTATCCCTGGCATTAAAAAAAAACTGATCATTGCACGCAACTTGCACTTGGCTGCGGAGGTGTTAGGAAACTCCATCGCAAACGGCTGCCCAGCCCTGACTAATGCTTCCAACGGGATCGTTGTGGTCGCGATTTGAAGGTGTGAAACCAAGCTTCACGCCAGTGTTTTCGGAGTTCGTGTAATAGCGTTCCTCACGGCTCCAGCGCCTTGGAGACCTTGTTTTACGGACACGCCTCGTAGCTGAGTTTTGATATTGGCCGGAATAAGAAGTTTCAATTGAAAGCAGTATTACGTCACGAATACAACAGTGACATTATTACAGCGTTTGACTACCTTAAGGAATTAAATAAGATTCTGGTCAGTCCCCCGCCTTTGTTATCTGCCACCGAGAGGAGTAACAATTCAATAAAATTAAATAAATTTAAAAAAGGAATCAGGAAAAACCATTGGTCTCAGCTGCAGGGAGTATGTGCCCTCTTGTTGTGCCCTTCCAGTGAGTTAACCTTCGGGAAATCTGGAAGAATGATCTTTTAGTATATTCCATCTGGGAAATTCGAAGGTCTCCAGAAATTTCTTCCCGTACTCGCTAACAGTAAAAGGGAGCGCAAATGTCAGCCTGAGATTTCACCTCATATCAGTAGTGGTGAGATACCGACAGTGTTACTTGTCTAAGAATTGGCAAGCAGTGAGTATCAACGTTAGTAAACACCGAGTTTAGCGAGTATCGAGAAGCTAAAAGCAACGTCATGTGGTGTGTGCAACAAAGGCATAATTAGCATTAGCACTGACGCATTTGCTCTGTGTATTTGTGAAAGTGGAAACAAGCGTAAGCTTGCACTGTAAATGGGTTAATACAACTTTGTGTTGTGCTTATGTCAGAGTATTTACAGACACACTGAGAGGCTTACTTATGGCTACCAAACAAATACTGAACAACGTAGCATGTCTCAAACTTAATCCATCTAAGGTTGGTGCATTTTACCATTCATTTTTTCTTATGGACGCAAAATTATACCTAACCTTAAATATTAAAACTCAGGAGTGAAAGAAGCCACATTCCGAGGGCCACGGCCCACGCGTTGTAGTCTGTACCCAAAACAAACCGGACTGTTACCATAAACATTTTATTGATAAACCTTTTTGCAAAATTACTTCAGTCGCCTTCAAATTACTCTCAATTACTTGCGACGCGCTTGTGAAGTCTCTTTTCCCATGCTGGAAGCATGTTTGGAACCCTTTAAGTTTGATGTTGTCCAGTGTCCTTTGTGAAGCTGTTTTTACCGCCTCCACATCGTCATAACGCTCCCCTTTTAGCGCTTTTTTTTTTTTCTTTTCATTCGTGGAAATAGGAAAAAGTCGCATGGGGCTAGGTCCGGCGAATACGGAGCGTGGGGAACGATAGACCACCTCTGAGATGCCAAATCACTCGTATGGCCGTGTGTGCTGGAGCGTTGTCGTGATGCAGAAACCAATCACCTGATCGCCAAAGCTCCGGGCGTTTCCTCTTCACATCCTCTCGCAGACGCCTTAAAACATTCGAGTAAAAGTGTTGGTTAAAATCTGGCCAGGGAGTACGAATTCCCGATGCACATTTCCATGACCATCAAAACAGTCAAGTTTCATCGTCTTCACATTTGACCTCACTTTCCTTGCATTTTTTGGTCTGAGAGAGTTGAGAGTCCTCAACGCTTGCTTGGTTTCCGGGTAATAACCGTAACACCTACTCTCATCCCCCTAATGACTTTGTTCAAGAAGTTTAGATCACGTGCAATCTGTTTTCAAGTCCTGACACACATTTATGCGCATTTTTGTGCTCCTGTGTGTGAAGGCGCGGAACAAATTTAGCAGCAACAAGTCTCATGTGCACTTGCACGTTCAGCTCTACACTGACGCCGTCTGCACAGCTGTTTCATGAAGTTCTCTATTAACACCATCTAGCGTGAGAACCCTGCACTACGTCTACGAGTGGCAGCGCCCTCGGAGTCCGGTTTCCCTTGGGTCCCCCCTCGTATATATACATATACTTTTACGGAAACTTACATACACCTTCTTTTATTTTCGACAAAGAAAAGCATTGCAGAGTAGAAATATGTTCCACTCCTTGCCAAAGTCTTCAAAGCTATTTCACTCACCATTGTTTACTAAATAACGTTTACCGTTTATTTATCAAGACTGGATGTTTTTAATGTAGCATCATGATATACCCTTCGAAGATTAGACCAAATGTAGTTTCTGGATGCTCTATAACTCTATAAATATTTGACCATAGACAATTATCAAATATTGGTGAATCCTTGGATACCTTGATTACAATTTTTGTTTGATAATTCTGAATGTGAATTGAACTGATACAAATTTAATTGAACTCCTTTGTGACTTGAAGTTTGTGGAAACGTTTTTACTACGCTAAGGAGAAGACGACCTGACCTAGGTCGTACAAGTCAGTCATTTGTGCCATGAAAAACGTGACGTGTTGACCGCACTGGTGATCAGCGAGAAGCAGATAATTCTAATAGTCGTGTTGGTGTGTCAGAATTACGTTCTAGAGTATCTGTTTCTTCTGGGGAAGAAGTTTTCGTACAAATCAGTTGACACAGTTATAAACCAGAGTGACGTAGTGAACTATCACACATAATCTTTAAATTCATTTGAATTTCTTCTTCTCCCACCTCACAATTTAAAATTAAAAGTAAGATCACTTGTGACCATGCTGCCTAACATTAACTATCCACGTCTGTGCAATGAAATGAGACTAACTGTGAAAAAGATAATGAATAACGTCATCGAGGCAGCAATCATCAATGGAAAATACAAAGGAGAGGCTATCTTGGTCCGGCGTATTCCGATGATTCCAATGGATTGACGTTTTCATTTTAGCATTTAGAGTTTCCTGTTCGTTTGACCTCTGCGATGGCCATAAATAAATCGCAAGGACAGTTGTTGGAATTTTTCAGAATCAACTTGGAGTTTCCCTGTCCTCTCATGGACAACTATACGTCACGTTTCGCGCATTGGAAAACCATCATATTTGTATATTTATGCACCAAAAATTATTAGAAAGATTTAAATTTATGAATTTAATTGTAACTGTGTTGAATTTAAACTTTTCCACCCATTGCAGTATACATAAATAATCCGAATTTGTTTAATTTATATCGATAAGTTTAAACAACTTTTATTGGCGGTAAGAGGTTCACCGGGTTAGCTAGTCTCCAAAAAAATGGCGGTCATGTGTGTCACTTGTTTGCCTTTAAAGCAAGGACGAAATCGCCAACTTATTTCTATGCAAAAGGCGAAAGATTTCAATGTGTACAATATGTACTTGAACTCTGCTGACAATGTGTTTATATATTTCATCACACGGTTATATCGTAAAGAAGGTGATGTCTCAGTAGAACCTCAACTGGATTAAAACACAGATTGCCTACCTCGGTAGCGTAGCTGGCAGGCTGTCTGCCTCACGTTCAAGAGGTCCGGAGTTCGAATCTCGGTCAGGGTGAGTTAACTGAATACGGTTTTATCCGGGGTTTTCCCTTATCCTGAAAGACGAATATTGGGTAACTCTAAGCTCCATGGACCCGGACTCTTTTGAGCATCATTTCACCCATTTCATTCAACGTCCGATATGACATAACGTTGGAGGACGTAAATTACAAAAAAAAGAAAGAAAGAAAGAAAGAAAGAAAGAAAGAAAGAAAGAAAGAAAGAAAGAAAGAAAGAAAGAAAGAAAGAAAGAAAGAAAGAAAAAAAAGAAGAAAAGAAAAAGAAACACAGATTGAGTGCGGTGGCAGTAAGTAACTGAAGAAATATAATACTTTTAAAGGTAATATATTCAAGTATTTGCTGAATTGTCGGTTCTATGATTCAAATAGTCTTGTCTACAGTTATACCACCAGATGGTATAATGCAACAGTAGTGACACACTTTCTGTAAATAAAAATATCTATAATACCATAATGGCAACTAGTTAATTAATGCCGGCCAGTAAATCAGCGCATACACACACGGAGAGAGAGAGAGAGAGAGAGAGAGAGAGAGAGAGAGAGAGAGAGAGAGAGAGAGAGAGAGAGAGAGAGAGAGGGAGTGAAAGAGAGCGGGAGAGGGGGAGAGAGAGAAGAGGGCAAGTTAATGCATTTGCCTCACTAGAATGTGGCCTTGAGGAGTACGTTTTCGAGGGAAATGGCTGCACAGTAACGTACGGACTCTTGTTCCGGAGGTCTCGCGGTTGATCCATGGTGGGCGACCTTTTAACTATGAGCCTTTCTGCAATTTTTCCATAATCCAAAAGACGAATAGTGGAGTGCTGTCTTCAACCACAGCTCCTCCTCTCTGTATCATTTAATCTCCCTGGGTTAAATGGTTAAAGGACGTCCCTGGGGCTCTGTGTCTCTCGCCGGAGGGTAAATAGTGCAAACACTTGCAACTTGGATTTTCTTTTATCGTCTCCGCCAGAGGATGGCCGTTTGAGCCTCCATTGAAAAGTGGAACTCCAGTTCCTGTTATAAGGGATCTTTGAGCCACCCTTCTGCAGTTTATCGGGTTGCCGCCATCCAGCCCCTCCTTTGCGGGTGTTCAAGCCAGAACTTTAAGAAACTCGGTGCGTCTATGCCACTTACGTTGTCTGTTTCTGCAGTCCACATATATCCTACGGTTTCGTCTTATCCTTTCCACCTGGAGATATATCTATGCACAAAATGCCAGGGGTCTCCTCTGATACCTTATCTATATCTGCTTAAGCAATATATTGATATCAATTATGTGAGAATAATTACCCTTAGACTCTCCTCATATCAATAAGACTTTTACCTTTTAATAACAGACACTGTGCTCTGGAACACCATCCATGTGATGTATTTTATTTAGATAGTATATCTGTTTATGATATATGTAGTAAGCTGAAATGTGGTATTGCTTCTCAATCTTTAATAAATCTGAATACCCCGTCATGCTGTCTCTTCGGAAGAGTAGATTGTTTCAACATTGTCACCTTTGTAATTGTTACAGAGTGATTATATATTTCTGGTCTCATCGCTAATCTGCTCACCCCAATGCATAGTAAAAACTATATCTTTTTCTTATGACACGTATCTCCTTGATCAAAACTGACATGAAAAAGAGGTACTTCTCTGCAGTCTACTTAACCTGCAGGCGAATTCTGTTCACAAATAAAATTAGGGAGTTCAATAATTGATACTTTTCTTCACCCCTGCAGTATATTTATGAAATAACCTGTACCTTTTCTCAAGCTTCAACACCATACAGCTCAGATTCTTTTTATATCCGGGTGTTGCAGAAAAAGGAAGTTCAATTGTAATAAACGTCCGCATTAGCCAACATAAAAAAGAAAAATCTTGTGCTAGAAACACAGGCGTGAGTACAAGAATGCATGTGACACACGTCACGGAAAACATACAAGGCTTCATAAAAACAAGAGAAACGAAAGAGAATTATAGCAACAGCTTAAATACACAAACATACGCTCGCATAAAAGTTTTACGCTTTTCCTGAGAGAGGGAGAGAGGAGTGATATTGTGACGAGATCTCTCTCACACTCTCTCCCTCGGTCTGGCTTGCACATATGGCTGGTCCCAAGTCTGGGTTTAAAAGGTTCCAATAACTCCTCACCCCTTCCCCCTTGCCCGTTGCTCTCTTTTCTCTTTACTCCCGCATCCTTTCTGAACCTTCCCACACCACTTTTTTCGCCTTTCTAGTTTTTACCAGGCCCATACTGCTTTCAGTTTTGCTGCAACCCCGAGCGTTTTTCTGACTACAGCATTCCATTACTGGAATTGAATTTGTAAATAAATACCAAAATGTAAAGAGAATGTAAGGGCGCACAAACAAAACTTGCACGGGGTTAACGTGTGCTATAGACGTGGCTATTTGTGTGATAAATTGGTTGTATATACACGAAGAGAAACTGTCTGAGTATTGACTCTGCTATGTTTAAAGAAGGAGAAAATTTTAAACAAAGGGCCTCAAAGTACAAAGTGTTGTTCATTTGGAGTTGAGCTAATAGTATAATATGAGTTTAATGTAAAAACAATGTGGAAGAGAAAATATCTGAGAAGATGTCAGTCAGAAGAGGTGTTCGACAAGGAGATTCCCTTAGCCCATTACTATTCAATTTAGTAATGAATGAAATTATAAAAGGCATCAATACAATGGATGGACGTAAAATGGGACATAAAAACCTTAACATTGTATCCTACGCTGTCAATGTTGTCCTGATAGCAAACACTGAGATAGAGACTGCCATACAGATTCTATCTTGATTGTAGAAACTAGAACATGAAAATATCATTAACAAAATCGAAGTCAATGACCATAAGTAAACTCCCCTTGAGATGTAAATTGGAACTAGAGGGGAAAATAATAGAACAGGTAATGACAATAAGGCACCTGGGTGTTTAGTTAAATAGTTAAATAGTTGGGGAGCACTGCAGAATGAAGTGAATAAAGCAGCGAGAATTGCAGGCTGCATAAATTATATTATATGGAAAAACAAACATTTAAATAAAGAAACCAAGAATAGAATGTATAAAGCGGCAATACGCCCAATATCCACCTGTCTGTGAAGTAGGAGCGGAAAACAGAAACAGATTCTAAGGACAAATGAAATGAACGTCTTAAGAAAAGTTATAGGTAAAACAAGAAGAAATAAAATAAGGAGTGAAGATATTAGAAAGCAATTAAACATTCAAGCAATAGGAGATTGGGTGGATAGAAAACGAAGCGAATGGAATGACCATGTATCCCGTATGAAATAGGACAGAATCGCACTATAGCAAGAAGACCAAAAAAAAAAAAAAATGATGGAAGGACCCTTAATTTCTGGAAGGAACAAGCCCTAGGGCTATATGATGAGAAGAATAAGAAGAAGAAGTAAAACCACTGCATATTTTGCAAATATTTTAAAACAATGAAACATCATTGTTACCAATTGAACATAATTTTGAGATATGAATTATTAAATACTGTAGCCATGTATTTCATTGTTGCCCAATACATCTGCTATTATAAAATATTATTTTACTGTAACACATTTACTTTCTGATTAACACCGCTAAACTTATATGGTTATTCTCTGTCACCAGGCAAATTCATTTTTGGTTGTCTAATGAACATTCTGACGGTTATTTCATATTTTTCAAGTATTTGGGAATTTGTTCTGGATCGTTCTGGATAAGTTGATTTGCATAAAATAGAATGAAAAATTGGGTAGGTCACAGAATGCTACAACTTACGTAATAGTACTGCTATCTATTATTACAATAATGTTATTACGTAATGTTGTAACGTGAACCAATAGGCTAGAAATAATTTATATGCTGCAGAAACATTATATGCAGAGAATTCTGAATAAGCAGATTAGTTTGGCGTCATTCTACACAAGATCAACGTCGGAGGGTTTTTTTTTTTTTTTTTTTTTTTTGTGTCGCTCTTCAGGTCTGCAGAAACTAATAGATCAACGATGCAACAATAATCATCTTATGAAAGGAGAGAAACTTCGAAATATTATATTTTTATAGAATATATTAATGGTTTTTCGGAATAAATTCCAAAATATTTAAAGGAGAGAAGTTGTTATTTTTCAACCATTACAGCATCCGATGCTACGTTAAAAGTTCACCACTGGCGCGACAGCCCTTAGAGAGCAAAGGCCTAACAGCCCGACTGCCGGTATCATGCTCACTTACGCACGGCAGAAGTGGACGATCATGCAACCGATACGGGGAGGATGGTATGGTCAGCATCTCGGCATCCCCCAGCCGGAATGTTGGTTTCCCTGACCAGGGCCTCTTACCTAGCGTAAGCTCCTCACTTTGCTCACGATGCTGAGTGGGCACTAGTGCTATACCCAGGACCTAAAATCCCCATCGAACTCGGGTCGCCTTCCGTGGCCAGGGACCAGGGCATGCTTCCTTAGCCCGCTACGCCACAGCGCAGGGCACTCCGATACTACGGCCGGAGAAAGCTCATTGCTCCAGAGCGCCGAGGCATACATCTACAAGAATTCTTCCAGATCGTCACCAACAGTGAGAGTAATTAATCAAATCATTTACCATCGCCCGCGCATTTTGCACAATTATCATGTTGCAACATAAATATTTATAATATCTAAAACAATTTCATTTTTTGTCTTCGTTAGCTAATTAAATTAAAATTTAATAATTACGACAATGCTTAAAATAAGTATGTGCAAAGAAGGGAATCATAAATAAAGAGTTGGAAATATTCGCTCTAGCTTAGATATCAAGAAACCATATGCCCGGTCGACCAGGGCCACGCGCTTCTCACGTACACTGCCTAAACTTATATGTTGTTTTAGCCCTACAGTATTTAAAACTTAGAGGTTATGCTACGGAAAACGACAGAAAAAGAACTGACTCAATGTCGCCCCATTAAACAATTCAAAGTGTATTCACAGTAACAAAATCTTTAAAAATATGTGCTGTCTTTAAAGTAGCACAGAGAAACTAAGAGCATCACAATTATTTTAAAAGTTACTCTTGAAAACACAAACAATTTTGCTGAAACAAGGATTTAATTTAATTTAATCAATCAAGTTAACTAGGAACCCAGAAAAATTTAACTTAAAACAGAAACGCCAGCTAGCAGTCACGACTAACGGTCCAGAACTTAAAAATGAAGTAACTTCTTGTCAAGGAACTGAAACAAAATGGCCCACTAAAAACAAATCAAAGCTCTCCAAAATCGATCAGAAAGACCTGATAGAAAATTTACCAAAAACCAAGGCAACTCGGAAACACTTACTCATGAACTTAATCGCGCCGCACTAGGCTCAGATTTCCCTCTCCGATTCAAATCAGTGCGCACAGGAAGACTTCGGAAGTCACAGCGCTGAAAGAGAGTAGCGGCGAGAATCCGAAGCGATCTGAGTAAACAGCACCTCGAATCGGGAAGACAGGGAAATCAGTGCCGGGGGAGGGGGTGGGCACAGCACAAACACCCCCTCCCCATCGGAAACAAACAAACGACACAGCCAGGATTATGTAATACAAATGAGACAGATTTATTCCGGTGACCCCAAGGAGTTCAAAGTTCTCTTACTGTATGTTCTCATTTGTTGAATTAGGTAATTTTCCTTTTTAGTGTTCTATGTAAAGGCAACAATGGCTGATGTGAAAAAATATAAATAAAAGAGCTATGCCTTTTTTAAGGACCCACAGGGTAGTACTCCAAATATATAGTGAGGAATTAAACTCATGGAATTTGAGAACGTCATACTTAGTAACAGACGCGTTTCAGATACGGATAAGCAGTTAACAATTGCTAATATATGTAGTGGAATGGCATTCAATTTAAGCGTACTTCTAAAATGGGCATACTTTACTTCTTAGGGTCTAGGAGAAGATCGATTATCGTCATTCCTCAGCGGTTAAAAAACGTGCTCGAGTTAGCTCGAGATTTAGATGGAAGTTCAACGTAACGTTTATGGGACCAACAGCAACATTATATAGTACTGCGGAAACAGCTATTTGTAAATATAAAATATTGATGCACTAGAAGTTAACAGATGTCATTCAATAATTACAATTTGGACTAATGAGGATTGGAAACGTATTATTTCTTCACTACAAGGTTGGCAACTCACTTGGAATAGAACACCCATTAAATTTATTGTCAACTTAGCTGTTTTTTTCCTCACACCCACCTTGGGAAAATATCTCAGTGTTTATCACTGGAACAGATGATAGTACATTCACCAAAAATGATAAACACTTGGTAATGCCATCGAAGTTTGCATGCGAATGATTTTTTTCTAAAGAACCCCCTAGGCCTATCCTCCATGTTTGGGAGCAACCTAAAAGCCTCTATTTTTCGAGGTCGCGGGTTCATATCTAGTGGAGCACGAAGGATTTATTTTAGCACCTATCATGGCTTCCTTCGGAAAGGAAGTACAGTTGGCATTCCCATCTCGTAAATTTACACCTCAATATGAATTAAGACGCTGGAAAGCACAGTTAAGGAAGCAAAACTGAGCGTTCAGTCTTTATGTCAGTGTTGCTATTGGAGTTGTTCTAGACGCACCATTAGCTTTTCACAGACATACATACTCCTTGAGTAAACCTGTTTTCGGTGGAGGAAGTACAACATCCTCGAGGTAGAGGAAACTTTCGAATGACGTATCTCTCAGACGTGATATAACGCCTGCTGAAGAGCATGATCGCATAGATATATCTGTAAGTGTTAAGAAAGTTAAGTGTTGGAATTTGTGTAACGATGAAGGAAATTAAATTGTGAATATCATGAACTCATTTCGCATATGTAATAATTACGTACAGTTAAAGTCTCACCTGAGAAGAGACTATTTCTAACTTCCTACAGTTAGTTTTTGAACGTAATTATCTTAGGTAAAGGAGTAAATAACTAAAATCTGGTGGTATTTCTTCGGTCACCGCAAGTAGTTACCGAAAAACAGGCGATAAATCATTATAATCGGAAAAAGCGAACAGCTGATGTATTATTTCGAATGCTGAAGTCAACACCTAACATTATTTCCGTGGTTTCAGTTGTTGGAATGCCGAGGATTTAATGCGTGACTCTTCTTGGAACAAATTGCTCAATAAGTCGAAACAGCTCACATTTATCGGAAAGGTAAATTACGCAATTGATGCATCGCTTAGTTTGGAGAGAATAATAACTGACTTATTGTTTATTTTTACGATTATGGTATTCGCTAGTCATACAAGCATTGGTTGCATGTTATTCAGTGAAATTATTTTTGCTGATGTTGCAAAATATTGAATATGTGACTGTAATTGCATAAATATGCCATTCCTATCAAGTATTATTCGGCTGATGAAATAATTTATAGGAAAATAGGCTTCACTGATAGAACTGATATCGACTATTATTCAAGCGATATGTAATAAGCATAATCCGGGGCATAATCAACATTGGATGTAAGTTCTCTAAACTTCAGTCTTGAGCAACACAACTAAATGCCATAGCATACGGTGTACACAAAGGAATATAACAGATATATGCAATTTGAAGTTATGAAATCAAAAGTGAACATTTTTGTAATGGTTTAACTTTCAAACCTGGCAACCAAATAAAATCTGTTATGAAGCGTTGTCTGTACGACACGTGCTGCTAGTGTTTTCACCTAGCAGACCTTAGGACGTCTCTGCAGCTGCCGGTCAGCTTTGCAGAAATGCTAGCGGAGGATAACGCAGTAGTGGAGACGGTTTTTAGATTTTTTTCGAGATTAGATTTTAGGATTTAGCAAATAGAATTTATGGCTTTTTAGATGGCATTTCTATTGTTTTTATTTTTATTTTTTAACGCGTATGTATTTTTTGTCATTGTATTGACATATTTATAGTGTTTTAGAATAATTTATATCTGGCTTTTGCCATGACCAGTTTCTTTTAAAAAGGACGCTGATGACCTCTGCAGTTGAGCGCCCTTATACTCATCATCATCACTAAAATCTGTCAACTGGCCAGCAAAACTATGTTGTGCTTTAGCATTCAAAAATGAACTCCATCTTAGATGGATTACAGGAAACGATTTGGTCTCAAACCTCTCGCGTAACAGCATTATAATCAAGTCAAAGTTCAGGGTATCTTTGTAAAGAAAAGAGTATCGAACTGTGTCATATTGAATGTGGAAAGCCTGAGATTGGATTTCACGTCCAATTCTAAACATATACGGGTGGCGTAGGATTGCCAAATCTACCGTATTATACGGGAACTCCGTTAATTAATGAAATTTTAAAGTTATCTCCCGTCACACGTTTTAATTTATTCCGTGAGAACGAAACTACCGTATTTCATGAAATGACACTATGATGACACTTAAACCTTCTGCGCATTTCTTGAAAGCATTACTTGCGGTTATTTTTGTGTACTATGGATATGTACTATTGGTAATAGCGAACAAAGCGATATCGTATTGTGATATCATAATATCGACAGAATGACTTGATCGAAATTTGACGCTATCTGTGACGCCATTTCCGTTCACTGATTTCCGCTTGTGGATTGGTAGAAATGAACTTGAGTTCAAGACATTAACTTGCGTTTATTTGTTGCAATAAATTCAGTAAGTAGTGATATACGTCTAAAGACGAATATAAAACTCCTCCTAAAAGGAAATGGAAATATATGTGTGGACCAAAAGACGCAGGAAGTAACTGGCTTAATCCAGTAAAAATAGCTATAAAACGCATTGTTCGTCTTGGGAGTGTGTCTTCAACATTAAACAGGGGGCAATTCAGATTGTGCTCAGTGAAAGCGTGGACTGTGGAAACAAACTAGCAAAAGCTATACACTGTGATTCAGATGTAGTAAAAAAATTGCTTCCATTAACCTTGAATAATGCCAATTCTGAAGATTTTCGAATTATTCTTATTCTCTTTTGAGGTTGATATAAATGAGGATTGCCTGTATGATGAAAATATTCTTTAAAATATGTACTAAGTTCACTAATTCCTATTGAGGTAACTGTGATTACTGAAACAAAACTCGAAGGTACTAGAATTCATTAGATAAATAAAATTCTTAGTTTTGTTCTTAGAATACCAGTTGATACGTATTTATTATCCGTATGATTGAATACGATTTTAATAATGAATAAAATGATAATTACATTACAATCAGGAAGTAATGTGAATGAATTTAATATAATGATTATTACGGGAGGATAAGTCCATGAAACAAAGCAAAAGCGTTTAAATTCAATTACTAGGATGCGAGTAAATATTTTAACTCACAGCTATATAATAATGTTGCTGGTTTATATGGATAAAAATGTTACTTCTAAAGGTGTTGTCACGGGATGGGTCGCTAGCTGGGTCATTAGTAGCCCGGTCGGGACCGGTCCAAACCTGGCTCAAACCAGTATTTCCAGAAAATGTCCAAGTGTTGGCGGTGCGCTAGCTAGAGTGGGTTTCTGAGAAACTAGCCGGAGGCGAGGCTATATCTGTTTTCGGTAGGAGAGATGATGTTCTAGAGTCACTCTTCTGGTCTGAGACGTGGTGCGGTGCAGACCTGTCTAGCCGGCCCTTGACAGACGTTGAGTTGCGCCGCGAATTATAAAGTGAACAATATCTCTCAGCAGTGAAGTAAGCGCCGAAGTATATTTTTTAAATAGTGCTAGTGATTTATTTCATCAACAGGCGACACAGTATCTAACACTCATACAAAGTCTTTTCGTTGATGTACAACAAATAATCTCATGATAGAAAGCGTTGTAATGCAAACCAAATAAAGGCTGAGTTACAATTTAGTGTCAAGTTTTATTGCTCCTTTCAAGTATTTTTATAGTATGCAAAATGTAATCGCCAGCTTCAAGCTTATGCCAAAAGTATACAAAAATACACTCTTTTCAATACTTCAAGTAAGATCCATGTGCACTTTCAATAATAAATGTTTCTTGTTTAATGTGCAACTGGTTTAGAAATATATTCATTATTAAATACTTATAAACCTAAGTCTCCCTTATTTTGAAGAGAAATAGTTGGCAGCCATAGTGTGGCGGCCGAATCTAGAACTAGCAATTCCAACAACCCTATGGTCATATTGGAATATATTGAGAGAACAACTCCAGTAGAAAGGCCACACCGTGGCTCAGTGTTTAGACCGCTTGGCTCTCACCAAGGCGGCCCGGGTTCTATCCCAGGTGACCGCAAAGTGAGATTCGTGGTGGACAACACGGCGCTGGGGCGGGTTTTCTCGGGCACCTCCGGTTTCCCCCGCCATCTCATTCCACCGGTGCTCCATCTTCATCTCATGTATCATCAGTGTCACCACCTGCGGTGCCGTATGTAGTAAAAGCGGGCATTAAACGCTACACATTCATTCATTCCAGTTGAAAACATATCTTCTAAATTTGGTACAGACCTACATCCTATGGGTTACAGGAACAGTTACCAAGAATGCACTTTTTCAGTTTAAAAAACATTTAATTCACTGGAATCAATTTACATTTGTTGAATTCATTCGATTAGGGCAGGATTATAGTGTTACATATTATCTTTATTGTGCTTAACATCTTGTCAAGATCTTCCTAACGTTAGTGTAGCAAGAACCTGTCGCATGAATGTATGCCAACTTGCAAAAGGTTTTCAGTAAGAATTCTTTTAACTTATATTATGGTGACATCAACAATTGAAATAATGTTTCTAAGGTACATATCGTTGTACTGAAGAGAAATTGCTTAAAAGTATTTAAGCCTTATTGTCACACCCTACATTAGAATAGATTTAATATTTATTAGCTTTGGGGGGGGGGGCGTAGCTCTACCGCTACGGATTCCCCCCCCCCAAAGCTAATAAATATTAAATCTATTCTAATGTAGGGTGTGACATATAATAACATGTCCACCCTACCGCGTGGTGTAACTAGTGTTTGTTGAGATGGTTTAGCTCTACCGCTACGGATTCCCCCCCAAAGCTAATAAATATTAAATCTATTCTAATGTAGGGTGTGACATTATTTTGTACAGCCGGTATCCAAAATCAGCAAGCATTTAAAGTGATTTTATTTCAAACGGTGGCAAACTTTATGACTCCTTGAGTAGCGACTAATTATGCGCATTAAAACGATTATTTCCTGCTTCAGCTACAGCTCCCACACCTCTTATTTAAAGCAATTCCTATTATAATGTATATTTTAAAATAGTGTGACGTGCTATACACTGGTTTCAAATATTAACGTTCTGAATATTGCAACAGAAGGGTATCACAGAGCTTTAAAATATGGCTATGAATAGTTTTATAACTTTATTATTAGGTAATACAATAAGTTTCAGTTTTGTAGATATATAAAAATCATAGAAAGTGTTGCTCTGCATGTATGAATTGGACTTCAGACGCTATTCGCAAGAGAATTCTGATATTCGTTTCATTTACCAAGAAAATATAATACGTATGCATTTTAATAAATTTTGAGAAACTCAAAACCTTCAAAAAATATTTCACACAAAGGCAAACTTGCTGTGAGGGATTTTCTTGCAAATGTTCCTATGGCATGCTGGGAGACTGATGAGTCTAAATACCATGTTTGTTTTAGTCAATTGATGGAAATTAAACATTTCTTCGCACTAGCCGTATATAGGCTAAGGTTTTTGATAGAGTCAACATGAAAAATTCAATGCCATGACAGGGATTTGAACCACGGGTCTCCAGCTTTCCGTCCAGTTGCTCTAACCCATTGAGCTACCATGGCTAACGTGCCGACCTGACATTAAATTCTCCATTTTACTCCTATATTTCCCCGGTAGACCACTAGGGGCTCTCGCATCCGCGATACACCGTTTGTGGCGACTTGACATCCAGGCTTCATCATTTAACTCTTACTATTTTAGTTAATTGATGAAAATTAATCATTTCTTCACACTAGCCGTTTAAAGGCTAAGGTATTTGATAGAGTCAACATGAAAAATTCAATGCCATGGCCGGAATTTGAACCACGGATCTCCTGGTTTACGTGCAGTCGCCCTAACCCATTGAGCTACCATGGTCAACTTGTTGTGATGACATAGCAAAGGTATTGAATACAAACGTAGTTCAAATCCCGGCCATGGCATTGAATTTTTTATGTTGACTCAATCTATTAAAAACCTTAGCCTATTGTGAAGAAATTAATTTCGATCAATTAACTAAAATAACAGGAGATAAATGGAGAAGCCTGGAACTCAAGTACTTACGATAGTAAGTTGCCACAAACGGTGTATCTCGGATGCAAAGCCCCTAGTGGTCAAACGGGAAATTATGAGTCAAATGGAGAATTTAATATTAATACCAAGTTGACCATGGTAGCTCAATGGGTTAGAGCGGCTAAACGGAAACCAGATCGGTGGTTCAGATCCCGGCCATGGCATTGCATATTTCATGTTGACTCTATCTACCATGTTTGTTACTTAACTAACTTTTCGTTTGCAAGCTTGCTATTGCGACACACACACACACACACACACACACACACACACACACACACACACACACACACACACACACACACACACACACACACACGGACTCGTTTTCAACCAAATTTTGATAACGAACCTTTGGTGGGAGTGCAACAACTTCACTACGTTTATGTACGTTGTAGAGAAAGTAAAAACATTTTTCATAAATTCAACTTTTCATGACTTGACATGTAAAACCTAATTGATTCGAGTGTAACAGCAGAAACAATCTGAATTGTAGCTCCAGCGCATGCGCACTATAAATAAAAAAAACCTTAGAGGCCGATTTAGTTCCTTCTCAAGCCCATCATCAGTGTCACTATGGCAATTTTTATAGATTCAGCAAGAAACTGAACTCCCAGAATTATTAATATGTTCATTGTGTCAGCAAATAACACTATTTTTCACCTTTTTCCCGAGAATTTGATATATTATTTGTATCCGTACCGTGGGTTGCAGATATACAATTTGACTGAAAACATTGCATAACTGGATATGGAACAGGAACCTTTCTAGGTCAAAAGCCCAGGACAAATAACCTTCAATGCTATAAATTGCTATTTCGAACGTCTTGTGAAAGTGACTTAGAAAGCTTTATTCGCATGAGAAAATATCAGTCACTTGTCGGCATGTCCATGGTATCTCAGTTGATCAGACACGGAAGCGAAGCATTCGTGGTTCAAATCTGGACTGTCATTTTACCCCCAGTGCGGCAAACCCGCATACCAGTGTTAAATTGCGTTCTAATTGGAGCTATGAGTTCTCTTATCCTCAGGTGAATGGTTGTGGGAAATGGATTTCGGTGGTTGTTGGCTACTCAGTCTTATTAATAACACTTTGTTCAGAATTATTTAGTTTAATTCTTACTAACTTTGCTTATCGACTTGGATCGGTGAGCACCTGTTAGTAAAATTCCTAACATAAATTCAATTTTACTTAAAACCCTGGATTACTTCTTTAAAGTTACCTCCGCGTGGTTTCTATTTCTTCTTTATTCGGCGACTACTTTGCTCTAATAAACTTCTAATGCTGCTTCCACTTACGCTGGTTGCGTTATTCCTAACTTCCCTATATTTCAGACTTATAAAATCTTGTCTTCTCTTCTTAACGCATATGAACACGTCCTTCCTGTCGTAGTATCACATTTAAGTAAATTTTTCGTACTTCACGATTCAGATCGAACCTTATTCTGACCCCTTCTCTAACTTTATCACATGACCAAACTAGCTCACCCTTCTCAAATGTTACATTATTATTTATTTCTCATTTATTTCGAATTTTCGCATTGGTTTGGAAAACTCATCTAACTCATTCACGTTCAGCCAACCTTGAGTTGGGGAACCTACCCTGAGTTGTTTGTAACGGTATACATCGTTATCAAATCAGCGAAGTAAATCTCTTTAGCGTTCACGCTCAACTGCATTTTGAAAGCCCTTTGTCCCAACACATTCCTGTCTGGAAGTATACAATAGTTTTCCGACATTGGACATTTACTAGCCCAAAGAAGATAACGGTCCTCTCTACCTGTCTCTCTGAAATGTACAGATTTTTACAAGAATATTTTCTTTTCCTTGCCTTGATGCTAGTATTAAATTATATCCTTCCCTTATTATTGTTTAAGTCAACTGCTATTTTAATCATTACTCTATCCATTCTAATTTCATTTTATTATAACAATATTTATATATTAGTTTACAAAGCATTTTTATTAATTTATCTTGTTTCTTAATTATCTGATCTCGATTAATTCCCCGCGCTCTAATCGCTGCCTCATACTGCGGTTACACTAGTCAGATTACGAGCCTTTAACTTCAGATTTCACACGGTATGTGTGGAAGAAAAACTAGTATTGACTGACAATATTTGTTAACTGTCGCAACAGAATTTATAAAACGTTAACATGCTGAATAATCAATTTGTATAAAGAGCTTCCACTTTGATTGTTTCTCGCATGGGCAGTTTGGAGCCTAAGTGTTCAGAAATAAATGTGTGTCCTTTATACCAATCAAAAGAATATCTTGTTTATACCGTAACTTTAAAATGTGTTAATACGTTACGTTTTCTTTTTTCATTTGTGCACACAGCCCTATGTAATATTCACGTGTTATTTTATGTTCTAGACACTAGCAATCCCTTTTCTAGGTACCTATAGACCATATGGTAATTTTTAAAAATTATTTCCTATTTTAATTGTATTGTGTTCGTTAAGCAAACTTTATAACAGTGATGAATAATTGACCTATTTTGCGAAACAATTGCGCTGTTATATTGCAGCGAACATTTATTAGTGTTTACACTTATAATACAGGGTGTGTCATTTCTGGTGTTCTATAACACAAGTATCTAATGTTTCCTCGATGCGTTTATAGAACATTATTCTGAACAAATATGCCTGTGGTTTCATTTCTTACTGTTCTTCTCCTATTATTTCCATTGGATGTACTCTAATTCACCATAAAGGTTTCCTTCGAATGGTGTCGAACAATCAGGTACTGCTTATGCATTTTCACGGTGTTTACAGCAGATGAACAGGCGTCACTATTAGCGGTCAAAATAAATTCGAAGGTTACTCACTAGCATACGTTTTGTATTGTTCTAATGTCTTTCATTTTACACTGCTTGTAACCGTCGAATTATTCTTGTTTTCTCCTCATATAAATATATACTGCATTTCCACGATTTATATGTTTACTGTACTTATTTATAAATATCCCACATCATACAATAAAATATTATGCACTACTCCACTATGTACTGTCGCGAGACATTGTTTGGTTGCCGCAAGAGAGAGAGAGAGAGAAGCGGGGAGTGAAAGTGACAGATAGCGCCAAAGCTACGCCCACAAAGTGGTGTGTGCCAATCACTTGCCGAGAAAAAGAAAGTGAGCGCAACAAACGGCCAGCCTACGATGCCGATCAATAAATGAGGATCGGCGGAGGGAGGAGAGATGCAGGGCTGGCTGGGTCTTCGTTTACCCCTCCTCCTGCCATTCGAAGGAACACGAAGCTTCGAGAATGTTTCCCCCCCATAAAAGGAGAAACTTCGGGCCGCCGATCGATACAAGCGAGGCGACAGTTAGTTGAGTGGAGTGAGCCGGGCAAGCAGTAGGTGCGGTGCGCCGAGTGTACGTGGTAAGACGAACTGGCTTAGTTTTAATTGTGTACATTACGGAATTGTAATTGTGACATTAGAATAAGGTAGAAATAAAGAACATTTTGAGTGTTGTAATTGAACTTTTTAATTTTACGAACCCACAAAGTCACAATATGCCTATATGCTATATGCCTATCTCATAAATTTCGTTTTCCCTCTGCGTGTGTGCACGTGTGAGTGAGTGATGAGTATAAGGGCGCTCAACTACAGAGGTCATCAGCGCCCTTTTTAAAAGAAACTGGTCATGGCAAAAGCCAGATATAAATTATTCTAAAACACTATAAATATGTCAAAAAAATGACAAAAAAATACATACGCATTGGAAACAAAAATAAATAAATAAAAAAATAAAATAAAATAAAAATAAAAATGTCATCTAAAAAGCCATAAATTCTATTTGCTAAATCCTAAAATCTAATCTCCTAAAGAATCTAAAAACCTTCTTCACTACTGCGTTATCGTCCGCTAGCATTTCTGCAAAGCTGACCGGCAGCTGCAGAGACGTCCTAAGGTCTGCTAGGTGAAAACACTCTAGCAGCACGTGTCGTACAGACAACGCTTCATTGCAAAACGGACACAGTGGAGAAGGCACCTTTTTAAAAAGAAAACTATGAGTAAAAAAGCAGTGCCCAATTCGTAACCGAGCCAAACTCACCTCCTCGCGACGAGATGACCGACAGGAGGTAACCCAGGGAATCGGAAGTTCTTTGACAGATCTAAGTATATTATTGCGGAGAGCGGACCACTCTTCCTGCCAGCAGGTTTGCACAGCTCTCCGCAATACGGCCCTAAAGTCTTCCGATGTCACAGATGGTATTCGAACCCTGGACTTCATGATAGCCGTCTTGGCTGCTGAATCCGCCATTTCATTCCCCTGCAAGCCTACGTGACCAGGGATCCATGCGCACACCACGTTAACGCCAGAAGCGTGTAAAACGTGGAGGGCATCCTGTATACGCTGCACAATAGGGTGGTAGCTGTACAGCTGCCGTAGGCTTTGAAGTGCACTGAGGGAATCACTCAGGATTAAGCAGTCCCCCAACTTTCGTCGACGTACGTGTAAAATGGCCCGGTATATTGCATAAATCTCTGCAGTAAAAATGGAAGTGCTAGTGTGGAATCCGAATGTATACGGTTCGCTTCCACACACGTAAGCACAACCAACACCATTTGAGTTCTTGGAGCCACCAGTATAAATTACAAAATGGTCCTCATATCGGGATAAAAATTCTAAAAAACATGTGCGGATACTAGACATAGACATGGTAGATTTACCATATTTAGTCATGCCCAGATCAACCGGGGACGCTCTGCACAACCAAGGAGGGTATGTCCTCTCCCCCCTAGGATACATCTTGGGCATGTCAGTATCAAGATGTCTAAGATGTTCCCAGAAACGAAAACCAGGTGGCTTTGGTTTAATAGTAGTGTTCCTATAACGCACGTCCATTAAGGTATTAAAGAACGGCGTAAACGATGGTTGTGTGGCCATGCAATTAAGTCCACAGCCATAATTGGCTAATAACATGTTGCGCCTGTACTGCAGAGGAGGTTCTGCAGACTCAGCATACAGGCTTATAACTCGGCTCGTTGGAAATGCCCCAACTGCTATACGTATGCCACAATTATGGACTGTGTCTAATCTCTTCAGCACAGGTGGTCGTGCTGAGCCATAAACGATACTGCCATAGTCTAATTTGGAACGGATGAGTGCCCGATAAAGTCGCAATAACACTGCACGATCCGCTCCCCACGATTTTCCATTTAGTGCCCGCAAGATATTGAAAGATCGGTCACATCGTGCTTTCAGTTGTGCTATATGCGACGACCAACTAAGTTTTCTATCAAATATCAATCCAAGGAACCTCGTCTCATCTGCAAAAGGTAGTAGATCAGCGCCTAGCCGGAGCCTTGGAGGTAGTCGACGCTGCTGACGCCAGAAGTTAACACAGATGGTTTTCTCAGCGGAGAATCGGAAACCGTTTCTTAAACTCCAACTCTTAAGGTTGTCCAAGGTGGTCTGAAGACGGCGCTCTAAAAACGGAGTGCGCTGAGATGTACAGTAGACGGCAAAGTCGTCTACAAATAGGCATGACGAGACACCTGGAGGTACACATTTCGAGATAGAATTAATCGCAATAGCAAACAACGTAACACTTAGTACCGATCCCTGTGGTACACCGTTCTCTTGAACAAAAAGGTTCGCAAAAACCGAGCCAACCCTTACTCGGAATACGCGGTCTTTCAGGAATTCCTGAAGCAAGAGTGGTAGGCGTCCACGTACATTCCAGGTGTGCAGAGTTCGTAGCAACCCTGCCCGCCAACACGTATCATAAGCCTTTTCGAGGTCAAAAAATATTCCGACTGTTTGACAGTTCTTAAGAAATCCGTTCATAATCTGTGTCGACATGGACACAAGATGATCCACTGTTGAACGGCGTCGTCGAAAACCTCACTGGATGTTATTCAGTAGGTTGTGCGTTTCCAGCCACCATACCAACCGCGCATTTATCATGCGTTCCATCACCTTGCATACGCAACTGGTGAGGGAAATAGGGCGGTAGCTAGAAGGGAGGTGACGGTCCTTGCCAGCCTGCAAGATAGGTATAATGGTAGCTTCTCGCCACTTTTCAGGAAACCTGGCATCAACCCAAACACGGTTATAGACCTCGAGCAGGAATGCCTTACCTTCAGGTGAGAGATCTTGTAACATTTGAACGTGGACTCCGTCCGGTCCTGGTGCTGTCAGTCGCGATGACGAAAGAGCGTGTTTTAACTCTGCCAAGATGAAGAGGCGGTTATAGTCTTCAAGGTTTCTGGAACTAAACACGAAACCTTGAGATTCTACCTGAGTCTTAATTGAGATAAACTCAGGAGCATAATTGCATGAGCTAGACACCTGAGCGAAAGCACAGCCGAAGTTGTTAGCCACAACAAACGGATCAACAACAACTCCTGCAGTTGTTTTCAGACCAGCGATTGGCAGATGGGTTGATTTTCCGGCCACGCGCCTTAATTTATCCCATACAACAGATGAGGGTGTACATCTGTTAAAAGATGATACAAATTTGTTCCAGAGGTCTTTTTGCTATCCTTAATTATTTGCCTAGATTTTGCACGCGCTTTCTTGTACTCAATTAGATTACTTAGGGTAGGGTGTCGTTGGAATACCCTTAGAGCACGTCTACGAGCACGAATAGCATTCCGGCAGTCGTTGGTCCACCATGGGACAGGAAATCGACCGGGTTGGGTAGCCGAACGTGGAATAGACTGTTCTGCAGCGGAAAGGATTTTCTCTGTGAGACGATCAACTAAATCATTCATAGAATCGTGCTCGTTGTATTCAAAGACAGCCAACTGTGTGTAAAGGTTCCAGTTGGCACGATAAAAGCTCCATCTAGGGATACGTGAGGGAGACACATCTTGTGCTAAGAGACTAAGAAGACATGGAAAGTGGTCGCTGGAATGTAAATCGGAGATGACATTCCACTGTAATGAAACAGCTAACTGGGATGAACACACTGCCAAATCGATGTGCGAATAGGTGTTAAACGCGTCTGAGATGAATGTGGGCTCTCCGGTGTTCAGGAGAACCAAGGTATTGCTCTCCAGGAATTTTGCAATGAGGTTGTCTGTCGAACATGCCCGATTTGAGCCCCAAAGTGGGTGATGGGCATTAAAGTCTCCCACTATTAGAAATGGTGTTGAGAGTTGGGAAACCAGATCTTCAAGGTCAATTAGCGAGAGATCATCTGATGGCGGTACATATACATTGCAAATGCAAAATTCGATTGATGGCAGCTTAATCCTTACAGCTACAGATTGTATATCAGACTGTAGCTGTAACGGATCTACAAATATGTCATCCCTGAGGAGCATCATGGTACCCCCGTGGGCAGGAATGCCCTCTTCTGTTTCAACATTACACCTCAGTGGTGTGTAGCGTCTGATTTTAAAGTTGTCTTGTGGTCGTAGCTTAGTCTCTTGTAAGCATACCAACAAGGGGTGATGCTTACTGAACAAAAGTTCCAATTCTGGTCGATGCGCTCTTAATCCTCGTATGTTCCATTGTAGGATAGCCATTGGAACTATGGGATATAAGATGAAAAGGTAGTCTACATTAAGACGACTTCATGGGTGGCCGAATCAATTTGCCCTTTTTCTTTGGTGTAGGGCTAGTTTCGGCAGGTTTATCCTGCCTCTTCTTTGCTGCAGATGCATCAGGGTGGTCAGATGTTTCCCGCTCCATATCCTCTATGGAAGATGACGGATTTCCTTCTAGAACTTGCGATTCGAGGGGCTCGAAGCGATTGGAAATTCCGACCGACGTAGATGACGGTCGCCGGTCGGAGTCCTCCCCAGAAGATGACCCCGACGATGATCTCGGAGACGCTCTAGGGCTACGATTCTTGGACTTTTCTGGAGCAGACTTTGTGCTCCCTTTCAGGAAGGCAGTTCTATCATACTGAGTCTTGAACTTGATCTCTGGTGCTTGGTACACAATGGGCAATTTCGTCCTGTTGTTAGACGTGGATGCTTTGTCAGGCGACTTCACTGACTTGTTATTTTCAGTAGTCTTAAGTGTTCGTGGAGTTTTAGATGGTGTCACTGATGCTCTTGGTTGCGATCTAGGCACTAGAACTTTCTCGGATATTGTTGCCCCGTTTATATCAGATGTTAGGGTACCAGCCTCCCGTTTCGGAGACGGAGTAGCCGCCACAGAGCTATAGGTACGGGAGGTGGTTGAAGAGGGCTTGGGGATACATAGAAGTTTCCGGGCTTCCGAAAAGGATACCTTTTCTTTAACCCGGATCTCCTGAATAGCTCGCTCTTCCATATAACGGGGGCATTCTCGTGAACTTGATGGATGTTCACCGCTACAATTTACGCAGCTGGAGGTGATGTACATGCATTTTCATGCATGCCGGCTCCACAGCTGACACTTGTAGGTGCGCCTTTACAGAATGCACTAGTGTGACCGAACCGCTGACATTGGTAGCATCTCAGAGGGTTAGGTATGCATGGTCTAACCTCCATCACTTCATATCCTGCCCTGATGCTTTGAGGGAGATCTACCCGATCAAAGGTCAGGAACAGGGTACGAGTGGGAACCATATCCCCTCGTTCTCTCCTTTGGACACGATAGACTGCAGTTACGCCTTGTTCCTGGAGGTTCTCCTGAATATCCTCGTTGGACATTCCATCCAACGCGCTAGTGTTTACAACACCGCGAGAGGTATTCAGGGTCCTATGCATCTCCATTTTGACTGGATAAGTGCCCAGCATGTTGGCTTTCAGTATCTTTGCTGCCTGGGATGCTGTAGTTGCTTCCACCAGCAGCGTGCCATTTCTAGATTTTGTACATGATTTAACAGCACCAGCTATTTTGTCAAGACCTTTCTGTATAATAAACGGATTAACCGTAGAAAACGTTCCACCTTCCTCCGTTCGTTTAATAACTAAGTAGCGAGGACCACACTCAACTACTTGTTTAACACTGTTTTCAAACAAATCATTTCCACGTTTATTGTTTTTTGGGGGGTGTAGGTTAACCATAATAGTTGGCCTAAATTTCATCCCCCAGTGCTCCCCACCCACCACGGAGTCCAACAAGGGGTCATCCCACTGGGATGACAGGGCTACACAGGGGATATAGCGAGCTCGCCGTCCCACTCACCCTGGAGGTCGGTACAATACCTAGTCCTGGCCGATTGATTAGGGGTGGGTTAGTCCCTAACCTCCCGTTTAGGCGAAGCAGCAGCCAAAGTAGCGTATTAGAAATGCGCACCCTCCCCGAATTCAGAAAATCACTGTTACGAGCTCAGATACGCATCCCTCAACCACCAGGACAAACCTTTCCACCGACACGAGTCTGCACGCACGGCCTACACTTGGGTGGGCCTGTTGACCGTCTCCCTCAAACACGAAGAGGAGCCCACACGAGGGAGACTGTTGGCTCGTGACCCCGGGTTCGCCAAACCCGTACCTACCGAAGTAGGCCCCTGGGGGGTGCACGTATGTTCACAACATTACTCAGAAAACGAAATGTCGGTTAAATACCAAGGTTTCATTTAAATTCATATTTTCAAGAATACAAAAAAAAAAAAAATGCTTAAAAATATATATTACAAAACCAAAATGTTGATTTACCCAAAAAATCATTCTAACGATTTTTTATGTGTGAAAATTATTTTCATATAAAGATATCTTCATTACAAACGAAATGTAGATCAATTTTCTGAGAATAGCCTCTGGACAGATATACAGAAAATATAGAAAATAGAAATATAAAATCATCATTATGAAGTATCTATTATCAGTTATCTATTATTACTATTACTACTATTACTGCTGTTATCGTTATCGCTATTATTATTATTATTATTATTATTATTATTATTATTATTATTATTATTATTATTATTATTATTATTATTATTATTATTATTATTATTATTATTATTATTATTATTAAAATAATGATTATCATTATTAAGATAGTGAGTATCATTATTAAGATAGTGAGTATCGTTATTAAGATAGTGAGTATCGTTATTAAGATAGTGAGTATCGTTATTAAGATAGTGAGTATCGTTATTAAGATAGTGAGTATCGTTATTAAGATAGTGAGTATCGTTATTAAGATAGTGAGTATCGTTATTAAGATAGTGAGTATCGTTATTAAGATAGTGAGTATCGTTATTAAGATAGTGAGTATCGTTATTAAGATAGTGAGTATCGTTATTAAGATAGTGAGTATCGTTATTAAGATAGTGAGTATCGTTATTAAGATAGTGAGTATCGTTATTAAGATAGTGAGTATCGTTATTAAGATAGTGAGTATCGTTATTAAGATACTGAGTATCGTTATTAAGATACTGAGTATCGTTATTAAGATACTGAGTATCGTTATTAAGATACTGAGTATCGTTATTAAGATACTGAGTATCGTTATTAAGATACTGAGTATCGTTATTAAGATAATGAGTATCGTTATTAAGATAATGAGTATCGTTATTAAGATAATGAGTATCGTTATTAAGATAATGAGTATCGTTATTAAAATCATCATTAAAATCATCATTAAAATCATCATTAAAATCATCATTAAACTCATCATTAAACTCATCATTAAACTCTTCATTAAACTCTTCATTAAACTCTTCATTAAACTCATCATTAAACTCATCATTAAACTCATTATTACTATGATCACCATCATCATCATCATCATCACCACCACCACCATCATCATCACCACCACCACCATCATCACCACCACCATCATCATCATCACCACCACCATCATCATCACCACCACCATCATCATCACCACCACCACCATCATCACCACCACCACCATCATCATCACCACCACCACCATCATCATCACCACCACCATCATCATCACCACCACCATCATCATCACCACCACCACCATCATCATCACCACCACCATCATCATCACCACCACCATCATCATCACCACCACCACCACCATCATCACCACCACCATCATCATCACCACCACCATCATCATCATCACCACCACCATCATCATCACCATCATCATCACCACCATCATCATCACCACCATCATCATCACCACCATCATCATCACCACCATCATCATCACCACCATCATCATCACCACCATCATCATCACCACCATCATCATCACCACCATCATCATCACCACCATCACCATCACCATCACCATCACCATCACCATCACCACCATCACCATCACCATCATCATCATCATCATCATCATTATCATTATTATTATATTATTATCTATTAGTATTATTTGTATGAGATCCGTGCAAACTGAATGGAATAACAATCCACTACAGATTAACCAGCTTTTGAAATATCTATTGTATTCCTCAATTCTCATTGTACCAACGAGGAAATAAGATGCGTGCACAATAATGTCAATTAATATGAAATAGATCAATAATGATTTATACAAATTATTTACATTATGTATAAGAATAGAGAAGGTCTTGGCAGATAATTTTTTTTCAGTGATAGCCACAATAACACAGACAACTTCAAAAGTACTTAATACTATGCAGTAGGGCTTTCCTTATTGCTGGAAGTGAACCCAGAATCAGAGCAAACAAGTACGGCAACTACGCTCATACTGTTTACTGCTAGCCTTAGGCATAATGCGTTTAATACTAGCCCAATAGCACTTAGTCCCTCTGTAAACCTCTAGAGATTTATTTAATACACTGAGCCATGCAGTTATTGGTGAAACTTGCCAAGCTGATCACATTCAGTTGTATGAAAGTTACCCGCTCCCCTAACTAATTAAAGTTCCGCCATTGAAACACTATCCTTTGTTCAGGGTAACTGAAAGATCTATGGAGTGATAGTAATAAATAGGCCATTATGGAATTGCATTGGTTTGCAGGAAACAGAGCGTACCTAATCCGGATGGACCGGTAGCTTTTTTATGTGGATGCGAGGTGCTTTGTCCCTGCATGGAGCTGTGGGTTACCTGCTCAATAGAAGTACGGCTGTCCGCGATTCTTTCGCAGTTAATGCATTGTGGCTGCAGCCACACATTAACTACACGGAATGGTAATAGATGTAGCAGATTAGGATAATGTGGTGCTAATGGAATTAATGGATAAAGCCTAAAGAGTAAGGACCTGTACAGAAGAAAAATTGTAGAGAATGTTATGGGCCCGGAAATGGCTTGTGCGTTTGACAATGTACTAAACGTAGAGTGTTTTTTTCCACAGATATCCCTATGGTGTAGGTATATAACGTTCTCTGTAGTGGCACTTGCAGGATGACTGAGTCAGATGTATCCACGAAACATGTATTCTGTATGATTTGGGTTCAGTGTTTAGCGGGACGGCCTCTCTTTCACAGAAATTTCAGTTTCCTCCAGTGGATAGACAAATACTAGTGTCACTGCTTATACTAAACCCTTGCTGTGATCTGTTTTAACAGGATGTTGGCATTTTTGGTCTTAAAAATTTATCGAGATCCGTTGGAGCTGTCTCCTTTATACCCGGGACTAGCAAGGTGGCGACCATTTTGGAACCTTTATGGACCCCATTCTTGCTAGCTCACCTTCGTCTTGTACATAACGCACTTAGCCCAGCCGTGGCCTTACGAAGATCTGGACGGTAATGGCTAGACCGGTTGACTCTCGCCAAGGCGTGATTCTCCCAAGTAACCGCAAATTGAGGTTTCTGAAGAACAGCTGGGCACTGGGTGGATTTTCTCAGGGATCTGCGGTTTACCCCGTCATCTCGTTCCAACGGTGTTCCATCTTCATGTCATGTAAAATCTTTGCCATTAGCTGTGGTGTCGTATGTAGTAAAAGCGGGCGTTAAATACTACACATTTTTTTCCAGCTCTTCCTCCCTCCTGGGTAGTATGATATCATAAAGGGTGGACTATGACCTACGTACAATATTTTCTTTGGTTAAAGATGGTTCCTCCATCTGATTCTTCCAGTACAGGATGTACAAGGTATATCCCTCTGGGTAGCTTGAACCTGCACTGATAGATCCGGATTTAATTTTGACCTTCTCTCTTCTTTCTTCATTTGGATGGTCGCCTGTCATTGGCTTGTTTACTGTTTTGACTTGTTATACCAAATATTATAAGCAGTGGAATAATTTTATTCCACCCAAAAATTTGATATGTTGTATCAAAGATACAGGTTTTCAGAACCCACTAAGTATAAGAACACGTTTAATAAATTTTTCCATGTGTGTGGATTTGTGAACACATTATTCGAAAATGAAAAATTGGTTAAGTTCCAAACTTGGCATTTCAGTCTGGTATTTTCCAGAGCGCAAAACAAAAATTAAAAAAATCCTCAAACCTAGTCTGCAATTTACATACAACCTTTTCCGAAAATTTCATTTTATAAAAAAATGGCGCTAATGCCATTAATTAGAATGCCGGAGAATAAAGATACTTTCATTAGCAGAAATTGATTATCTTTAATTTATGGAAATTTCCTCAGAAGAGCTCATACGGGTGAATTTGCACGGCTGGTAAACATAAGTGATGCACAAAATGTAGATCGCTGCAAAATACTCACTTTATGTTAAAAATGTAAAGATGGTGTAGGTTTGCTAGATATGAGTACAGATTGGCTCGGGGCGAGATGTCATTAAGAAAGGTAATTAGCCAGAGCTAGTTTCAAACAGTTTCGGAGAAAGATAGGTTGTATTAGTGAGGGAACTGCTACTATCCAAAATTTCCCAGATTAGATATGGCAGGCTTGCTTGGAATTCGTGCAATATATCAGAGCATTTGTCAGAAATTTAAAGAGAGAGTTTTGGATGGAAAGCAGAAAATTTCAGTCATGTAGAACTGAAGTGACAACATTGTATTAGAAACTAGTCTTAGAGTTTCTTAGCAAAAGGGGAGGGTATTCAGGGAATTTTGGCAGCTGAGTAGGATATTATGGGCAGAATCTTGGACACTTCTGGATTGGTCGCGATGAAGCAAGATGTAGCTGAATGAGGCATCATTTCTTGTCTCAATGGTAGAATCATGTGTTCTCATGCATTATAAGATTCAAATAATTTAAATGCGAATATTTATAGATACATTATTTTCCATTGGTAGACACTTCTCGATTTAAGTCAGAGGTGTCATCGAGTGTAGTTGAGGGTGACTTCCCTCCTTTTCCCCTTCTTCAGTTTTTCTGCCTGACATTGGCTAATGCGTCACGTCCACACCCTTCTGTGTTTTAAAACAAATACAAATAAGCAGCGGACAGTCAACGTATCCCGTTACGGAGAGCGACATCGACACATTAACAGCTAATAAGAGTACGAACTCCACTTAAATTATGAACTAATAATTTACATGTAGATATAAAAAATAATTCACAATACACATTATACACATAGAAATACCCACCACTGAATCATCTGTACCCTCTTCCTCAACCCAATATCTCAGCCCAATACTACCTGCGAATGTTAACTAGGAGGGGAAAAGGTAAACCTTGCTGTTTCCCCTCAATAACACCACTGATTTAAGTGAATACTTAAAAAGTTATTAAACGTTTCAAACTTAGATTCCAGTGTCATTCTTAATTACATACACATGAATAAGCTGAGATAGCAGTCAGCAAGAGTTTGGGGCAACACAACACAATACTTCAAATTGGTACGGCATCATCGCTCCCGACTTCTCTCCACTGAAGTACGCAACAGACATAATGCTTCAAAATGGCGCAGCAGCATCATCATCTTGAGGCCGACCAAAACTGCTTCAATATTACATTTCAAAGTATCATGAAAATATCTTGGCCGCGCCTTGGACAAGCAGTTAGGTCCCTTAGCTCAAACGAAGGTGGCCCATGTTTGATCCCAGGCGACCACACGCAGGATTGGTGACCAACACGGTGCAGGGGTTGGTTTTCTCCTAGATCGCCCGTATCTCCCGCCATAATTACACAAATTTTTCAATATTATCTTTCTTTTCATTTATTTCCCCTCGTTCTGTCATCTACTACCTCACTGTCACAACAGAAATCCAGCTTAGTACCTATCCTGAGCACCCTATCCAATCCGGGGTACCTAATGTGCTCTTGAACAGATATTTCCCCAAACGCTCATTTGTGTGTCCTGGGGATGTTAGTTCTCCTATGAGGAGGGTAAAAAGTTAAAAAAGAAGATGATGAAAATATCTTAAGCCTATCGTATTTTGATCAAAATGGTAAGAGACGTTTTAGCGATTTGAACCCATTGAATCATTTTCTATGAAAGGATAGTTTTAGGTATTGTAAATTTTCATGTGGTGTCCTAGGAAGATGCTAAACTTAAAAGCCAACTTGTTATTTAATCAAGCTATTGCTTCTGTATTCTGTGCTATACTGTTCAATCACCTCCACATACCCATAAACTATTTTTGGCAGCTAATAATTTTCACTGTATTCAGGCTGAATATCTATTGCCGACCTTCTTATTCTCCATACTTCTGTCCACCATTTGGACATCAGGTCAGAATCACATTCGAGATCTACGCTCTTCAGGGGTTGTTGTCGTTACTAGATCATTAACATTACTGCTAGAAGTACTGCCCCTATTCGTCGTCGTCCTCATCATCATCATCATCATCATCATCATCATCATCATCATCATCATCATCATCATCATCATCATCATCATCATCATCATCATCATCATCATCATCATCATCATCATCATCATCATCATCATCATCATCATCATCATCATCATCATCATCATCATCATCATCATCATCATCATCATCATCATCATCATCATCATCATCATCATCATCATCATAATCATCATCATCATCATCATCATCATCATCATCATCATCATCATCATCATCATCATCATCATCATCATCATCATCATCATCATCATCATCATCATCATCATCATCATCATTCATTGCATCATTTGACATCCAAACCTCTACTCTAAACGCCATGCGGCATTCAGTCATCCTCTTATAAATATACGTCATTAATTAATGCAGCTATGTGAACTCAAAGAATCTAATATGATTTTCTTCCCTGGACTTTTATTTTATCAGTTACCTTACTTAATTCTTGATTCCATCTCCATTATTAAAATTAACCTCAAAACGGATATTAAATGTCTCGTCTCAGCTCTAAGAAGTCTGCTGACCTTATAATACTCATATTGCTGTCAGCTATAGTTAATTAAAAATCCCATTTATTCAAAATGTTGATTAATTTGAAATCATATCTTGATCATCTGACAGCTGGTAAATATATTTGGGATACAAATTCCTATGTGTCTATCTTTGATGAAACTGCGGCCAGGTGTTACATTGCGGAATTATGGTATCCTTTTCTCAGAATATGCGTGACGTAAGATCACAGGTTTTTGTGTTACCTGAAAAATTAAGTATAATTAATTCACGAGTTATTTGAACCGAGTTGCTTACTGTTTGAGAAAGTAAAACTGAACCAATCTTATCTCTAGAGACAATAGACATAATGATAACCAAAGGGCAGTTTTTAGACGCTACTGGCTGCCGGTAGCCGCTCACAGTAACCACCTTTGTAATATGACGGATTGTAAGACTATAATACATCAATGACATGAATTTTGGAATTACATAATCTTTTACCAAGTTAAGTTTCGTCTGCTTCAGGACTACACCAAAGAAGTTCCTGCATAATGGGCTGTAAAATCATACACTTCTTGTTCGCATCTGAAACACAACTTTTACTCCGTGACATACTAAATTGTGAGAATTCATCTGATTTTGTAATTTTCATTGCTTTCAAATGTGCATGTTATCTGCCAACAATACTATTTCTTAACCATGGCTTTCTTAGCTGAAGATGCGGAGCTCCTAATTGTCCTAACTAAACCAAGTATTTGTTATTTCTCAAAATTGAACTTGGCTAATTACCTTTTATTCACTATCAAAATTAATAGTAGTACTTCTTACATTATTCAGTAGCTTAATCATATGTATATTCTTATTGCAATTATTTATTTTTATCCCTATAATTTCTATTTGAAGTCAAAATTTTTACAAGTCAATATTTGCACTGTTTGATCGCGAGCAATAATAACAATTGTGTCTTAATTTAGGAGAATAACGGTGGAGGTAGCGATGGTACACCTAGCACCTCCATTCGCAATTGCGGATGATCGGCGAGCCACCAAGCAACGAAGGGTTGTGCAAGGCACCGAGAACATCAGCTCCCCTCGAATTGTCACATTCTGGCGAAGATCGAGAAGTTCTAATCACAAATCTCTGCACCATCTGCCCGCAGACAACCGTCACACTGGCCCGGAGTCATCTTTATATAAAACAGGGAGACACAGTGGGAGTAATTAGAAGAGACGACAGCCGTGATACAAAAACACCTACTCCAGTATTTCATTTGCGACCAAGGAAAAGCCCATGGTCAGAGGGGCCGGCAACAGGGATCGAAACCGAGACCTCCGGAGTGCGTGTCGCTCTGTTAAGTTAAGAGATACATATCACTACTAATTAATTTATTACTGTCCAAAACTCAAGTATCGCGAGTGGAGTTAATGACAACGAATTTTCCGTCAGCTTTGTGCTCGCTCCTCAAATGGATGTCAAAAGCACAACAGTATTCAAATCGAGAAGCCCACGTAATATATAAAGTTCGTTTGAAAACTCGATCTACTCTCAAGTGCAACAGATCCCCTTGATGAAGGTTAATATACCTGATACCGCTCAGAGACTCTCTGAACACCAGCCCGATAGTCAGAACTTGGAGCAGAAAATTTCTGTTTTAATGTAATTAATTATCCATAAATTTAATCAGTACTTGCACAAAGGACACATGGGATCTAAAGCTAAAATAACTAAGAGCTGCTTTGAGTGAAAATTTAAGAGGATCTCTCAAGTTACACTCAGCCAACTTCCTCGTATCCGTTCAAAAATATGAAGTGTTTGACGACATAAATTCGTACATAGGTGAGTTGCTATTTTCCGCACTTTAGGCTAAAGGGTTAGTTTGTGTTTGCAGTACACCGAGGTAACATGCAAGTCTCGCATTTGAGAGGTGCTGGGATCGTTCCTTGGTGGCCACACACGTGAATGCATTTTTTTTTTTCTGTGTAGGGAAAGGCGAAAACGCTGTAGTGTCTCCCATTATGCCTCTGATCTCTCCGATTTCCTCTCATTTCATCATCCTCTTTCGTGTTACAGAACGTATCTGGAGCTGTGTGTCAATCGACGGCCAGCAAATGGTACAGAATTGGGACTTCTCAGTTCTTTGAGCCATGTCCGGTGGTTTGGATGGGTGCCACCAAGGGTCTTTCAAGAGGGTAGTCAAACTAATGAATTTTACGAATTTTGTTGGTTTGTGCCGTTTACGTAGTCCGTTCCTGCAGCCCATACGTCTCCTATTGTTTCCTCATATCATCTATTCCTCCCAGGGGTGTTCAAGAAGTTCCGTTGCGGGTCGAAGTGCTGAATATCCTCTCCGTTACCTAGGCCGCGGCGTGGCTGAATGGTTAGACCGTTCGGCTCTCACTAAGGGGTCCGGGTTCGATCCCAGGTGACCGAAAAGTGAGATTTGTGCTAGACAACACGGCGCTGATGCGGGATTTCTCCGGGATCTCCGGCTTTCCCTGCCATCTCGTTCCACTGGTTCTTATATCATTAGTGTTACCGCCTGCGTTGCTGTATGTAGTAAGACTAAGCGTAAAACACTACACGTTTCACTCTGTTACATAATCTTACTCTCCTCTTGTGTTTCCAGCAATGCCTTATTTATGACATTACAAGTTTCATCAACATCACTTCAGTATACTTTTATTTACTGCATTTCTAAAGAATGTGTTTTCTCTGAATGTTTCTATTTCCATAAAGTGTCACCAGTATATCTATCTTATAATTCAGACCTTAAATGAAGTCACTTATATGCACGTTAAATTAATCCAGAAATTGAGACTTTAATTTTGCATACATGTGATAAATTCATAAACTTGGAATGCTAAAAATAAAATACCTACTGATTTTTAGCTTATAGTAATATATAAAAATATAGAAATAATTAAAGTAATTTAAAAACAAAATATGTATAGATTGCTGATAATATCAGAGACAAAGAACAAAGCAGAGAAATTCAAGAATATTTAGGGACTGTATATTTAGACAGATGTACGAAAAGAGGGAAGTGAACTGCATTTGGAGTTGAAATATTATCACAAATGGAATTCAATTTAATAATATCCTGGGTTAGTGACAGAACTACAGATCAAAGTTAATATATTTCAAATCCCACTTCATTATTATTGAAGTATGTATTCCTTCTGATGGTAGTAATGAAGATATAGGGCGATTTTATGAAAATACACAAAATGTTGTAGAAGAAAACGGGAAAAGATTACGTAAAATATGAGGCGATTTAAATAAAGGAATGGACAACTGGTCAATAGAAATGTAATCGGATCAAACGGAGAACATATAAAAAGTATGTAACAGGGGTTAGTAGAATTCTGAGAGATACTAATTACAAATACCACATATACCTAAACATAAAATTATTCCCAGGTTTACCAGGTCTGAATGAAATCAGTTATTAATTGCTGAAAGAACACACTCGTTTCCCAATGTAAAATAATACATGCAAACGCATTTAGAAGAGCCGCGGGCCATTTTAGATATATCGAGAATTAACGGACCAAATATATATTGAACAAAAGGAAGAAGTGCAATGAACAGAAATTGTTGTTTTAGATAAGACTGCTGCAGAAATTCAGAATAATAAATTTTTACCAAACACAATAAACCATCTAATGACAGAACTGCGTACATATACCATAAATGGATATACTTGTTGTAAATCATAATTAAAATAGCTAATGAAGCACCAGGAGAACAAACAAAAATAAACTTAAGGGGCTGAAGCATTGAATAAACAACTGAAGGAAGCACTTACAAAGAAACATAAACTTTATCTTAATTAGATTAATTAGAAAAGATATCAAATATACTATACAGTATAAAAAACAGAAAAGCAGCACAAACAAAACAAAAGCAGGGAGCAATATCCACAAAATGGGAAGTTAAGGTTGGGAGTAATAGGTTCAAAGACTGGAGCATAATATGCAAGGAGCACAAGATTTAGCTTTAAAATATTTCGTAAACTGAGAGAGGATATAAAAAATAAGGCCAACATTAATGCAAAAGAGGACGAGTGGGTAAGTATTATAAAAGGCTACTAATACAGGAAGGAGTCTACGAGATGGATACAGAAATATGAGAGTTTAATGCAAATAAGATCACTGATTTCTGAAGTACTTGCCGTAGTTCTCGTTATGAAGTGCTAGAAATTTTAGGGGAATATTTTATTTTAATTTTTGCAGTGGGTATAGTGGAATTAAAACATTGCTTTGTTCAGAGCTGCATTTTGAAATCTAATTAACTGATTTACCAGTTATGCTAAGCTCGTAAATGCTAAATTCATTCAAAGTGAATAGGTCCTTTTAGTTATTAACACAAAAATCAAGGTATAAATGTTAGATGTTATGTAAGGTTTACACAGTAATTTAATCAAAATCGCTAGAGCTATTTTTTAAAAGCAAAAAATAACGAATCCTTTTCAGTGCTAAAACTGGGCAGATAAATGGCATGACAGAGAGACGGATTTACATACTTATCCCTGTTTAATACCCAGTAACGTAAGAGTTGTCTTTCTAGTGAAGATCGGTATGGATTTTTTGGGTTGAATGTCATGTTTCCTCTACTTTCCACAGTTAATTTGTAAAGAAGGTAGTGGATAGAATCACTATACATGTGCAAGCGAAATAAGGGGTCACTAATCGTTACTAGTGATACCATTAATACTAAACTTTGTTTGTAACACTCTATGCCTCTATACATCTGTTTTTACTCCTAATCTCCCCCTGTTTTGCGTAATATCCTTATGCATGTAATAGATTAGGTATGTTTTGAAAATTGGTGATGAAATAATTTTTGTGGGGTTTATAATAAATAAATATGTTATGCATAAATATCATGCATAGTTTTTCTGGTAAACAAATTTCAAATTAATTCAATAATGGGTGCGAAAGGAATAACAAACGAATACCTGCTATAACGCTTTAATCACCTTATCAAAATACAATACTAATTTCACACCTACTAAATAAGCTACACATATGTTTCTAGTTTTTAATTAATGCTGCAAAGTAATAGTCACCTTTAGAGAATCAATTAAAGTAAATTATTGCCTATTTTCCAAGCTATAGTGCAATAGAAGTGGTGCGATGCTCCAACTTTAAATAAATGACATCGCAGTCAACATTCAGAAGAAAGAAAGCTTAGGAACTGACATAGAATGAACATTTTATACTGAGCCGCAAGACAAAGATGTCTACGGAAAATGATAAATGCACATCAGTTGGTGTTTTGTAACAAGGGCTTTGGATTAATGTCGGCCGTGGTGAATGTTGCGAACACAACTTTTCCATTATCTTTCTTGCCGTTTTCCTATTGTTCTCGCAGAGCTGTGCAATGGCACGTGGCAAGCTATTCATTTGTTTTCGAAACCGCTCTATTTTGCTACAACAGACAGTTACGAAATTAGTTCTAGAGTTCTAATGTCGAATGTGATGCAAGCATGTTCTGAGGATGAAGATGTGTTTCCAAACAAAAGCAATCTCGTTCCCGCAAACAGGTAATTAAAGCTAATATAGATATACATAGATGGAAGAGAAAACGAAAAATCCAATCTCCAAACTTCTAGAGCAGTAGTCTCCCTTTAGTGGTCTATATTAGGACTGCAGGATTACCACGGAGGGGATTCAGCTCTGCCATTAGTTTTGATCAATTGTACCGAAGCACCCAAGTGCGTCATCCCCGGGAAAAAGCATGAGGTGAGATGAGAACATCCCAAGGAGCCACTACAGTGCAGAGGGCAGAGTCCATACATTATATTTAGATAGGAACCTCCTCCGGCAAGCTAGGATAACGGACATTCCTCATGTGGTTCGTAACCGGTCCCAGCAGACTGTTCGTAGACCGGCAACCAACCCACCGGAGGAGGAAATGGTTCATTCAGAGTATATCATCCTGCCATGCACTGCCGACACTTCTACACTAAAAGAGACCACCAGATGAGAGATTATGTGAAATGATAATGGAGATGAAATGGATGGACAGGAAATTTAAGGGACGTATTTAATCTACCCAGCTTTCGCCTGGCAACACAGAAAATCCCCCTAAAAATTACGAGTCAGGTAGATCGGCCAGAGGAATTAAACCCGGGCCTCGAATGCGGGAGAGGCGAAATCGGCTGAGCCATCCCGTTCAGCATTACAGTATCCATACATAGGTATATAATGAAGTGGTTTTCTTTTTCTTTTTTTTTTTTAGATTACGTAAAGGTTTTTAAAAATGTACAAATAAGTGTAATATGGAGCAAATAGCGTCTTTAAAATATAAGATGACCCATTCTCGGACTCTTGTTACACTACTTAGGAAAGCGACAGGTGCCAGAGTAATGGTGCGGACAGAGGCCCTCAAAAAACCTTGCCTCACATCCAGGCAGCACATATCTCATTGTTTCACTAAGCAAAATGGCTCTGCTATTTCTCTAGCACTTATCGAAGCTACATTCCATTTTCTGGTTTAAGTGAGGAGTTTTACATAATATCATAGCACTTTTATGAAGCCCAAATTCTTGGGCATACGTTAATTTGTTGAGCTAGCTTATGATTTTGTAAATATTAATATTAAAATGGCTGGCACCGACGTCACCTGATTTATTTTCTCTTACAACTATTCTGGAATTCTTTTTATTTAAACCCCAGAAGCTTCAGATTTATTAAGTATCTAGGAAAATGCCTCCATGTGACTAAAATTGATAGGTGACGGAAAAATAACACATTTTATTAAATGAAACGAGAGATATACTGTGAGGTGTGACTTTTAGTGCATCTCTGCTGGCAACATTTCGGCTGTACCTCCGGAGAGAGCCCGTGAATGGATAATTATATTTGACATGTTTTAACGGCCCTTTACTAGAGAGGAAAGGATTTCCACAGTATTTCATAAGAGTTACTCTGAATGTGTATACAAAAACAAAAATTGAAACATTGTGTTGATGGCACATTAATTTACACAAAATGTAGATAGTGAAACCTGTTTAGTGCCTATTATTGCCAGTACACTGCGCCAGGGTCAAACTTTATTTCCCTTTGTTGCCCGTGCAGTGCTAGGAGATTCGTTTGAGGGCTGTTGGAGCTTCTCGTAAATTTTTCCAGGTTCTATACTAATGGTCATCCATTCTGTTGCTACTGTTGTGTTTATTCGAAAGCAGACTAGCATTTGAAGTTATTAATCATGACTTTTTTGCAGTTCATACGCGTTACAGATCAATTAATAAATCTTCCCATTTTGTCTGTGTGTTATTTCTGTAAAACTGTTACATAGTTTTTGTTTGTATATATAGTATAAGTTTTGTAAAGAATAATTATTCTTTAAAAATTATTACCTTAACACCAGTTGCTTTTTTCATATGACGAGTAGTTAGTACTTTAAATACATGTTCCCAGGAATTTGCTACTTAGAAAAAAGCTGAGAAAATCAAAATTTTCTTTAGAGTCTGTGCAAAATCACTTCCACGTTCATTATAGATTTTGTGATCCCTATCCTCAACAGTAGGTTACACTGTCTTATAACGATGTATAACTTGGCCCATAGAAAAAAAGTATTCTTTAAAAAATGGAAGTGAAATAAGGTACTATAAACTATTCTATGAAATTTCAAACTTTCAGCTAAACATGTTCATGACTTTTTGTGAATTTAATTATTGCTGATCCTCAACTCTTGGGCGTAATCTATTTACAGAAACTGGTATATGGTTAGCCTTGATACGGTACCATACTGTATTCGTTCAGAATATACTATTATCAACTTTATCATGATTATAATCATTTTTTTTCGAATGAGTCCATGTAGGACTACACAAAGTACAATACTTACTTAGAGACGCTCGTTTGTTCACGCTGTTCCAGTCTTTTTCTTTGGTTTGTCCTTTTAGTCTACTTGCCACTTATGCACCTTCATTCTAAAGACGTATTTTTCTAGAATATCGTCTTGAGTGATTCCTAGCTATTTTAAATAATATTTATCTTGACCAATCCATTTTATGGCTTCTATATTTGATTTACTTCTATTTTAGTAAAATTCCATAAATTATTTTGTAGGCCTATTCCAAATTAATCGTTTAATATGTCCAAAATATTAACATTCGTTTCCTAGTATCACTACGGATATCTGTTTAGTTTTTATTTATTTTTTACTTGTAAACTGTATTCGTCACCTATGATTTGTAGACCTAAATTTTTTTGATAATTGTACGTTCTTCTTTCTCTATACTTCCTATATCCGGGTTTCTGTTGGAAATTAATGTTTCTGCTCAATAGAGGCACCCTAGTTTAATTATTGCGTTATACTGTTCCAGTGTTTTATCACCATCATCATCAACATCATCATCATCATCATCATCATCATCATTGCTGGCGGTGGCGGCAGTGGTGGTGGCGGTGGTAGTACTATTTATTATTCATTTTTTGAAATGCTTTTGAATCCTAGGCTTATAAACACATACAAAAAATCAAACAAATAACTTCTCTTTTTTCATTTACTCTTTCCTCTCCTTGTATCGAGGATTTATGTCCTCTAGAACTTATTAGTGGATGCCGGCGGTTAGATGTCTGTCGAGGATCTGGTTCCGTGTGGTTCCGACAGAATATTTAGGAGGAGGAATAAACCCAAACCTGATTTGAGACTAAAGAAGTAGATTATATAAAATAGAGGTCCAATGGATTAAATTAAAGGGGCTTATAAAGCAGTTATTCGCATGAATGGCGGGGGAACTGGAAAACCAGAAGAAAAGCTGCAAGACGCCATTTCTCTACCACAAATCCAACCTGTACTCCCCTGAGATAAAACCCGGGACAATTTGTTGAAATGTGAGTGATCTAAACATTCGACTACAGTGCCTACTTAGCGCCGACTACTACTAACTTACATAATTAAATGGATTAACAACCCTCTGATGTGTTGTCGATGGTAATGCAGCAGCTGCTGGAATATTGTTTCTTCAGACAATTCACACTTGCAAATAAAACCAACATCCGCAGATTCTAAACCAAAATATTGTCGATAGTTTTCAAATGTTTCGTGGCCATAACAAAAGCTAAAGGAGAACAAATTTCTAGTCACCTGTCCATTTAAGGTGCTTAACAGGCATTTATTCCATTTTTCTATTTCATTATTTAGATAATTTTAAAATTTTGTATATAGGCATAGTAAAATATCTATATTTCAGGTTAGATTTTGTAGGCTTTGCAATTTTGTCAGCTCCCTCTTTGCAAACAGTTCTGGAATGTCTGTTCACCGAAGTTAGATATTTTTCGCATTTTGAATAATGCTCCTTATATCTGGAAAATTCATTGTTCTTTCACACTAGCCGTGTGTAGGCTAAAGTATGGAAAGATAGAGTCAGAACGAAAACTTCAATGGCATAGCAGGGATTTGAACCACGGATCTTCTGGTTGCCGTCCAGCCGCTTTAACCCTTGAGCTACTATGCCCAATGTGCCGATATGACATTAAATTCTCCAAATGACTCGCTTTTTCTCCAAATAGCTCAAGGGTTAAAGCGTTTGAACGGCAATCAGAAGATCCCTGGTTCAAACCCGGCTATGGCGTTGAATTTTTCAGTCTGACTTAATTTCCATACTTTAGCCTACATACGGCTAGTGTGAAAGAACAATGAATTCTCCATTAATTGACCTAATAGTGGTTAGCTATAAAGCCCGGACCTTAAAGTACTTACATGATGTAAGTCACCATTAAGGTAGTTGTCTCATGTGTTTATGAGAACTGCTAAGTAGTTTGCCGGGAAAAAACACAAGTCATTTGGAGAATTTAATGTCATGTCGGCACGATGGCCAGAGTAGCTCAAGGGTTAGAGCGGCTGGACGGCAACCAGAAGATCCCTGGCTCAAATGCTGGCTATGGCACTGAATTTTTCAGTCTTACTATCTTTCCATGCTCCTTCTATTTGTATTTTCCAGAGTATTGTCTTGAATAACTGAAGGAAGGCTATTGAATTACTGTAAACACATCTGTTAAGTTGATTCACAGTACTATGTTTATTACATGATCTAGCAAACATCTCGGTCTGCCAAACCGAGATGGCTGGAACCAGAGAAAAGCCTTTTCTCAACGTTTCTCTCATGATATTTGTAGCTGTGTACCACGAAAGCATAACCTATGTTAGTCGTTTACCAGTTTCAAATATTCGTGAGCCATCGATAAATATATCAATGTCACGAATATCGTCACAGAAGATTTGCTATGTACAGGGGGAGCTTCCGATGAATTCCTCAAATGGAACTCTACCTCCGATAACAAGAACCCTAAGGAACCAGCGCATGCCCTCGTTATGCTCTACACAAAAGTAGCTGCCTAATAAACCAAAAATAACATCGAAAAGCATTCTATTACTTGGATTTGGTTTTGGTTGTCTATTGTTCTTACTAAATTGATAGATACCAGCATGTCTATTCAAATGTGTTATTTTTAAATCTAGTTTTTGATCTGTTAAGTATAGTGTGGTACAGTGACCACTTCATCACCCACACCTCTTTTTAATTCCTATGGATGATCTTATTTGAGATGATCATCGAAACTTTTTTCCTCTACTGATTTACTCCGAATATTTCCTGTAAAATGACAACAACGTAGGTGGTGCTAACATGACAGTTAAAAGGCATAAATCAAATAAAAAATATAAGTATTAAACTTACTAAGCAACTAATTGACATTGTGCTCCAAACGTTTTTGATATCTATATGAAATTTCTGGATATTTATCTTGTTCAAAATATCTGGGCTGGAAAGCACTCGCTGATTATATTACCAATAAAATATATAAAGAATTGCTTATGCTACGCGTTGGACAAAGCTTAGAAAAAAGAAGATTCCTTCTTGAAGGCTTACCACAGTCATATACACAATCATCCAATAATGACACAGACATACTGGCACCTATAAGTTATTTATCTTACAAATGTGGAGTGTGAGGATTTTACTGTGCTCTGCCTACTACGCATCGTAAATAATTTCACTGAGTTGGGGATGCCTACCAGTAATTTCTTGTATAGATGTTCAAGAAGCAAACTCCTTTATAATTATTCAACTAGGGCTTCAAATTGTTTATACCTAAGGGTGTAAACGTTTCCCAATATTTAAAACAGCTATGAAAGTGTATCACTAAAATGATTCATTAATTTGTCTGATTAACCTAGGAACTGTTTCATGGGTTATTACGAATAGAAGATTTTTTTTTAATTTATAGTGGTCTTTATGTGTTCCAGAAACTTTATTTCAACCATTTTATATCAACTGTCTTAGGCTTGTTACATTTTTTTTTCTCTATTTACGTTCTCCCACTTTAAGTTATATCGGACGATGAATGAAATGGGTGAAATTATGCTCAAGTGAGCCCGGGGTTCATGGAGCTTAGAGTTACTCGACATTCGTCTCTCAGGATAAGGGAAAACTACGGGTAAACCTTATCCAGGTAACAACCTGACCGACATTCGAACTCGGGACCTCTTGAGCGTGAGACACGCTACCATCTAGCTACCAAGGTGGGCACTTGTTACGTTTAATGACATTTACATACTGATATGTGTCATTGGCAATAACGTATCTAATCCAATCATTTATAATAACTGTTGCTGGTTTATCAAATTGTTACATTTTCTTTTTGTTTATTGTACAATAAAACGGAATACGGTTGCTATGTTATTTACACTCAGCAGCGAGTTAAAATGGTATATTATATACTTTTATAATTTAATAACTGTGATACTTTGAGCATATAAAGGCGTTTACAAATATATTCATTGTGGAATTAACGTTATAAAAATAACTCTCACTCACTTCTTGTAACAGAGTTATAAAGTTAAATTGTAATAAATTGTAAGCCAATTAAACTTATAATTAGGAATTATGAGCGAGTTATTGAGTGTATGTCTAGGTGTGTGTATAATCCGTAAGAAGACAGGAGTAGTTTGGGCAAAGTCCTTGAAACTAAAGCACAACACAGTATCTAGCCTGTAGTGGTCTTATTGTGCTAAAGGGATCCCTGGGAGGAAGAGGTAAAGAAGAAACCTATGAGTAATCAGATCCGGACGATGATATGGTTAGCAAGGACCTCTTACCTAGTGATTTTGTCATGACACCAAGCTAGCTAGCTCTGCCTTAACCACCTGCAACTCGGGTGTCCTGGGTAAAACGGAGACAGCCTGTAAGGATGCCCCAGAAGTCACGTTAAGTGTTAAGGAGAATTTTTTCTAAAGCATAAGTTCCACCATCCTCCACACCAAAGGATATCACCATATAACCGATGAAAGACGAATATACGAGGGCTATCCAGAAAGTAGATTACGTTTTCGTCTGTTTCCGCTAGGGGCGGGGCTAGCGCGGCCATCTTGGGGTCAGAGTGTTGCGCAGCTCAGTCGGCATCTAGCCGTGCTAGTGAGAGGTTCGTGCTGTGCTCCGTTCAGATACTGTGACGGTTTGAAATGTCTGCGTTAATTGAAAATCCCGCGAGCTGCGAGGTGCGTGCAGTAATAAGGTTTCTGACTGCAAAAACCTGTAACCCGATAGAAATCTATCGGCAGCTTTGTGAAGTGTATGGGGACAACATTATCACTGAAGGTGGAGTGCGTCAGTGGGTCATCAGATTTAAAAATGGCCGAACCAATGTTCACGACGAAGATCGAAGTGGGAGACCCAGCATAGTGACTGCCGAACTTGTCGAAAAAGTCGATGCTAAAGTCCATGAAAATCGAAGGTTCACAATAACGGAACTTTCTTTGAGTTTTCCACAAATTTCGCGAAGTTTGTTGCACGAAATCATCAGCGAAAAGCTTGGTTACCACAAGTTTTGTGCAAGATGGATTCCAAAAATCTTGACAGAGGACCACAAAAATCAGCGAATGGCTGCAGCGTTGAACTTTTTGGACGTTTACCATAAGGATGGTGACTCTTTACTCGATCGCATCGTTACTGGTGACGAAACATGGGTGAAACACGTGAACTGTGAAACGAAATTGCAATCAATGCAGTGGGGGCACACAAGTTCTCCCCAAAAACCCAAGAAATGCATGCAAACAATGTCGGCAAGGAAGATGATGGCGACTGTTTTTTGGGACAGAAAAGGTGTGATTTTGGAGGACTTCCTGGAAAGAGGCACTACAATAAACTCTCAAAGGTATTGCCAAACTCTCCAAAAACTCAGAAGAGCCATTCAAAACAAGCGCAGAGGAATGTTGAGCTCTAAGATCTTGTTGATTCACGACAACGCCCGGCCCCACACGGCAAATGTCACTCGTGAAGTTCTTGAATCTTTTAAGTGGGAGTTGTTTCCTCATCCGCCCTACAGTCCCGACCTGGCACCGAGCGACTTCCACCTATTCCCAGCAATGAAGAAGTGGCTGGCTATGCAGCGTTTTGTTGACGACGCATAGCTGCAAGAAGAGGTAACGAAGTGGTTGAAGGCGCAGGCGGCCGAATTTTTCGACGAAGGAATTTCCAAGCTCGTACATCGCTACGATAAATGCCTTAATTTGAATGGTGACTATGTCGAAAAGTAGTATTTGAGTGTGGCTTTCATCTGTATATAATAAAATTTGTTTCCTATACTTTGTTTACTTTTTATTCCAAAACGTAATCTACTTTCTGGATAGCCCTCGTAGAAAGGAAATTTGCAGTACAGGGGGAACCACTCCAGTATTCGTCCACTAAGCGATGGAATTGAACGCGAAATCTTCCGAAGGCGAATCTTGTAGGTAATCTTGGAGAAAGTCTTCGATTATGGAGTATTACTGGCAACTGTATTAAACTAGTGTCATAATTATAATTATAATATATTATTATGTAGTGAAAGTATAATATACTAATATAAAATTCTATAGTTAAATTTGGGAATAACTGCGAAGAGTTAAAGCAATTTACTAAATTAAATACTGGGGGAAGCTACGCCAGAGGAATCCGGGCTTTGGTGCACATGTTTAAATAAAAAGTAAGGAAAAACTCATTGATTACTTACACACGTGAATTATCGTTTATTATACAACAGCGAGTAAGCCATTCTTTTTAAACTTTCACTTCACATTCCAAAACAAATCACATTGCTAGGACACTGACTATGTACTTCGAGAGTGTCACTTTACATACATCGGTCTCCTATGCTTGCATCTTGCAGAATGACTCGGATCCCTCTCGAATGTTATATACGCTGTTTTCTATGTTCCGTAACTAAATAACAATAAAATATAATTATTAAAATTACACATTTATATACATTATTATTTGTACCTGACACTATTATGCACTGTAACGAGGGAAGAGACGAAATATACCCATCTTTGGCGGTTGCTAGTAAATTATTTATATATTCGCAAGTGAATTAAAAATTAGTGGACATTAATTAAACCAACAACTAGTGACGTGTGTGTATTTGGGAAGCTTACATGCATTTTGGAGTAGGGAGCATGCCATTAGGTATGGTTTGGAATTAATTCACTCTGTTTACTTCAATAAATAATTAGAGGTTCTCAAAGTCATATTAAGAAGTACTCAGCTACTAGTGATATTATTTAAGGTTTAATCTGCGAATATGTTTAGTGAAGTAAGTGCATGAAGTTGATAGTAGCCCGTTGATAGGTCATTGAACCAGAAAATACTCATTTTGTGGAAAACAGAAAGAGATCTTATAAACTAATCGGTGGTAATCACAGAAAATTTAAAGTAGGTCTTCAATAGAATGGAACGTAATTTGAGCACCAGTAAATCCACTTGTTAAATTATACCGATAAAATGGTGACTTAAGGTGCTCAATTAAAAAAAAACAACAGCAATAACAACAATAATGATAATAATAAATATGATAATTAACAATTATAATGTTCATGAAGATGAAGACAGTGATAAATATGCGAACGCCAAAATGAAGGTGGAACAAGCTAAAGACATCTTACCTTCTGTTGAAGTATAATTTCATTAGAAAATAAGTTTTAAATATAAAACTGTTAATGTTGAATTTTATTTCCTTTCTCAATTTTCTGCAAACATAAAAACTTTTGTTCTGTAAGAGTAGCAAGAATATCTTTAAAATGTTATGCCTCTCTCTCTCTCTCTCTCTGTCTCTCTCTGTCTCTCTCTCTCTCTCTCTCTCTCTCTCTCTCTCTCTCTCTCTCTCTCTTATCGTATGTTTATTTCAACACTTTACAACTTACACTTTATGGTATTGAAAATGTTCCGAAGATGGAGTTTACAACAAATTCTCTTTAAACGGTCGTTAGGAACTCATTGACATTGGATAAATTGTTCAAAAAATGTTATTTAAAGATATAAGCACTTTTGTGCAAAATCCTGCAGAGTGAAATAATTTTATATGGCAGGTTTGTTTATATACTGGTATTTAAGTGATCTAGTATTACATTAATTATTTAAATTATAATTTCTGCGTCTTATGCATTAAATGGATAATTAGCAGTATAAGGGTAAAACATAACATTCCTTCTAACTGTGTTAAATTATTAAATGATTATAATACTAGTAGAAAAACATAAAGCTCTAAAAACATCAAAGACAACATAAAATGGATTTTCTAAATCAATGTAAATTAAATAAACTTTAAGTATATCTAAGACGTTTTTATGGCAGGCTTTTATGTCCTGTGCGATTTAGTATGGTAGCATGTTAAGCACCCCAACTGTTTCTAAACTCCGAAATGCGCTGATGAGGGATTCTTATCACTAAGGCTATAGCGAGCCTTACGACCCTCTCTTTCGTCCCGTATCTGACAGCAAAGCCGGACTTGGCTTGGCTGTTAACAGTAAACTGCGGAACTCTTGGGCTCGAGAGGAAGGCCATAAAACGCTTCCGTAAGCTTCAAGGCAGTTTACGTCCGGTCTGTTATCATTAAGGCAGGTGTGTGGCCCACAACTTCATTTGCCCTGCAGTTGTTTTTGTTGTAAACGCGGTCTTGCTGCGGACCTTCAAGCGGATTTGCTAAATCGGTTTAGTACGAGTAATCCCTGACCAGTGAATCTCAACATGACCGGTCCTTTTTGTAAATTTGAATCACAAAAAATTCCCCGCAGAAGGCTCCTTGAAGAACAAGATATTAAAAACAATTATGTATGTGTTACTATATTATTTTTAGAGCTTTGTTTCAGAGGTAAAATTAAGAGTTCAACGTTGACTTGTCTTTCTCATTTAATATCACTTCAAAATTAAAATAAAAGTTCGCATTTACCTTCATAACTGCAGGAAAAGTACAATGTATGCAAATATTGGACATACATTACAAAGGAAATATATCTATGCTTCTATGCTTCTAAGAATAGTTGGGAACTAATGAAGCCCTAAATTGAGCGACGTTCTCTTGCTGAAACCCTTCCCTGTGGGATTCTAAAAGGGCAAAACTGTTGGTAGGCAGTCAAAAAAACCGTTAAGTAGCGTGCCTGAGGAAGCTAAGGCAACCTGTAGATAATGTACTGCATTATAAAGTTGGTCGTGTGGAACAACCAAAAGATGTATAAGTTGTGCACACAAATGAACTTCTGAGTTATAGTATAGCAACGCAAAGAAAATCCCTGTAAGGAATGTGCTGTGGAACAAGCGAATGTGTGTGGCAGAGAACGCTTGCTATACAAGGAGCAGACCGTTAAAAAGCATGCGCCCTATTCACTCTGTACATTAAAGCCGAGAAGATTCATTCACAAAAGTAGAAGCAGTCAGAATGTTTTTGAATGGTCTGTAACTGTACTGACATGGGGTGTCATAAAGCTGTCCAGGGAGGGTATGGAGACCTTTGGCCAACCCCCTGCGTCTCGCCCCTCGGAGACTTTCACTCCTGTGGAGGAGTACAAGTACTCCTAAATGTTATAATGTGGTGTTTCATATCCTTTATAGTTACACCGTAAGCCTTTCTCTCTCAAAGTAAACATGACTTTTTCTTAAACAAACATAAAATGTTGTACTTATCTATTTCATTAAAAACATTTTCAAATATAACTAATCCTCCCTTTGAAGTCCATTGTTGAAATTCATTATCAGTGTGTAGTGAATATTAAATTAATTAATTGTGCAATATTTACTTTTATAATAAAGATTTTACCCTTAGATACATATGCAATCTTAAATATGAAGAGGTACCTTTATCCTCTTGAATGACACCTCTCATAGGTGGGAGCAATAATGTTATTTCTTCGCGCGGGTATCCTAGGTTAAGAAAGTATTAAGTATTTTGTATTTTGGAAATTCAAACTAATAACATAGAATACTCCAGAAACAGTGACTCTAAGAAAAGGTAAAGCCCACCTCGGTAGCATAGATTGTAGCGTGTCTGCCTCACATTCAAGAGGTCCCGAGTTCGAATCTCGGTTATGGTGAGTTATCTGGATAAGCTTTTTCCGGGGTTTTACCTTATCCTGATAGACGAATGTCCGGTAACTCTAAGTTTCATGGACCCCGGACTCATTTGAGCATCACTTCACCCATTCATCGTCCGACATGACATAACGTTGGAGGACGTAAATTAAAAAAAAAAAAAAAAATACGTTGGCATAAATATAGTGCTTTACTAAACTCTAAAACACTTGTGGAGTAACGTTTTGTCTTTCTGCAACCAATTATGAAATGCCATTCAGAATGGACAGAACTTTGGAAGTTATTTTCAGATAATTCAAGACACATACATCTATGTCAGTGGATAGCAATTTCCCTAGTTTCAGTTCTATATCTTGGGAAAACATGAAACAATACTGTTGGTAATATATCAATGAAAGGTAGCAACGATGTATTTTTGCTGCTGTTTATTTCATTGTTAGCACTATGGACTGCTGGTCAGTGACACATCGTTCTTCATCCGTGTGTTTCTTTCACGAGAGTAAATCTGCTGTGACAACGCAGAGTATTTCGCGTTCATTTCAATTTGCCAAGGCAAGGTCCGTTCCCTTCATGTAAAACAACAATTATGCAATGGGTATATAATTTTGCAACATGTGGTAGTGTATAAGACATTAAACATGATCCACCTAAAACAGTGACACCAGAAAATGTTGCTCGAGTGAGATAAGCTGTTGAACTCAGTCCGCGTCGTTCACCTCGTAAACAATCAAGAGTATTGGATATTTCTGGAAGATCTTTGAGATGCATATTACGTGAACTGAAGTTTCGCCCATACAAAATGAAAGTGACACAAAAATTTCTCCCTGCGTATCGACTTTCAGTAGCTAACTTCTGCAACATCATTGTATTGCCTACCCGCTAGCCCAATCTAATAGTTCCGGATTTCTTTCAGTGGGACTGTTTGAAACGTCTTTACTGGATGTCTTGGAACTCTACAGATGCTCAAAGAAGTCATTACGGAAGAAATTGACGCCTGCTGTGTCGTGTGCTTTCCAGTTTCATTACACACTTGCAGGAATACCTGGGCTGTAGTGGTGGCCAACTTGAAGATGTAATTTTTGAGACATGATTCTATAACATGACGTAAATAAATGGCATGTTGTACAGCTTCAATTTGTACACTTCTTATGTTCTTCCCCTGTCTGAGTAATTAAGTATAGGCCTCCAAAGCTAGAGAGTCGTTAAACAATCATTAACAAAATCGTTAAACTATTTTGTTGGGGTGGGGTGGGGAGGGACTAAAGTATAAGAAATATTATTCTTGTAAACGATAGCTGAGGATGACAAGACTGTTCTTTTTTGTGTGTCACAACCTTGAAAGATCTGAAATTAAATAACTAATTTTGGTTTTCAACTGCTTATTTGTTTCGCAGTTCCGCTGCTCATAGATATTTTTCTAATTTAGAAAGTCTTAAGATGTGTACTTTCGCTAACACCTCAATATATTTTTTACTTTTTGTAATTTACGTCCTCGAACGTTACGTCATATCGACGATGAATGGAATGGGTGAAATGATGCTCAAATAAGCCCTGGGTTCATAGAGCTTGGAGTTACCCGACATTCGTCTTTCACGATGAGGGAAAACCCCGGAAAAAGAACTTATCCAGGTAACTCACCCTGACCGAGATTCGAACTCGGAACATCTTGAACGTGAGGCAGACACGCTACCACCACGCTACCGAGGTGGGCCATCTCAATATAAAATTTCTGGTTGGAATGCAATAACTTCTCTGCCTTTTATACGTGCTAAAACGCACTAAATTATAATGAGTAAACAAAGTATAACATAATGGTTAGCATTTGATTCAGTAGCTTATAACATTCCCTCTAACAAGTGTGTAATATATGTCTCTGATTTGTAATACATGAGATTACGAGTACCAAAGACAAATATAAATGTAAACAGAAAAGAAGCCTGTAGAAAAAGATAGCGTTAAATAGATTAAAAGTACAATTTTAACATTAAAAATAATGACTGATTTCTGAAATAACACAATCACCGCTTCAAGGGTTGAAAGTAGTTCCAGATTCTGTTGTTGCCTAAGCACTACATGGATTGCAATCTACCTTGCTCACGTGACATATCGGTGGGATGAAGATTAAATAGAGCAGATGTTTCACAGCCATTATCACTGATGTCACCAGCACCAGAAACAATATGTCCTTATAATTTCACTGTCTTAATCAAAATGGAGCGCTGAAAGGGCGACCACATGACAATATGACAGCTGTCTAATATCGGTGCTCTCTGTGGTGAACTTCATTATTGATGTCGACACCTTCCATTGTTACCGAGGGAACAATGTAACACCCACGAGCCCTCCAAACTGAAACGCCGTCTCTGTTCGGCCAACTGACACTAATTTCTCAACAGTCAGCTAAAGAGAGTACCACAAAAATGGGTCATTATTTCGGTACATTTTCAAAAAGGCGTACCATTAGGAACTATTAATAAACATTTTCATGTAGGTACTCCAAATTGTATTCTTATTTTTGCTTTGCATTATGTAAAGTGATCATTATTGTTTCCAAACTACATATTAATTTGGATCAGCTGAAGAACCACATTGGTAGTTGGCTCTTAGATTCTCTATGTGTGTTGCTATATGTATTGTCATATCTCTGGGTGGCTACGAAGTAGGGGAAAGTTTTTAACTAGATATAAAAGGCCATATAAAAGTATTATTACTAACTATATTAACCCTTAGAACGGAATATCCGTCTTGCAGGCGGAAATACTTTCTTTTTTTGCTGCCAGATGACACATTTATGAATTTTGCGCGCGAACCTCTTTAGGGAGGCTCCATTTAGGCTTTGCCTACAGCGAGAGCATATAGTCTGTTGCATAAAGTGATTGTTACGACCGGAAGAAGAGATTGTTTATGGAACACGTCGCCTGACAGCCGGATATTTCTCACAGAGTAAGTTAAAATATCCGTCCTTACACGGATGGTCCTTGTAACGTAAAAGGCATTTTTTCTTTGGTGTAAAGGTATTTATTATGAATTCGTAATATTTATTCTTACAATTACCTGAGCATTTATTTTCGTAATTTTAGGTTCCTACAATAAGTAGTATGCCGAATAATTTTTCGAATCACACTAACTAGGCCAGACTCGTAGGATCGTGCATATATGGATACACAAAGGAATTTTTGACGGTGGGTCAAAAAGTAATGCCTCCTATTTTCTTTTATCTTTTAATTGTTAAGAAAATTGAATCCAATTTACATAGCTTGAAAACTACAACATTTGCGATTAATTTGTCACTATTCAATATAATCTCCGTCCTTTTCCACAGTTTTGGTCCACCTTTTAAATAGAGCATATATTCCAGTGTGTCAAAACACACGGTCTTGCTTCCTAAGCTGTTAACGTACGGACGTTTTCACAGCCTCCTCAACTTCAAAATGAATCCCACGATGAGCTTCATTTAATGGCTCGAACTGATGGAAATCTGATGGTACCAGTTCACGGGTTGTATGGGGGTGAGATAGGACTTGCCATCCCAATTTCTCAATTTCTGCAGTGGTGTAAGGGCTGATGGGTGGTCTTGCATTGTCATGCAAAAGAAGAACATCCGCCATACTTTTTGTTATACGAACTCAGCGAATACATACTTTCAGCTTTTTGAGAGTCATGACGTATTGGACAGAATTCATTGTGCATCCCTGCTCCAAAAAAATCAATCATAAGCGCACTCTCTGCTTCCCAAAACACTGTCGCCATAGCTTTCCCTGCCAACCACTGAGTTTTGTGATGTATCACGCCATTCCATTTACTGCCTCTTTGATTCAGGTTCTAAAAAGTGAACCCACGTTCAGAAACTCCTCTCCCTCCAAATTGAAGCGCTGCAAGTGTTCGGAAGCTATTGTTTTCCTTGTTTCTTTGTTTTAGACGGTTAACATCCTTGCTACTCAGAAAAACGGTCTAATTAAGCATTAATTAAGCATTAATTAAGCAATTAAGTATATATGGTTTCTGCCCATGACATCAATTCCAGGAACAGGTAGTTAATTATACAGCAAAACTAGAATTCCCATATCAAGAGCAAGCATAACTGCTGATGGCAGAACCTGATGTCAATTTGGGCTCGTTCTACCAAACAACGTTTTATTCTAAGAAGCGAGTTTCATCTCCTGGCATCTACAGCCAGATCTCAGTGTATTCAAGATCTCAGTCAAAATCATGGACTTATTCATTCGTTTAGAGCGTGAAATAGTTACCTTCATTTTTTCGCTTCGCTCTTTGCTGTTTTCATTTTTTTTTTCTTTAATACATATGCACAATACACACAGATAACCATGCCCAAAGTGGGACTCAAACCCGCGGCACTTTAGGCGGAGGAACGCCAGGGAAATAAGCTCAATGGCTACGAGGGCCGGAACCCTGTTCGATTAGGGGACAGTTTAATGTAGTGCATGATTTGTTTGGACCTGGCTTGCGTAATACATAGCTTGGGAAACGTTACGGTTTCGCTTTGTGACGTAGCACATCCTGTAACAACACATCTCAGATAGTCTGCCTTCTTCAGATAACAAATACTTCCAGCTCCATCGAGCAACTGTTTTGTCCGCATCAATGTATGCGCTTCTTTGACATTTTGGTCCATACAGCTCCGTCATTTAAATCAAAATTACAAAGCAATTTTTTGACAAGGAATACACTCGAACGAATTTTATTTGTTTCTCCATAAACATCTCTGTACCTAATTTTTCATTACCAATGTGCGATCAAAAGACAGTTGGAGAACAAAAGATGCAAAGATCAGAAGACAGCTGTAGCACGAAACACAAGGGAACCAATCTTTTAATTAAGCATAATCAAAGATTAACTCGCGAGTATACAATCCAATCTAAGAAATTCTCACTTATGTTACTCCGTGCAGCAAGTTCACGGCATATTCATTCTTTATGCAATTGCTGCTTACTTTTATTTAACTGGTTAGTTCTGCCCCTGTAGAAAAGTGCTGTCGATTTAAGTGAAATAAAATATATATTAAAATAAGCATTTTAAACTTATAATATAAAGAAATGATAAGATCTGTCCGGGATTTGAACCGCCATCTCTCTGCCTCCGTCCGGTTGCTCTTAACCATTGAGCTACCGTGGCCTACGTGCCATCATGACATTAAATTCCCCAACTGACTCGTATGTTTCCCGGTAAAAACTAGGCGTTGTCATATATAATGAGATACGCATCTGTAGTGGCGACTTACTATGCTGTACGTACATACCCCCAGACTTCATAGTTACTACTATAAGGTTTATTGATGAAACTTTAATCGTTCTTCTACACTAGCCACAGTGGAAGAATGTATCGTTAGCGTGTGTAGGCTAAGATTTGGATAGATAATTAAATTATATAGACTTTCTACGCAAATCGTGGAATAGATGGAAATTAAAGCAGGGTGGTGAAAAGAACAGATGTGTTACAACGTAAGCTATCACTGCAGTAACAAAACAAAACAGCTGATGTAGTTGAGGTATTCATTTACCAAATGCAAGCTTTATTTATACAGTAAAATATTCCTAATCGTAGTTCTCTCATGAGTAACACAAGGGCTGAATTTGAGACGTTATATTATTATTGGCGACTACACTAATAATATAAAGAGAGAAAATAAGTGTGGCATCTGTGTGTTTGTATGTTTTAAGAACTACTGAATCGACTATGATAGTTCTTTCAACACTAAAACGACTCACCATTTCAGATAAACAGAAGCTGCAAACCTTTTCACTTCTAAATTTTTTTAAAACCTGGGGTTAGGTTCTTTTTTCACATATGTCATCATATTTCAATCGCGTTTCGTTAAATATGGATATCTTGGGCTATTTTTGAAATTTTATTACAAATATGGCATATTTGAATAACTTTCAGTACAGAGCTGAGAAGTCTTAAGATATTTTAAAGCATGTGTTATGGTTATTTATTAGTATATGTACTGTGTACAGCACCATATATGTTTGTACATGGAGATAACAGTACTATAACAAATGAAGTATGCATTGCACCTGTAGGCTCCCCTAGTGCACACGATAGAAGTTACAAGGAGAACACAGTGAATAATAAATTTCTCTTTTTCTTTTGCTTTATTTTGTGAATATATTGTGGCTTTGTGGGTTCGTAGAATTAAAAGTTCAATTTGTCGAAATTCTAAATGTTCTTTATTTTCGTAGAAATACTGTTATAGACTACAGCAGAAATACGTTAATTACATCATCAGCCTACGAGGGCGATCACAATAACAAACAGTGACAGCAGATTATGTCCTTAGCTCTCGTTGCAACAACACAGCTGGCTGTCGATCATTTCACAACACAGTTTCACACTAACTCTTTGCGAGCCGTCAAGTCATTAAATACCTATTCCGTAAATTCGAGATATTTCTGGACCAAACAGGAATCGCATGTTCTATCACCTTCCAGAAGCGTAACCCTATCGGTGCCTGCAGATCTTTTATCTCGGACTATCATTATTTCTTCCGGCATACTCCTTGTCTCCAGGCTCTTTGTGTACACAAGTCGCGACACTGCTCCCTCCTCAAGGCTGGCCGTCCAGGACAGCTCCATCGTAGTGGACCAGACGATCCAGGTGTACCGCCAACATCTTCCCTCGGGGCAATTTCTGGATATGTTAGACCATGTCGTTAGTCCTCTTCACCACTCGGTACGGTCCTTGTGACGGCTGTAGAAGTTTGTCGATTTTTCGGGTTGATCCAAGGTGTTCTCCTGAAGTCCCGACGTACACTTCCTCCAAGACCTCCAGGACCTTATTTCGGGAAAGTGCTGGCAGTTCTCTCTGCGTCTTCTTAGCGGGCGATTCCCATACCAGGAACAGCACGCCCTCTCGTTTCTTCACTGAGTACCATTGGGCCCAGTACGAGTTGTAGGAGGCGCTCCTCGGTGCGATGTCCTCCCAGACCGGCCCCGTCCCAGCCTCTACTTCTCCCAACAGTCGCCCCAAGTCTGCGTCCGCCAGCTGCTCCCTTCTCAGGCCTGCGCTATCCCAGCCATCCGCAGACAATGCCGTGACTACTCGGAATACTGCGGCCTGCTCCTTCTCTTCCACTCTTGTGGATAGGCCGCATTTCTCTGGGCAGCGTCTTCGAGACATGGCGTCCGCGTTACCGTGGCTCTTCCCTCTACGATGTTCAGAGGTGAAGTCGTACTCTTGCACCCTCTGAACCCAATGTGCTCTCTGGCCTTCCAGATTTCTAAAGCTCAGTACCCAGTTTAGGGCGGAGTGGTCAGTCCTCAGATGGAATGCCTGACTGTACAGGTACTCGTGAAAGTGCTCCAAGGTCTTTACTACCGCCAGTAACTCTCGCCGGAAGACGCAGTCCTTCTCTACCTTGGATGAAGGCGGCCCAGGTGATCGGCCGCCCTCTTCAGTAAGTCTTCCAGCCGGGGCCCCAGGTGTTACGTTGGCACCGGCTCCTATGTCTTGTCGATTGCTGTCACGATGACCACGGGCTCGCCCGTTCCCATCTTCGTTCCGACCTGGACGCCGTGATCGGTATCCACTAGGTTAAGCAGCCTCACTGGCACCTCTCGGCACGGCAACAATGTTCTTCCTTCGCTGTCCTTCCGGTCGCACCGTCATTAGCACCTCCTTTCTCGCGGGGACCACGTCGTCCTTCAAGATGACCTGCAGATTCCAAGGAGTTCTTTGGGTTGCCGGAATGTGACCTCTTCTACACTGAGCCACAGGACCATCCTGCCGTCGTCGACCATCGCCTTGAGGCTCCTTAGAGCATCCAGTTTCAGTATCACCTCCTCAGCCACCTCCAAGACGAACACTTACTGACGCACGGCACTCCATTCCAAGTTCAACAGCAGCAGGACCTCCCTCTCCGCGGCCAAGGTCTCACCAAATGCCGTCACCAGCTGGTAAGGTCGGCTTGGTTTTCTCGACGGCGAACCTCTGGCTACATCGGGTCTGATGACGTTCAAGGCTGCCACGGTGTCTACGAGCACGCAGCACGGCTTCCCTCGTACCCAGCCGTGTGCGATGAGGCTGCCATCCATCCGTTGGCTGACGGCGCGCAGTGTCACTCAGGGAGATGTTGTGAACGGCGCAAACCCTCCTTGCCACGCCGGGCTTACTCCTTCTTCAGACTGCTCTTCCTGGTATCGGTCATCTTCGCGACCATCGTCGCGGCCAAGTTGCTATTTGCAGCTGCCGTCTTCGTTGTTTATTCGAGCTTCATTTCTTCCATTTTCTCGGTGATGTTGCCGTCGTTCCGCATCCTGACACCAATTGTGACTTTGTGGGTTCGTAGAATGAAAAGTCCAACTTGCCGAAATTCTAAATGTTCCTTATTTTCGTAGAAATACTCTTATAGATTACAGCAGCATTACGTTACATACACCATCAGTCTACCACGTTCGATCACAATTACAAACAGTGACAGCAGATTACATCATTAGCTCTCGTTACAACACAGCTGGCTGTCTCTCATTTCACAACAATATTTCACACTAACTCTTTGCGAGCCGTCACGTCCTTAAATACCTAGTTCGTAAATTCGAGATACTTCTGGACCAAACAGGAATCGAATGTTCTATCACCTTCCAGAAGCGTAACTATCAGTGAGGGCAGGTCTTTTATCTCGCGCTACCATTATTTCTTCCGGCATACTCCTCATCTCCAGTCTCTTTGTGTACACAAGCTGCGCTATCCCGATCGGGTTCACGACAATATGATTTTTGTAAAAAGTTGAATATAGATAGTTTATTAAGAAAGTGAAAAATAAAATCTGCTGAAGTGATGCTGAAAATAAGGAAAAGTTTTCTTGGAGTAGCACTAGTGCCCCTTCTTGAACTTCCGAATGCACTATGATCTGTTCTGCTAATATTAGACGAAGGAACCACTCTAGATTAGATAATGCTGGTAGTATAGCTAGTGGTGGTCCTAGTGTTCTGACCTGCAATGCTGTATGAATGTGTTTCAGCATTCCATATACTTGATGAAATTCTTTCCACTGTTTGGACTTCAGGACTAGAAGAAGAAAAAGGGGAAGGTCTGTAATCTTAAGACTGGCGTGTCGTTGACTACAAAGCAAAGGACTCTGAAGGACATAAAAGAGATACACTAGATGATATCGTTTCTGTATGTATTGCTCTAAGTTCTCTGTAGCTGCAATCCATAGAAAGAAACACTTATAGAAATGTTTTAAGAAGCTTTTTTTGTAGTGGTGACTAAAAGGGGTCAGTCAATTAAAACTGTTGTCCCTTACTGTATTAGTTATCCTATTGCTGTAGCATAAAAAGAATCCAAACGGCTGCAAGAGAAGAAGTACAAAAAGATTGTAGACTTATCTTGAGCTCTGCAGATGTTTTGATGGAGAGACACACAGATTAGAGGATATCAGCTGTCGGATCATACGGATGATTACCTAAGTTCCGTGGAGTTTATTGCCTTTGTAAATGAAATGATCAAAACCTGGCACGAAAACAACGCAACCATAACAAAATAGTTGAAGAATGTTCTTATGTTAGTTATACCAAACTAAATGCTCCTTTAAAACTGGCTATTCACAAGATTCTTGCGATATCTAACATGTCAACGGATTAGTATCAAAAAAATCAATCCTCATGTAAGCTGTATGGGACGCTTCTCACCATATTCAATTAGGCTCTGCCTTTGTCTGGATGACTAAAAAAGGCAACCACATTCTTCAGTACTTCTTAACTGTGGAGAAGACAGTACCAGAGTAAAGAAATTGCAGAATAGTGTTAATCAGTATCGATCTTCCCTACCTCCTTTTCTACCAACTAAAATGCATCAAACTACTACCGTTGCAGCTTCAAGTACATCTTCAATTGCACAGAATCTTGCACCACAAACAAATCTTGAGAATGAGGAGCTGTCGGCTTCCCGCTGCGTTGTGCAAATGCTCAATATAGAATTTCTGGCTGTGGAGAATCCTCTGCATCACCATTCACATATAACAGTTTTGGTAACTTTCATGTAGCACATCTCTATTTAATTGTGACTGTAATAGTGCCATGGAGATAACAATACTTTAACAAATGAAATATGCATTGCAATTATAAAATTTTTCATAGCATCCTTAATACTATCCACAGTGTTATTCTAGGCATTTTGTATAATGGTTATAAAAGTCTCATAAATCGAGTATTACTTTTGATATTATTTTGATTAAAGGGTTTTTTTTTTGCGTCCTCCAACATTTAGTCATATCAGACGATGGATGAAATGATGCTTAATGCGTTCGGGTTCCACGGAGCTTAGAGTTACCCGAAAATCGTCTTTCAGAATAAGGGAAAACCCAGGAAAAAACTTATCCAGGTAACTCACTCTGACCGGGATTCGAACTCGGGACCTCTTGAACTTGAGACAGATATGCTACCATGTACGCTACCGGGGTGTGTGTGTAGTGTTTAACGCCCTCTTTTACTACATACGGCACCGCAGGCGGTGACACTGATGATGCATGAGATGAAGATGGAGCACCGGTGGAATGAGATGGCAGGGGAAACCGGAGGTCCCGGAGAAAACCCACCCCAACGCCGTGTTGTCCACCACAAATCTCACTTTGCGGTCGCCTGGGGCTACCGGGGTGGGCAAACAAGCGGGTATATTCGGATTTTATAAACTTAACAAGATTGATAAGCCATACTTTTGTTCAGTACTCTACTTTTGTTCAAACTTCAAATATACATCAATATTCCCTGACCAAGCTTGATTAAACCTTTTACGCATATACTAATGGTTAAACTGCATGTTTTTGCTGAAAATACTAACACTATTTAAGAAAACTAGCGATACTGTAATAGTAAGAAAACTGACAGTACATCATTGTTTACCCGATCTAGGGCATGTATTACGATCTCCAGTTAAGGTGTTAAGGTGTTGCATGTTAAACCTATATCGGAAAATACACGCAATAGTATATGCGTAGGTTTGTAGGTATAAAAGTTCATAAACATGCTGAGGTAGTAAACATTTGATTTTGCTAATGCGTTTCGTTAAAGCATTACCAGAGGAAAGTAACAAACTGTAAAGCAAACAGTAAATAGAACTTTTTTTTAGGTTATGCAATTTGAATCGATGTCCAAACCATTATTGAAAACTCTGTTCACACATGTATTGTAGCTAATTATAAGTACAATACCATAATGGTTTTGTCCTACAATATGCCTTAATGAATATCATTTGTTAATTATATTTCGGTTTAGGCAGTATGTATGCTATCTCAATTCAAGTTGAAGTATTACTTATGATTCTTGCCGTACTTACTATAGATGTTAAAAATGCAGTACATAAATAATTTTGCTGCGAATTGCATATGTAAAGAAATGTTAAAACCTGTCCATCTTGTATCCTGTGGTATTTAAATGAAGCCATTTATTTGTTTAATTACGTCTTTCAATCAAGGGCACAATGCTGTGACTGAAATGTGGCATTTGATTATGAAGTGCCGAGAAGAAATGCAAGTTTGCTGCAACCTGTTTTCTTAAAAGAAAACCATAGCTATTGCTTCATAAATAGCCAAATATATTATGTTTAAAAAAATCAGGTACCAAGATACTGGTCACAGAACAGATATTTTTCATGGATGCCTTATAATTTGTGGACCTTCCCTCATTGCATATACCCCTGTGAATGATAATTTATATAAGAGGTGATTTATTCATGAGGATTAACAACTAAATGATTTTTGCCAAATTATATTTGTGCAATTCTATTATCAGAATTAATAACAGTTATGTGGCCTTATTTTAAAAATTTTTTGACTGGAAATCTCTTGGTGTTCATAAATTAACAAGGCATTCCATATATTCTCCTTATATCTCAACTAATCTATTTTAACACTAAGCTAAAGGAGGCTATATAACCTGTAACACTAACCTAACGTTATGGAAAAATCAAAATTATAAACGAACTATAATTATAACTATACAGAAATATGCTAGACCTTCTTACGAGTGAACTATTAATGAAAATATCACGAAAATATGCAGAAAACAGTTAATAAAAAGTTATAACAAGACGCTTGATGCTACTACATGTTGTTGGTTTTCCAGCTAATTACACATTCTAAACACAAGATAGCGTTGCAAACAAGGTAGAATCCTAGTGTAAAATATTGCCAACCGTTCATATTCCACCATAATTCACAGGGGAACAAACATACAGGTAAATCGAGTTCGTAATACGAGTCATTGAACCAAACCAATAGTCAATGATAACTGAAAGGTAACAAACTTCGGCTAGGAGATCGTAATGCAGGCTCCTGGTATGGCTATTTAGCACAAAGCACTACCTACACTCATACTTATGTACATTCATATTGATCGCTGCAACCTTGCTTCAGCTTCATGAAAATAAATGAAGTGAACATAACTTTGCTCACACATGCACAATGCGTATCTTACAAATCAGACTTGTAAATAAGGAGGTTAAAACAGTTCATTACATTGTAATATGCAGGGGCGGTTCCTCCGCAGGTTTGCGCTACACCCACTGATTCTGAATATACAACAGGTGCATTTTGCACATTAAAGCTGTACTTGTTTGCATTGTTTTATATACAAACATCTTTCAATTACGCTTATCGTCTGTAGCTGCCCATGACAGCAGAAGTCGAAATAAACAGTGATTAGCTATAGCAGCCACAGGTTTGCAGTGAAGAGTTAACCTAAGATTTCGCCTCAATGCTGGCTCTCTGAGAGGGTAGTGGGAAGGTGAAGAGATGGAAGGGGCTTCTTGTACATTGCTTAAATGGAGGTTTATAAACCTCATAGTTACCACTATAAGGTTCACACCAGCCACAGTGGAAGAGTGTATCGTTAGCGTGTATAGGCTAAGACTTGGATAGATAATTATGTAGATTTTCTATGCAAAACGTGGAATAGATCGAAATTAAAGCAGGGTTGTGAAAAGAACAGATGTGCTATAACGTAAGCTATCACTGCAGTAACAAAACAAAACAGCTGATGTAGTTGAGGTATTCATTTACAAAATGCAAGCTGTAATTATACAGTAAAATATTCCTAATCGTAGTTCTCTCGTGAGTAGCATAAGGGCTGATTTTAAGATGTTATATTATTGTTGGCGACTACACTAATAATATAAAAGAGAAATTAAGTGTGGCATGCGTGTGTGTGTTTGTGAGTGTTGTAAGAACTACTGAATCGAGTATGATAGTTCTTTCAACATTAAAACGACTCACCATTTCAGATAAACAGAAGATGTATAATTTTTCATTTCTAAAATTATTTAAAAACTGGGTTTAGGTTCTTTTTTCACATATGTCATTTCAATTGCGTTTCGGTAAATACCGATAACTTGGGCTATTTTTGAAAGTTTATTACAAATATGGCGTATTCGCATAACTTTCAGCACAGAGCTGTGAAAGAGAGGTCTCAAGATATTTTAAAACATGTGTTATGTTTATTTATTAGTATATGTTCTGTGTACAGCACCATATATATGTACATGGAGATAACAATTCTATAGCAAACGAAGTATGCATTGCACTTGTAGGCTTCCCTAGTGCACACGATAGAAGTTACAAAGAGAACACAGTAAATAATACTTTTCTATTTTTGTTTTGGCTTATTCTGTGATATATATTGAGACTTTGTGGGTTCGTAGAATTAAAAGTCCAATTTGCCGAAATTCTAAATTTTCTTTATTTTGGTAGAAATACTCTTATAGGTTACAGCAGCATTACGTTACTTACACCATCAGTCTATGAAGGTCGATCACAATAACAAACAGTGACAGCAGATTACATCCTTAGCTCTCGTTACAATACAGCTGGCGGTCCCTCATTTCACAACACAGTTTCAAACTAACCCTTTGCGAGCCGTCACGTCGAGATATTTCTGGACCAAACAGAAATCGAAAGTTCTATCACCTTTCAGAAGAGTAATCCTATCGGTACCGGCAGGTCTTTTATTTCGCACTATCATTATTTCTTCCGGCATACTCCTTATCTCCAGGTTCTTTGTGTACACAAGCCGCACTATCGCGATCGGATTCCCGACACTGCTCCCTCCTCAAGGCTGGTCGTCCGGAACAGCTCCATCATAGCGGGCCAGACGATCCAGGTGTACCGCCAACATCTTCCCTCGGGGCACTTTCTGGATGTGGTAGACCACGTCGTTAGTCCTCTTCACCACTCGGTACGGTCCTTGACATGGCTGTTGAAGTTTGTCGATTGTTCGGTTTGATCCAAGGTGTCCTTCTGAAGTCCCGACGTGCACTTCCTACAAAACCTCCAGAACCTTACTTCGGGGAAGTGCCAACTGCTTTCTCTGCGTCTTCCCAACAGGCGATTCGCATACCAGGAACAGCACTCTCACTCTTGTCTTCAGTGGTTCCCATTGGGCCCATTACGATTTGTAGGTGGCGCTCCTCGGTGCGATTTCCTCCCAGACCAGCCCCGTTCGAGCCTCCACTTCTCCCAAGAGTCACCCCAAGTCTGCGTCCGCCACCTACTCCCTCCTCAGGCCTGTGTTATTCCAGCCTTCCGCAGACCCTGCCGAGACTACTCGGACTCCTGCGTTAAGCTCCTTCTCTTCCACTCTTGTGCATTGGCCGCACTCCTCTGGCCACCGTCTTCGAGACATGGCGTCTGCGTTACCGTGGATCGTCTCTCTACGATGTTCAGAGGTGAAGACGTGCTCCTGCAGCCTCTGAAACCAACGTGCTCTCTAGCCTTCCAGATTTCTAAAGCTCAGTAGCCAGTTAAGGGCGGAGTGGTCAGTCCTCAGGTGGAATGGCTGACCGTACATGTACTCGTGGAAGTGCTCCAAGGTCTTTACTAGCGCCAGTAACTCTCGCCGGGTGACGCAGTTGTTCTCTACCTTGGGTGAAATCGCACTGGTATCGTCTCAGCAGTTGTCGAACCTTCTGGAGCTGTTCTGCGGTCAGGTGATCGGCCGCACTCTTCAGTAAGCCTTCCAGCCGGGGCCCAGTTGTTGCGTTGGCACCAGCTCCTGTGTCCTGTCTATTGCTGTCACGATGACCACGGGCATCGCACGTCCCCATCTCCGTACCGACTTAGACGTCGTGATCGGTGTCCACTAGTTAAAGCAGCCTCACTGGCACCTCTCGGCACGGCAACAATGTTCTTCATTCGCCCTTCTTCCAGTCGCGCCGTCACCACCACCTACTTTCTCGCGGGGACCCACGTCGTCCTTCAAGATGACCTGCAGATTCCAAGGCGTTCTTGGTGTTGCCGGAGTGTGACCTCTTTTCCGCTGAGCCGCAGGATCGTCCTGCCGTCGTCGACCGTCGACTCGTGACTCCTGAGAGCATCCAGTTCCAGTATCACCTCCTCAGCCACCTCCACGACGTACACCCAATGACGCAAGGCACTCCATCCCAAGATCAACTGCAGCATGGCCTCCCTCTCCGCGGTCAAGGTCTCACCAGGTGCCGTCACTAGCTGGTATGGTCCGCTTTGTTTTCTCGACGGCGAACCCCTGGAGACCTCGGGTCTGATGATGGTCATGGCTGCCTAGGTGTCTACGAGCACGCAGCATGGCTTCCCTCGTGCCCAACGGTGTGCGATGAGGCTGCCATCCATCCGTCGCCTGAGGGCACCCTGTGTCACTCGAGGAGATGATGTGGACGGCGCAAACGCTCCTTGCCACGCCATGCTTACTGTTTCTTCCGACTGCTCTTCCTGGTGTCGGTCATCTTCGCGGTCATCATCGCGGCCAAGTTGCTATTTGCAGCTTCCGTCTTCGATGTTAATTCGATCTTCATTTCTTCCATCATCTCGGTGAAGTTGTCGTTCGCTTCCTGACACCAATTGTGACTTTGTGGGTCCGTAGAATGACAAGTCCAATTTGCCAAAATTCTAAATGTTCCTTATTTTCGTAGAAATACTCTTATAGATTACAGCAGCATTACGTTACATACACCATACAAATACCTAATTCGTAAATTCAGGATATTTCTTGACCATACAGGAATTGAATGTTCTATCACGTACCAGAAGCGTAACCCTATCAGTGCCGGCAGGTCCTTTATCTCGCGCTATCATTATTTCTTCCGGCGTACTCCTTATCTCCAGGCTCTTTGTGTACACAAGCTGCGCTATCGCGATCGGGTTCACGACAATATCATTGTTGTAAAAAGTTGAATATAGATAGTTTATTAAGAAAGTGAAAAATAAAATGTGCTGAAGTGATGCTGAAAGTCAGCAAAAGTCTTCTTGGAGTAGTACTAGTGCCCCTTCTTGAACTTCCGAATGCACTATCATCTGTTCTGCTAATATTAGACGAAGGAACCACTCTAGATTAGATAATGCTGGTAGTATAACTAGTGGTGGTCCTAGTGTTCTGACCTGCAATGCTGTATGAATGTGTTTCAGCATTCCATATACTTGATGAAATTCTTTCCACTGTTTGGACTTCAGGACTAGAAGAAGAAAAAGGGGAAGGTCTGTAATCTTAAGACTGGCGTGTCGTTGACTACAAAGCAAAGGACTCTGAAGGACATAAAAGAGATACACTAGATGATATCGTTTCTGTATGTCTTGCTCTAAATTCTCTGTAGCTGCGGTCCATAGAAAGAAACACTTATAAAAATGTTTTAAGAAGCCCTTTTTGTAGTGGTGATTAAAAGGGGTCAGCCAAAAACAGTTAACTCTTGCTGAATTATTTATCCAAATGCTGTAGCATAAAGAGAGTCCAAACGGCTGCAACAGAGGAAGTACAAAAAGATTGTAGACTTATCTTGAGCTCTGCAGATCTGTTGATGGAAATATCCACAGATTAGTGGATATCAGCTCTCAGATCATACGGATGATTACCAAAGTTCCGTGTAGTTTAATGCCTTTGTAAATGAAATGATCAAAATCTGGCACGAAAGCAACGCAGCTACAATAAAATAGTTTAAGAATGTTCTTATGTTAGTTATACCAAACCAAATGCACCTTTAAAAACTGTTATCCTCATAGAATCTGCATGAGTCGCTTCACACCATATACAATCAGACTCTACCTTTGTCTGGACGACTAAAGTTGCAACTACATACTTCAGCACTCCTCAGCTGTGGCGAAGACAGTACCAGAGTAACCAAATTGGAGAATAGTGTTGATCAGTATCGGTCTTCCCTACCATCTTTTCTGCCATCTAAAGTGCATCAAACAACTACCGTTGCGGCTACAAATACATCTTCAATTCCACAGAATCTTTTACCACAAATAAATCCTGAGAATGAGGAGCTGTCGGCTTCCCGCTGAGCTGTGCAACTGCTCGGTCTAGAATTTCTGGCTGGGGAGAATCCTCTGCATCACCATTCACGTATAACACTTTTTGTAACTTTTATGTAACACATCTCTATTTAACTGTTATTGTAATAGTGCCATGGAGATAACAATACTTTAACAAATGAAATATGCATTGCACTTATAAAATTTTTCATGGCATACTTAATACTATCCACAGAGTTATTCTAGTCTCTTTGTATAATGGTTATAAAACTCTCATAAATCGAGTATTACTTTTGATATTATTTTGATAGCAGTTTTTTCTTTATATATTATATAAATATACATATATTTATATATAATATTGCAAAGTGATAGAGAGCGTACAATTTGCCTACATATCAATCAAATATATAAGTTTTCGTAGCTAAAATGTTAAAGATAAAAACCTAAGAAAAAAAAACGGAAATCACATCGCGGCAATAAAGCTTCCAATTTCTCTACCACTTAGGGGAAGTAATGTGTTAAACAAAAAAACAAATGCACCAGAAATTCACGTTTTAAGACCTTCTGAATAAAAATAAATCGCTATTAGTATAAAGCTCGAACATGGAATTGAAGTTTAGCATCTTCTCAGTATGCGGCATGAAGATGCTGTAAAGGCTTCTAACACAAAATATATTTAAATGAGAACTATAGCTAATCTTTTATTTTACAAAAAGTCTCACGAATTTGTAAAATTGCCTTATGTTTAGTATATATATATATATATACCTCGAAAATAGTGATCTCCACAAAAGGTTTATTTGATATGAATTAACGACATCTACATTTGTAGCAGTAAGCTCTGCCTAACAAAGAGAAAATTAGAGGCTACTACATGAGTATACACTTATATCATTATATATATTACATGATTATATATATAGTCTTACTATGCCAACAAATTTATATGACGTTAAAGCCTATAACTTATAATAAATATTTTGGGGAGAGCACTACTTTCGAGATATCCCTTTCGAGATTTATGGGTTGAATTTTCAAATATTTATTTATAAATGGAAAGTCGTTACTCTTTATTTCCTGTCCATATAAGAATGGAATGTAGAAGCCATCACAGAGCAACTAGCTGTTTAAAGATTTTATTATCACTAACATCTACCACATTCTGCTATTTATATTGTATCCATAAGAACATTGTAATAAAATAGTTTTTATAAAACGTTATCTCAGTCTGCATTAAGTAAATAGAAGCGTATGCGGTACTTTAAAATCTTTACAAGAGTGAGTAGAGAAAATCCAATGAGTGTACGCAACAGATTCCCCCACCCTATTCTGGCCATGCAAAGAGAAAGGACGATGAACCATGGACCACGGAGTGACCGGCTCGTGAAACGTTTGACTGTAAGAAATTATGTAATAGTACCATTTCTACAAATATTTATCACGATTAAAACAAAACATATAAAGAATGGGGTTTTGTAAGAATATTCGTTTAAAGAACTGTTCGAGAAAGTTACGTGAATGTAACATCAAATTCTTTTCCTCCTGTTTAACATCGCTTCAGTAACCTGTCATACCGCGGGGGATTTGTCTTTAATATAGACAAGTGACTGGTTGTGTGGCTCATAGGATTATTTGCGTACATTGGTTGGATGTTTAACTTAATAATCTGCGTCTTTATTACATCACGATTTGCAAAAGTTTGACTTGTTGTAATGGTATGACTGCTGTTTCGAGAAACACGCAGAATAAGTGTGATGCCACGTGAATGAATGAACGAATGAATGAATGAATGAATTCCTACATTTCCTTAGGTGGATTATAGGCCCTCTGATCCGCGCAACCTCGAGACCCGTAGGCAATGAGTTGAGGATCAGAGGTTTCTTGATCAGAGAGATTCCGGGATGAAAGATCAGTCCAACGCCGGAAATGAAAGTACAACAGAGATGACGTGATAGGAAAGATGATGTAGCAATATGTGAAATGCTGGCGGGGGAAACCGGAAGAAGCGAAGAAAAAGCGCCAAGGCGCCATATTGTCCACCACTAATCGCGCTTTGCGGTCTAAACTTTCAGCCATGACGTGGACGGTAGTAAGAAATTCTTTTTGTGTTCCATGTATGATTGTAATCCATGACATTTCAACGTACAGGAATTCTGGATCTGGTATTGAATATGCAATTCGCAATAACCTGGCAACTGGGCAAAATCATAACAAAACTTCTACTACAACGCGCAGTACACCGAATATGAACCGATGACTCTCGTATGTAAGCCTACGGCATTGGTTACTGCGCTATAAAACTCTTCTGAGTAGAGAAATAAGTTAATCCTGATATATAAAGTCGCTTCTCAATTCTTGAAAACAAACTGATTAAGGTATGTGCAACTAATATATGTTTACCTGATTCCGGAACATTGGAAACAGTTTTTACAAATGTAGAGGCGGGACAGAAGCGGGGGTGACTGACTACAACTTGAATGTAAACTCTGCTTCAAACGGCGCTGATAAAACTACTATATCTGAGTTATTACATAAAGTAAATATGTAACTATTTCACAAATTCTGTCTGTTCCCTCTGCCTGTCGTGCGATCCGAATTATACTGTGTCTCAAGGTAACCGGTTTACATATGGCTATATATTTTTTTTAACAAAACGTTTTCCACAAGATGAATAACACGAAAGGTTTCGACATTTTCATTTTGTGCAGTGTTGTGGCACAAATTGTGCAGTGTTGGAGCAAGTCATTAAGACATGACATAGAGTATTTTATAATTGAGATTGTACAAATCATCTAAACATAAAACCTTATACCTCCCACCATGCACAACATGAACAACTGGTACAAAATTAGCTAAAAGAAATATCTTGTCTAGCTTTGTGACATGCCTATGTTTTCATTATATAAAATGTTATATCTTCTATTTTAAGTATGAGTATATATTACAGTTACAGCCATATGTAGTAGTACGAAGTGCTTTTCACCAGAGTAATCCAACATAAAAAATACTGACATTCACTAACCCCTAATGACCAAATAAACACGCTAAGATTAATAAGTAGAGTGCAAATCTCTAAGAGGAAATAGCTCAAAGTAAACTTGGCGATAACAAACATAAAGAAGACACAATCGAAATTTACTAAATTGAAATAGTTTTTCAGTATGCGGAATACCTCTCTAGTAGGAGTGGAGGAATCGAGCCCCCTAAATGAAATATCGGCAAAGGAATTAAATTATGGATAGGTAGAGTCAGACTGAAATGTTCAATATCACGTCCGGGATTTGAACCACCATCTCCCTGTTTCCGTGCGGTTGCTCTTAACCATTGAGCTACCGTGGCCAACGTGCCGTCATGACATTAAATTCTCCAACTGACTCGTATGTTTCCCGGTAAAAACTAGGTGTTGTGATATATAATGAGATACGCATCTGTAGTGGCGACTTACTATGCTGTAAGTACTTAACTCCCAGACTTCATAGTTCCTACTATAAGGTTCATTGATGAAACTATAATCGTTCTTCCACACTAGCCAGAGTGGATGAGTGTATCGTTAGCATGTGTAGGCTAAGATTTGGATAGATAATTAAATTATATATACTTTCTATGCAAATCGTGGAATAGATGGATATTAAAGCAGGGTGGTGAAAAGAACAGATGTGTTACAACGTAAGCTATCACTGCAGTAACAAAACAAAACAGCTGATGTAGTTGAGGTATTCATTTACCGAACCCAAGATTTAATTATACGGTAAAATATTCCTAATCGTAATTCTCTCATGAGTAACACAAGGGCTGAATTTGAGACGTTATATTATTGCTTGGTGCCTACACTAATAATATAAAAGAAAAAAATAAGTGTGGCATCTGTATGTGTGGTGTGTGTGTGTGCGTGTGTGTGTGCGTGTTGTAAGAACTACTGAATCGAGTAGGATAGTTCTTTCAACACTAAAACGACTCACCATTTCAGATAAACAGAAGCTGCATAATTTTTCATTTCTAAAACCTTTTAAAAACTAGGGTCAGGTTCTTTTTTCACATATGTCATATTTCAATCGCGTTTCGTTAAATATGGATATCTTGGGCTATTTCTGAAAGTTTATTACAAATATGGCATATTTGAATAACTATCAGCACAGAGATGTGAAAGAGAGGTCTTAAGATATTTTAAAACATGTGTTTTGGTTATTTATTAGTATATGCTCTGTGTACAGCACCATATATATGTACATGGAGATAACAATACTATAACAAATGAAGTATGCATTGCACTTGTAGGCTCACCTAGTGCACACGATAGAAGTTACAAAGAGAACACAGTAACTAATAATTTTCTCTTTTTCTTTTGTCTTATTCTGTGACATAAATATTGTGACTTTGCGGGTTCGTAGAATTAAAAGTCCAATTCGACGAAATTCTAAATGTTCTTTATTTTCGTAGGTATACCCTTATAGATTACGGCAGCATTACGTTACTTACACCATCAGTCTATCAAGGACGATCACAAAAACAAACAGTGACAGCTGATTACATCCTTAGCTCTCGTTACAACAACACAGCTGGCTGTCGCTCATTTCACAACACTGTTTCACACTAACTCTCTGCGAGCCGTCACGTCCTTAAATAACTATTTCTTAAATTCGAGATATTTCTGGACCAAACACAAATCGAAAGTTCTATCACCTTCCGGAAGCTTAACCCTATCGGTGCAGGCAGGTCTTTTATCTCGTACTATCATTATTTCTTCCGGCATACTCCTTATCTCCAGGTTCTTTGTGTACACAAGCCGCGCTATCGCGATCGCGTTAACTACAGTGCTCCCTCCTCAAGCATGGTCGTCCGGAACAGCTCCAACGCAGCGGGCCAGACGATCCAGGTGTACCGCCAACATCTTCCCTCTGGGCACTTTCTGGATGTGGTAGACCACGTCGTTAGTCTTCTTCACCACTCGGTACGGTCCTTGACATGGCTGTTGAAGTTTGTCGACTGTTCGGTGTGATCCAAGGTGTCCTTCTGAAGTCCCGAAATGCACATCCTACAAAACCTCCAGAACGTTACTTCAGGGAAGTGCCAAATGCTTTCTCTTAGCCTTCCCAACAGGCGATTCCCATACCAGGAACAGCACGCCCACTCTTGTCTTTAGTGGTTCCCATTGGGCCCATTACGACTTGTAGGTGGCGCTCCTCGGTGCGATGTCCTCCCAGACCGGCCCCGTTCGAGCCTCCACTTCTCCCAAGAGTCGCCCCAAGTCTGCGTCCGTCAGCTGCTCCCTCCTCAGGCCTGTGCTATTCCAGCCATCCGCAGACCCTGCCGTGACTACTTGGACTACTGCGGTAAGCTCCTTCTCTTCCACTCTTGTGCATTGGCCGCACTCCTCTGGTCAGCGTCTTCGAGACATGGCGTCTGCGTTACCGTGGATCTTCTCTCTACGATGTTCAGAGGCGGAGTCGTACTACTGCAGCCTCTGAACCCAACGTGCTCTCTGGCCTTCCAGATTTCTAAATCTCAGTAGCCAGTTTAGGGCGGAGTAGTCAGTCCTTAGGTGGAATGGCTGACCGTACAGGTACTCGTGGAAGTGCTCCAAGGTCTTTACTAGTGCCAGTAACTCTCGCCGGGTGACGCAGTTATCCTCTACCTTGGCTGAAATCGCGCTGGTATCTTCTAAGCAGTTGTCGAACTTTCTGGAGCTGTTCTGCGGTCAGCTGATCGGCCGCACTCTTCAGTAAGCCTTCCAGCCGGGGCTCAGTTGTTGCTGTGGCACCAACTCCTGTGTCCTGTCGATTGCTGTCACGATGACCACGGGCATCGCACGTCGCCATCTCCGTACCGACTTAGACGTCGTGATCGGTGTCCACTAGTTAAAGCAGCCTCACTGGCACCTCTCGGCACGGCAACAATGTTCTTCATTCGCTCTTCTTCCAGTCGCGCCGTAACCACCACCTCCTTTCTCGCGGGGACCCACGTCGTCCTTCAAGATGACCTGCGGATTCCAAGGCGTTCTTGGTGTTGCCGGAGTGTGACCTCTTTTCCGCTGAGCAGCAGGATCTTCCTGCCGTCGTCGACCGTCGACTCGTGGCTCCTGAGAGCATCCAGTTACAGTGTCACCTCCTCAGCCACCTCCACGACGTACACCCAATGACGCAAGGCACTCCATCCCAAGATCAACTGCAGCATGGCCTCCCTCTCCGCGGTCAAGGTCTCAAATGGTGCCGTCACTAGCTGGTATGGTCCACTTTGTTTTCTCGACGGCGAACCCCTGGAGACCTCGGGTCTGATGATGGTCATGGCTGCCTAGGTGTCTACGAGCACGCAGCACGGCTTCCCTCGTGCCCAACGGTGTGCGATGAGGCTGCCATCCATCCGTCGCCTGAGGGCACCCTGTGTCACTCGAGGAGATGATGTGGACGGCGCAAACGCTCCTTGCCACGCCATGCTTACTGTTTCTTCCGACTGCTCTTCCTGGTGTCGGTCATCTTCGCGGTCATCATCGCGGCCAAGTTGCTATTTGCAGCTTCCGTCTTCGATGTTAATTCGATCTTCATTTCTTCCATCATCTCGGTGAAGTTGTCGTTCGCTTCCTGACACCAATTGTGACTTTGTGGGTCCGTAGAATGACAAGTCCAATTTGCCAAAATTCTAAATGTTCCTTATTTTCGTAGAAATACTCTTATAGATTACAGCAGCATTACGTTACATACACCATACAAATACCTAATTCGTAAATTCAGGATATTTCTTGACCATACAGGAATCGAATGTTCTATCACGTTCCAGAAGCGTAACCCTATCAGTGCCGGCAGGTCCTTTATCTCGCGCTATCATTATTTCTTCCGGCGTACTCCTTATCTCCAGGCTCTTTGTGTACACAAGCTGCGCTATCGCGATCGGGTTCACGACAATATCATTTTTGTAAAAAGTTGAATATAGATAGTTTATTAAGAAAGTGAAAAATAAAATGTGCTGAAGTGATGCTGAAAGTCAGCAAAAGTCTTCTTGGAGTAGCACTAGTGCTTCTTCTTGAACTTCCGAATGCACTATCATCTGTTCTGCTAATATTAGACGAAGGAACCACTCTAGATTAGATAATGCTGGTAGTATAACTAGTGGTGGTCCTAGTGTTCTGACCTGCAATGCTGTATGAATGTGTTTCAGCATTCCATATACTTGATGAAATTCTTTCCACTGTTTGGACTTCAGGACTAGAAGAAGAAAAGGGGGAAGGTCTGTAATCTTAAGACTGGCGTGTCGTTGACTACAAAGCAAAGGACTCTGAAGGACATAAAGAGATACACTAGATGATATCGTTTCTGTATGTCTTGCTCTAAATTCTCTGTAGCTGCGGTCCATAGAAAGAAACACTTATAAAAATGTTTTAAGAAGCCCTTTTTGTAGTGGTGATTAAAAGGGGTCAGCCAAAAACAGTTAACTCTTGCTGAATTATTTATCCAAATGCTGTAGCATAAAGAGAGTCCATACGGCTGCAACAGAGGAATTACAAAAAGATTGTAGACTTATCTTGAGCTCTGCAGATGTGTTGATGGAAATATCCACAGATTAGTGGATATCAGCTCTCAGATCATACGGATTATTACCAAAGTTCCGTGTAGTTTATTGCCTTTGTAAATGAAATGATCAAAACCTGGCACGAAAGCAACGCAGCTACAATAAAATAGTTTAAGAATGTTCTGATGTTAGTTATACCAAACCAAATACACCTTTAAAAAGTGTTATCCTCATAGAATCTGTATGGGTCGCATCACACCATATGCAATCAGACTCTACCTTTGTTTGGACGACTAAAGTTGCAACCATATACTTCAGCACTCCTCAGCTGTGGCGAAGACAGTACCAGAGTAACCAAATTGGAGAATAGTGTTGATCAGTATCGGTCTACCCTACCATCTTTTCTGCCATCTAAAGTGCATCAAACAACTACCGTTGCGGCTACAAATACATCTTCAATTCCACAGAATCTTTTACCACAAATAAATCCTGAGATTGAGGTGCTGTCGGCTTCCCGCTGAGCTGTGCAGCTGCTCGGTCTAGAATTTCAGGCTGGGGAGAATCCTCTGCATCACCATTCACGTATAACACTTTTGGTAACTTTTATGTAACACATCTCTATTTAACTGTTATTGCAATAGTGCCATGGAGATATAACAATACATTAACAAATGAAATATGCATTGCACTTATAAAATTTTTCATGGCATACTTAATACTATCCGCAGTGTTATTCTAGGCATTTTGTAAAATGGTTATAAAACTCATAAATGGAGTATTACAATCAAATATATAAGTTTTCATGGGTAAAATGTTAAAGATAAAAACCTAAGAAAAAAAACGGAAATCACATCGCTGCAATAAAGCTTCCAATTTCTCTACCACTTAGGGGAAGTAATGTGTTAATAAAAAAAACAAATGCACCAGAAATTCATGTTTTAAGACCTTCTGAATAAAGATAAATCGCTATTAGTATAAAGCTCGAACATGGAATTGAAGTTTAGCATCATCTCAGTATGCGGCATGAAGATGCTGTTACAGATGCTTTTAACACAAAATGTATTTAAATGAAAATCTTTTTAATCCTTTATTCTACAAAAAGTCTCACGATTTTGTAAAACTGTCTTATGTTTAATATATATATATATATATATATATATATATATATATATATATATATATATATATATATCGAAAATAGTGATCTCCACAAAAGGTTTATTTGATATAAATTAAGGACATCTACATTTGTAGTCAAAGTAAGATCTGCCTAACAAAGAGAAAATTAGAGGCTACTACATGATTATACACTTACATCATTATATATATTACATGATTATATATAGTCTTACTATGCCAACAAATTTATATGACGTTAAAACCTATAACTTATAATAAATATTTTGGGGAGAGCACTGTTTTCGAGATATCCCTTTAGAGATTTATGGGTTGAATTTTCAAATATTTATTTATAAATGGAAAGTCCTTACTCTTTCTTCATCTCCTGTTTATATAAGGATGGAATGTAGAAGCCATCACAGAGCAACTAGCTGTTTAAAGATTTTATTATCACTAACATCTACCACATACTGCTATTTATATTGTATCCATAAGAACATTGTAATAAAATAGTTTTTATAAAACGTTATCTCAGTCTACATGAAGTAAATAGAAGCGTATGCGGTACTTTAAAATATTTACAAGAGCGAGTAGAGAAAATTCAATGAGTGTACGTATAAGAACCCCCCCACCGCTTTCTGGCCATGCAAAGAGAAAGGACGATGAACCATGGACCATGGAGTGACCGGCTCGTACAACGTTTGACTGTAAGAAATTATGGAATAATACCATTTCTACAAATATTTATCACGATTAATACAAAACATATAGAATAATGGGGTTTTGTAAGAATATTCGTTTAAAGAACTGTTCCAGAAAGTTGCGTGGATGTAACATCAAATTCTTTTCCTCTTGTTATACATCCCTTCAGTAACTTGTCGTACCGCGGGGGATTTGTCTTTAATATAGACAAGTGACGGGGTGTGTAACTCATAGGATTAGTTGCGTACATTTTTAGATGTTTAGCTTGATAATCTGTGTTTTTATCGCATCACGATTTGCAAAATTTTGACTTGTTGTAATGGTATGACTGCTGTTTCGAGAAACACGCAGAATAAGTGTGATGCCACGTGAATGAATGAATGAATGAATGAATTTCTGTATTTCCTTAGCTGTAATATAGGGCCCTCTGATCCGCGCAACCTCGAGACCCGTAGGCAATGGGTTGAGAATCAGAGGTTTCTTGATCAGAGAGACTCCGGGATGAAAAATCAGTCATACGCTGGAAATGAGAGTACAAGGGAGATGACGTGATAGGATATATGTTGTAGCAATAGGTGAAATGCTGGCGGGGGAAACCGGAAGAAGCGAAGAAAACCCGCCAAGGCGCCATATTGTCCACCACTAATCGCAATTTGCGGTCGCCTGGGATCGAACACGGGCCACCTTGGTGAAAACCAAGCAGTCTAAACTCTCAGCCATGATGCGGACGGTAGTAAGAAATCTTTTTTGTGTTCCATGTATGATTGTAATCCATGACATTTCAACGTACAGGAACTCTGGATCTAGTATTGAATATGCAATTCGTAATTACCTGGCAACTGAGCAAAATCATAACAAAACTTCTCCCACAACGCGCAGTACACCGAATATGACCCGATGACTCTCGTATGTAAGCCTACGGCATTGGTTATTGCACTATAAAACTCTTCTGAGTACAGAAATAAGTTAACCCTGATATATGAAGTCGCTTCTCAATTCTTGAAACAAAAGAAAAAGCTGCCTAAGGTATTTGCAACTAATATATGTTTACCTGATTGCGGAACTTTGGAAACAGTGTTTACAAATGTAGATGCGGGACAGAAGTACGAAGTGCTTTTCACCAGAGTAGTCCAAAATAAAAAATACTGATTTTCAGTAACCCCCAATGACCAAATAAACACACTTGGCCATGTGCACCAACCTCGTTAAGCAAACCTACAAGAGACGTTTGCCTAAACGCAGTTAAAATTTGTAAGCGTTAAAACTTACATCCTGGTGCACCATTGCCAATCGCCGGTTAGTTGGTAGTGATTACCTGGCAGGCGCTCGGTGCCGTAGAGCGCACCGCTCGTTTCAATTGTAACTGTTAAGAAGGCTACCGAACACACCCGGAAGTTAATCGCTACGTGTTCGTCATTTGTCGTTTGTTTTTCGCTTAGCATTTGTCCAAGCAGAAGCACGTGTATAAACAGCTACAGCAGAATATAAACATAATGGAAACTAAGAGCAAGAGGACTCCAAACATTTCTGCTTTCGAAGTAGATATTTTGTTAGACTTGGCGTCTCACTATAAAGAAGTTATAGAAAATAAAAGAACTGATGGAGTTACAATAAAACAGAAGGAGGCCACGTGGGAGCAGCTGGCCGTACAATTTAACAGCAATCCAGGTAAGCGAAAAATGTTACATTATTCCAAAATTATGATTTTGGCTTAAATATTTTAATAGTCTGTTGTTTTTAGAAGATGATTCTCGGCAACTAACCTCTGGTTAAAGCTATAGTTATTTATCAAGGGTTCGTAAAATAATACCTATATATTGCGTGTACAAAGAGCCTTGGGGAATAAAATTTTAGCGCACCGACAACGCTGATACATTTTTGCAATTGATACAGTTAATAAACAAAATAATATTTAATTTGAAACTTAAGGATTTGTGATTAATGATGCAAAGCAAACTTTCTCTTGCAAAACCAGATGAAAAGGTTACCAGCTTCATCTTCTCAACAACAATTTGTAACTTATATCCATTATTATATTGAGGGACATGCTTTGCAGCTTTTGTCTTAATAAATTGCTTTTGTTTTAGGAGTAACACAAAGAAGTGCATCAAAATTAGGAATGTGCTACGATAATTTAAAGAGGAAAGCTAAAAAAGACATTGCAGATGAGAAATTGGAGGTGTACAAAACAGGAGGAGGAAAAAGGATGTGCATGAATGTTGTAAATCCCAAATTAAAAGAGATGCTTGCATCAACTGCAACACCCCAAGAGAACTCATTCGATAGTGATGCCACGTACCAGCAGGCAGCAACAGCAGATGGTATGTAATAATCTTAACTAATTTGAGTGTCTTATAATTAGAACATTCAATGGTGTCATGGTTTATAGTGCATGTAGCAACACTTTCATGGAATTTATTTGCAATGGATTAGTAACAAATCATTTTAATAACATTTGCACTATCAAAAGAAAACTGCATGAAATGGACTAATAAGGCAGTTATATTTTGAGGTCTTGAAATTGAAATATTTGCATCGTTTGATGAAAAATAATGCAAAATAATTAAAATGTGTGTTATAGTTTATTCATTCTTGGCAGTGGATAAAAATAACTGTTCTTGTACTGTCTACCCACCACAAGCAGACAAGCTAGGCCTGAAGAGGGAGAGGGGCTTAAACAGTTTATCTGCTATGTTAGTGGATCTGTTTACTACGAAATGAATGTATGCATATGAGTCACCCGTTCTGTCAGATCTAATGCTTGTTTCAATAACTGCAGTGATAAATAGGTATTATGTATGGGTGAGTTAGTGACAAAATTGTGTATTTTCATAAACCTGGCATCTTTATCATATCTAGAAGGCGAGGATAAATACTGAAAAAATAATTACATTACACATTCTTCTGCCTTGCTTTCTTATGGTGGACAGACAGTACATGCCATTTGCATTAGTTATAATCTACTATTGTGCTATGTAATGCATTTATTAGTCCAACAATTATTTTTGTAATGGTATACTTATCTATTGCTCCATTTGTAAGAATTATTGATATTTAGGTAGGATATTACATGGATCTCACATTGGTATACCAAAGAGAATACATTTTGGGCTACTGCTGAACTGGGCCCTGGTGCTTGTGCAATTAGGACAGCTTTGTCTTTCCATAATCAACAGTATTGAGCTAAACAATTGCTATGAAATGAAGCAGATATATGTCTATATGTTATACTAACGTTCACTGCTAGAGTTTCAAATCTTACACGTACATATGTATGTGAATAGTTATTACAAGGACTTTTGTTTTTCTCTGTTGCAGATGTTACAGAGCTAACACAAAGTTTAGAAACCTCCAGTGATGTGGTTCCAGTAATAGAAATTGAGGTAAGAATTAATTTCATATTATCACATATGTGATATAGGTATGTTGTTTTCTAACACCCAATGGTTGAAAATGATTTGATATTGTCACATATGTGATATAGGTATGTTGTTTTCTAACACCCAATGGTTGACAATGATTTGATATTGTCACATATGTGATATAGGTATGTTGTTTTCTAACACCCAATGGTTGTAAAAGATTTGATATTGTCACATATGTGATATAGGTATGTTGTTTTCTAATACCCAATGGTTGACAATGATTTGATATTGTCACATATGTGACATAGGTATGTTGTTTTCTAACACCCAATGGTTGTAAAAGATTTGATATTGTCACATATGTGATATAGGTATGTTGTTTTCTAATACCCAATGTTTGACAATGATTTGATATTGTCACATATGTGATATAGGTATGTTGTTTTCTAACACCCAATGGTTGACAATGATTTGATATTGTCACATATGTGATATAGGTATATTGTTTTCTAACACCCAATGGTTGACAATGATTTGATATTGTCATATATGTGATATAGGTATATTGTTTTCTAACACCCAATGGTTGACAATGATTTGATATTGTCACATATGTGATATAGGTATGTTGTTTTCTAACACCCAATGGTTGACAATGAAATCATTAATCTTCTTGCACTCCAATATTTTTCATAATCGTTGTGTATATTGTGAGCTGATGTACAGTTTTGAAGATGATTGTAGTTCATTTTTAGAATACATAGTGGACAAACTGGGGACCAGTATATTCCATTTCTATGTTAAACTACTATTTGTAAGGTTTTGCGATGAAGAACATATGTTAATAAAATGAATACTCTTGTGGTTAAAAATAGTTATGATTTAATGCCATTTTCAAACTTACAAACGTGTCTCATGCTAACAAACAATTTTAACATTTGGGCACTCTTTTCACTGATAAATATATATCGTGTCATGCTGTTAATTCTTGTTTGCTGATATTTTTAAATTGCTAAGAGCTTTATTTCAAGTTCAGGTTCCAAAAGTTGTCAAATGATGATTGTTTTTGCTACAGTTCAAGTTTGTGCCAATCCACGTTTTGATACACTTTTTCAGTATTACTAATGTTGTTTTCAAATTCTAGGCTTTGGCAATGAAGCCATTAGCTCTCTTTCCTATATTTCTGTGTATTGGGTCCAGCAGGTAGGGCTTCACAGGTTAAAAGATGTTCTTCAGTCATTTCCTCTTCCTTGTTGCACAGAGGACAATTTGGACTTGTATAAATTCCTATTCTGTGTAAGTGTTTGACCAAATAATCATGTTCCATAAGTAATCTAAAATATGCTACTGCAGCTTTACGTGTGAGATCTGGAATAATTTCTGGATTTTTAATTAAACTGTTCCATTTTTTATCTTTGGCATTGTTAGATATTGATTGGTTTTGTTTGTTTTTATATTTGCTTTTAATTAATCTTTTTATGGATGTAAAGGATAAAAGTTAGATATATTAATAGTTCCGAGTTAAGGCTTGCATCACCGTGATTGGAGTTGATTTTGCTGCACCAGTTATTAGTCGCATTATTACTAATGTTGACAATGGTTATAAAAATATTACAAAATCATAAATCCAGAAGCAGGGAAAACTTGACATATAACAATATGGAAATCAAAATTTTAATGTAAGATTATAATTTTCTGTCCCTGGTTTACTTTCTAAAAATTGTAATTATATTTAAATGAAATGCTGTGTATGTATGGAGTACCTTTCTTAATGGCAGAAAGGCAGTATTTTTCTTTAACTATCTTTGGGCATGTGCACAAATCTCGTTAAACAATAACTTTGCCTGTAGTAGAGCTATATTTATTACACATAAAACAGGTATACTGAGTGAGAAAGCACAATTAGTTAAAAAAAATTACATTTTACTCATATACAATTGCACTACAGTTTCTTTTATTCTCACACACACACACACACACACACACACACGCACACACACACGCGCACACGCACGCCCGCACGCACCCGCACGCACTCGCACGCACCCACACGCACCCACCCACCCACCCACACCCACCCACACACACACCCACCCACCCCCACACACCCACCCCCACACCCACCCACACACCCACCCACACCCACACCCACACACACACACCTACATATTATGTATTACAAAAATTATACCACGATTTCTCTCATTGTCTCACACCTACAATAATAAGCCATTTGAAATCAAATTAACACTTTTTTTCTTTGCTACAGGAATTCCAGCTACAGGAAACAACACCAGCTTCCATGCCAGCAGAAGAAGCTGAGATTCATGTGGTCAACTCTATGCCGGAAAGGTGACAGCAACGCAGGATGCCACCCAAACCCAAACCTGCAGCAAGCATAGTTGATGCTTGTGAAAAGCGAGTTGAGGTTCTCACAGCACAGTTGGACCTCATTAAAAAGGAGTATCAAAAGGAAATGGAAATAAAAGAGCATTGGTACTAAAAGAAAAACTAAAGTACTGGAGAAATAAAAACAGTGTGTAAAAAAATCTTATATGAATAAATATACATACGTACCTTAACTAAAGTGCTGATTTATTATTGCCTGTCTCACTGCTCTTCCTGATACACGTCATTACAATGCATTTGATGTTCTGCTGGAACAGGATCATTTTCCTCAAAGTCTGCTCCCCTCACTCGTTGCAGATGGTCTAGCAGCCTTTGAATTTCAGGATCTTGAGGAGGTTCCTCGAAACTGAAACTCCTGGCGATGTTTTGCAGCACTGCTGTGGCTACGATTATTGGCATAGCATTTTGCAGGTCACATCTTAACCCAAATGACAGTACTGGAAACCTCCTTTTCCAAACTCCATACTGCCTCCCCACTGTGTTTCTTGTTCTTACATGTGCACTGTTAAAACGTTGCTCAGCAGCAGTTTGTGGGTTTATAATGGGGGTAATTAAATATGGTCTGCAACCATAGCCACCATCTCCTAGTAAATAATCATGAGGCATTTCTCCATTTTCAAACTTTGCTCTTAGGCTGGAGTTTCTAAATATTGTACTATCATGCACCGAGCCTAGCCACCTTGCAACAATGTCCCTAATAAGTAAATTATGTTCACTTACAGTTTGGCAATTGAGTGAAAAATAACCTTTCCTGTTTCTATAAACTTCGCCATTTTCATCTCCAGGCGACTGAATCCTTATGTGCATGCAATCTATGGCTCTAAGTACTCCTGGAAAACCACTAATTGCACTAAAGTTATCAATGACTGACCTTACATCAGCATTACTTGCCGGAAATTGTATATAATTGCGTCCCAGATCAGTTATTGCTTGCAACACACTGTTTATAATACGCAACGCTGTGGTCCGATGATTATTAGATACGTCGCCGATTAGTATATTATATGCACCCGGTGCATAAAATCTTATGTTGTTAATACTCGATTTATTGGTGCTATCGGATTATTTCTGTTTGTTGGGAATTCTAACCTAGCACACAATTTGTCCACTAGCCACCACACTACTTCCTTGGATATTTGGAATCTTTCTTGAAATTTCCTATCGTTCATATCATCAAAAGGATTTCCTCTATCCGCTATAACGGGTATGCGATTATTGTCACCACTGTGAATATATTGCATGTATAACAATTCGTACTCGAAATTATCGCGTTCCAAAACATAAGCCGCCATTTTACAATTACTAGCTAAGATAATCGGCCATTCACGGCCGGCCGGTCAGAGTTAAACGGCGATTAAAGCCTGGAAGAAGTTTACCATCGTCGATGCATCAGAAATGACCGCTCATCGCGGTAAAGTCAGCATTTAACCTCGATAATATCTGGAAAGATTAATAAGTAGAGTGCAAGTCTTTAAGAAGAAATAGACCTAATTAAAGTTGGCGATAACAAACATAAAGAAGACACAATCGAAATTTACTAAATTGGAATAGTTGTTCAGTTTGCGGAAAACCTCTCTAGCAGGAGTGGAAAAATCGAGCCCTCTAAATGAAATATCGGCAAAGGAATTAAATTATGGATAGGTAGAAAAAGTTCAATGTCACGTCCATCTCCCTGTCTCAGTCCGGTTGCTCTTAACCATTGAGCTACCATGCCCAACGTGCCGTCGTGACATTAAATTCTCCAACTGACTCGTATGTTTCCCGGTAAAAAAAAACTAAGGGTTCTCGTATATAATGAGATACGCATCAGTAGTGGCGACTTACTATGCTGTACGTACTTAACTCCCAGGCTTCATAGTTACTACTATAAGGTTCATTGATGAAAATTTAATCGTTCTTCCACACTAGCCACTGTGGAAGATTGTATCGTTAGCGTGTGTAGGCTAAGACTTGGGTAGATAATTAAATTATATAGATGTTCTATGCAAAGCGTGGAATAGATGGAAATGAAAGGTAGGTGGTGAAAAGAACAGATGTGTTAGAGCGTAAGCTATCACTGCAGTAACAAAACAAAACAAAATAGCTGATGTAGTTGAGGTATTCATTTATCAAATGCAAGCTTCAATTATACAGTAAAATATTTCTAATCGTAGTTCTCTCTTGGGTAACATGGGTAACGTTGTATTATTGCTTGGCGACTACATTAATATAAAGAGAGAAAATAAGTGTGGCGTGTGTGTGTGTGTGTGTGTGTGTGTGTGTGTGTGTGTGTGTGTGTGTGTGTGTGTGTGTGTGTGTGTGTGTGTGTGTGTGTGTGTGTGTGTGTGTGTGTGTGTGTTTCAAGAACTACTGAATCAAGTATGATAGTTCTTTCAAAATGGAAACGACTCACCATTTCAGATAAACAGAAGCTGCATAACTTTTCATTCGTAAATTTTTTTAAAAACTGGGGTTAAGTTCTTTCTTCACATATTATTAACATATTACAATAGCGTTTCTTTAAATAAGTATATCTTGAGCTATTTTTGAAAGTTTATTACTAATATGGCATATTTGAATAACTTTCAGCACAGAGCTGTAAATGAGAGGTCTTAAGATATTTTAAAACATGTGTTATGGTTATTTATTAGTATATGTTCTGTGTACAGCACCATATATATGTACATGCAGATAACAATTCTATAGCAAATGAAGTATGTATTGCACCTGAAGGCTCCCCTAGTGTCCACGATAGAAGTTACAAAGAGAACACTGTAATTAATAATTTTCTCTTTTTCCTTTGTCTTATTCTGTGAAATATATTGTGACCTTGTGGGTTCGTAGAATTAAAAGTCCAATTTGCCGAGATTCTAAATGTTCTTTATTTTCGTAGAAATACTGTTATAGGTTACAGCAGCATTACGTTACATGCACCATGAGTCTACCACGGTCGATCACAATAACAAACACTGGCAGCAGATTACATCATGAGCTCTCGTTACAACACAGCTGGCTGTCTCTCATTTCACAACACTCACACTAACTCTTTGCGAGCCGTCACGTCCTTAAACACCTATTTCTTAAAATTCGACATATTTCTGGACCAAACAGGAATCGAATGTTCTATCACCTTCCAGAAGCGTAACCCTTTCGGTGCCGGCAGGTCTTTATTTCGCACTATTAATATTTCTTCCGGCATACTTCTTATCTCCAGGCTCTTTGTGTACACAAGCCACGCTATCGTAAAAAGTTGAATATAGATAGTTTATTAAGAAAGTGAAAAAGAAAATGTGTTGAAATGATGCTGAAGGTCAGGAAAAGTCTTCTTGGAGTAGTACTAGTGCCCCTCCTTGAACTTCCGAATGCACTATCATCTGTTCTGCTAACATTAGATGAAGGAACCACCCCAGATGTGATAATGCTGGTAGTATAACTAGTGGTGGTCCTAGTGTTCTGACCTGTAATGCTGTATGAATGTGTTTCAGCATTCCATATACTTGATGAAATTCTTTCCACTGTTTGGATTTCAGGACTAGAGGAAGAAAAAGGCGAAGGTCTGTAATCTTAAGACTGGTGTCTCTCTGACTACAAAGCAAAGGACTCTGAAGGACATAAAAGAGATACACTAGATGATATCGTTTCTGTATGTCTTGCTCTAAATTCTCTGTAGCTTCAATCCATAGAAAGAAACACTTATAGAAATGTTCTAAGAAGCTCTTTTTGTAGTGGTGACTAAAAGGGGTCAGTCAATTAAAACTGTTGTCTCTTGCTGAATTAGTTATCAAACTGCTGTAGCATAAAAAGAGTCCAAACGGCTGCAAGAGAAGAAGTACAAAAAGATTGTAGACTTCTCTTGAGCTCTGCAGATGTCTTGATGGAAGGGCACACAGATTAGTGGTTATCAGCTATCAGATCATACGGATGATTACCAAAGTTCCGTGTAGTTTATTGCCTTTGTAAATGAAATGATCAAAACCTGGCACGAAAACAACCCAATTATAACAAAATAGTTGAATAATGTTCTGATGTTAGTTATACCAAACTAAATGCTCCTTTAAAAATGGTTATTGACAGGATCCTTGCGATCTCTAACACGACTAAATTGGCAACCACATTCCTCAGTACTCCTTAGCTGTGGCTAAGTACCAGTGTAACCAAATTGAAGAATTGTATTGATCAGTATCGTTCTTCCCTATCATCATTTCTCCCATCTAAAGTGCATCAAACTACTTCCGTTGCGTCTTCAAATACATCTTCAATTCCTCAGAATCTTTTACCACAAACAAATCCTGAGAATGAGGAGCTGTCGGCTTTCCGCTGCGTTGTGCAACTGCTCAAACTAGAACTTCTGGCTGGAGAGAATCGTTTTCATCACCATTCAGATATAACACTATTGGTAACTTTTATATAACACTTTTCTATTTAACTGTTATTGCAATAGTGCCATGGTGATAACAATACGTTAACAAGTGAAGTATGCATTGCACTTATAGAATTTTTCATGGCATACCTAATACTTACTATACACGGTGTTACTCTAGGCAGTTTGTATAATGTTTGTAAAACTCTAATAAATCGAGTGTTACTTTTGATATATATATTTAATTTTACGTCCTCCAACGTTAAGTCATATCGGACGGTGAATGAGATGGATGACATGATGCTCAAATGTGTCCAGGGGCCATAGAGTTTAGAGTTACGCAACATTCGTCTTTTAGGATAAGGGAAAACCCCGGAAAAACCGTATCCAGCTAACTCACCCTGACCGAGTTTCGAATTCGGTACCTCTTGAACGTGAGGCAGACATTCTACCACCACGCTACCAAGGCGGGCACTTTTGATATTATTTTGATAAAACAGGTATATACGAATTCTACAAACTCAACAAAGCTGAGAAGTGATGCCTTCTTCAATACTTATATTCAAAAATCTAAATACACATCAATATTCACTGATCAATCTGGATTAAACTTTATACATTTATACTATGGTTAAAATTAGAAATAGACGACGTAGCACTAGGACGGGCGTAACACCATGGCTGGAGGATGCCAACATGAAAGCATGCTTTCGCTAAAAATACCAACACTGTTTAAGCAAACTGGCGATACTGTAATAGTGACAAAAATGGAAGTGCATTATGGTTTACCCATTTAGTCTGGCTATTTAACACAAAGCGCTACCTACACTCATAGTTATTTTTACCTTTCTTTTTTATCGTTTCTACTTTCACTGTATATCTTAATAATACTTCATTATGCAAATCCTTCAATTCTATTTCTCGTCCCCCCCTACTGCATAGATAAGCAACCTAGCAACATTCATGTGCGGGTAACATACTGGAACAGGATCGGTGTGGCATTTAAATTTGCAGTCATATACATATGTATATATTATGTATTGAAAATATAGAATTGTATTGCATCTAAATGTAATACAAAGATTTAAATATCATAGGCACGCATGACAGCGGCTTGTATACTACCTAGGGTTGACACGGTTAAGGTGGTTGGCTTTTGCAACCTGACTGGCAACCTGACTGGCAACCTGACAACATGAAATTTCTTCGCTATATACAACGATCGTTGGCGTAATGACCATAAAGTTACATTATGACTCATGGAAAAAAATTATTGATCACTGCAACCTTGCTTTAGCTTCATTAAGGACAGAGGGACGTGTGGAAAGCACAATGCTTGCGTTTAACTACACACTTTTAAAAATCAAAATTCATGGTTTTGCTTTGTCACGGCAATGAAATTCATACCATCTAACAAGAAAATATTTCTTAATATGTTGGTAAAGCAAAACATGTAATATAAGTTCATAACTTTTCTCAGTTGCTTTCTCAGATGACGTCAACAAACGAAATTTTCGGAACACATATTATTATTTACTTACACATAGCTGCCATAATTTTGTTTACAAAGAATTCAATTTTTGAGGGGAAATAAAGTATGCAGTTATGCATAAAATGATTGTGTTAGAATGTTTATATAGTGGGGTATATAGACAACAAAATTTGAATTTAATATCATTATTCTCTCCCTTAAAATGCAGAGATTTTATATTTTTATAAATTCAAAATGTTTTAGCTGAGAATATCTTTACGGTCATGTTATAAAACATAACGGTTTGTGACACTAAAAAAAGTTTCAGACCTCTAACATAAGTGGTTTCTGAGAAATGTGTACCCAAACATGTAAAATGGCAACTTGTGGGAATATGCAAAAAACTAGAACAGGTTTTTCAGCTAACTCACCAAAAGTTACAACTTTCCTGCACCATAATCCTGTACTTTTCTACACTATTTTGGATGACAATGATAGCTCTAAAGTTACAAAACTCTTCTGAGCTCCACTGTTATCTACGCAAAAGTTGTTGTCATCATCTGGTTGAATGTGAGAAATTTTTTTTCTAGAAGCTGAAAATTTACTGTAACTAGGAAAGTTATATACACATTCAATGTCACTGATTTTTGTTTTCACGACAAAACACTGACTTTCTACAACCAAAGCGCTTTAGTCTACCCATATTGATAGCAAAGCTTCAAATCACCTTGAATAAATAACACTCAAGTCGATAATTTTAACTGTAAACAAAACTGCAACTATAATCCACATGTACTTCAAATGTAAACAATTAGCTATATTGTGAGAGCTTTCTGCAAATACACATGCGGCCATATCTGCAGCAGAGATACCAACAACAAGCATAAAATTTACCGTATAGCTCTGCTGCCACAAATCACAAAGTTATAACAATTTTAATTTCAATGGTTATGTATGTATTTAAAAGGGGCGTGAAAATGGTGGCGTCATATAGAAGGCTTAAATATTAAGAATACCTATAATGCAATATATCATTGGATTCGTTAAATCTTGTAGATTTTTATAAGACATAAAACAAAAATTCTTTTTTGACACATTCACACGTCCAGCTGTCCTTAAGAGTTAACAAAATAAGCCAATTATAATCAATAATAGCAAAACTCCAGTTATTTACGGAATGAAGTACACGAGAACGTGAATCTGCTATCACGATAGTGGAAGCAAACAGGATTTATAGACGTGAACTCATATTGAACACTCAAATGTTATTCATGGATACTCTTTAAACTTCAATGGTTCATAACATCCCATTCTATATTGAGTGAGAATGAACTTTTATTTTTGCTCAAAAAAGTCTTTATGAGGCTTGAGATTGTTTTTATGCTTTAAATCTACGTGAGAGCACCGGCTTCACCTCTCTTCCGAAAGAAGTCATCCAAAGGATTTCTACGCCCAAAGAAATGCATCACCTTCCGCCGATTTTGAACCTGCAATTCCGGAAACCGGGGGAAAACATGTGACCCGCATATTTTTACTTAATATTTGATCCTAATTTACAATGTATAGATAGAAAGGTATGAAATTAAATTTTTATTAAAGACTTTACATTCTCCAATTGAATAAAATTCAGATCTTACACTACTTTGAAACAAAATGATTACAGTTAAGGTATATATATATACAATTTATACATCGTATGCTGATATAATATATAATAGTTCATGTGGTTATGAGTATTATAGTCTGCTATAGTTCTATATTTAATTTAATATCAATATTTTCACCATCAAAGGAAATTAAAACCCTAAACACAAAGTTAAATTGCAGCATTTCTAAACGACTCCTCTTTCCTTGCCTTTAAAATTCATGACTAACATTAAAAATGGTTTGTGTGCAAAGTTTTATTATTTTTCTGTGAACAAATAGAATAAGCAACCCACATCTATAGTTTTTATTAACACTGACGAATTAGTCATTGAACGTCTAGATTGTAACAACCTCTGAATATAATTTCTGGGATTCTTATGACAAAATGTTGGTACACTTGGATTCTTTACTGTGGTAAGCCAGCAATGTATTAAAATGCTTGTAAGCTAAAATATAATATACGATATAACAAAAATGGAACTGAAAAGAGAAGAACATGTGGTTTGTGGACATTTCTACAATAGTATGTTGTAGAACTTGTGAATTTATGTTGATTGTAAATTGATTATTGCTATTATTTTAAATAATTGTGGTATTGAACTTCATAAGATATATAAATATGTACGTTCTTAGGTTTCTTCAGTGTGAGGAAGAGGTAAAGGTACACATAAAGGAGGGGACAAAAACAGGGGAATGTGTGGCATTAGCGACCGAGGTTTTACCGATAACTGATTTTAACTAATTGAGGTATTGAACTTCAAAATATATATATATATATATATATATATATATATATATATATATATATATATATATGAATATGTACGTTCGTAGGTTTCCACAGTGTAAGGTGGAGTTGAAGGTACACATAACGGAGAGGGCCGAAACAGGGGAATATGTGGCATTAGCGACCGAGGCTTTACCGATCACGGACTTTTCCGTGGTTTCACGACTTATAAAAGCTCAGGCCACACTTTGGCGACCGGTAAAGCTTTATGTGTGCAGGAAAAGTCGATCTCACTGAAACTACCGCCATACTTTATTCCAAGGCTGATGCTGGCTGCAAAATTAGTAAAGACGTGTTTGAAACGTCTTAGAAGATGTCCTTATAAGACATTATTGTATATTCTAAGTAGACTTTACATATATTCCACCAAGGTCTTTAGATACCATTTCTGTATTTTGTTTTGCATACTTGAAATGCGGAAGTGTTTTATTAATTATTTTGTGGAATATTACATATCCAGGAGTTCCTTTTTATGTTTCTTCTTTTCTTTTTTCTCGGCTTTAAACTGATTTGGAAACATAGGCATTGTTTTAGTGTACTGTAACTAGTACCAGTTTACCAGTTTACCAGTTTACCACTGTAACAGTACCAGTTTATCGTAGCCAATAGGAAAACGTTAGGCACTCACTCAAAACATGCAGTTTAACTTGCTGATCCAGCCCTCCATAATGATGTTCTTGCGGTAGAGTTGGCCAAGGCCCATTATTATAATATACTTCTATCGGAATACTTGAATTGTTTAACAAACTGTTAAGTTGGATATATTATTTTTAACATAAGTGCACTCTGTACTCCTTAGTTAATGCAATGATTTTTTTATCCATAGAAATGTAAGTTTCCACCACTGGGCCGTATGCTGTAAGATAGACCTTCCAATGTGATAATCAAATCTACATTGTTTAACTATGGCTTTCAGTATTTTCATAGGTTTGAATGGACGACTGTAGGTATGTCAGTTTTGTAGGTTAACAGACCAAAAACACTGGATATACATTAAAGTGATCTCTTAGAAGCCTCAAATTTAAATCTGATGTTGAATATCTTCTTTAATTGCTCCAAACATCTTAAAATGATCTCTCCAAAGAGAAAATTCCCATTAATCAGAAAAACGTATCTCACATTTCAATAAGAGTCGTGCTTTGTCTGGAGGAGAGCCAATTTTCCTTGCAAATTATTCCATCCGAGAAAATTAAGAATTCTTCAAGTAAGATAAAATTTCGAATTTTGTGAGCTACTCTGCGCTTTACTTTACACTAAGCAGTGAATAGGTTCTGATATCTGGGGAATTTTGCTAAAACTTCGAATTCTTTCCCTGTTACTTCTCGAAGTTCGTAGTGAAAATCTCGTGTTCGGGTACTGATATACATATCCATAGTTTGTCTTGCCTTTCACATACATTTTTTCTTTCAATGCTCCCATATTAGGAGCACACGCATCACACTTATATTTGTGCTGGAAAGTTATCTTACCTTCAGTTGAAGTTTGTAGCTTTCCTTCTCTGGTAGATACAATTCAGAATCTTCCACTTTCTATTTGCCATTGAAGACGATATCCACATTCCGTCCCCTGGCTGTATTTCTGATGGTCTTCGCTTTCTTGTCGTGATCATTTCGTATCCATAAACCATAGGGGAGCGCATCAGCCCAAGCGAATCTGTAACACAATTAAAGTGAGCCAATCAAAATCAAAAGGCAAAATTGGGTAATCGCAGGGGTAGCTAAAATGGGGGCGCTAAAATCACGGTTCGTAATGACCACGGAACCGATGTAGAGTACTGCACGTAGGCCAGAGCCTACGTGACCTATGGGAGGGACGGTTTAGGGCAGACTCGCAGAGTAACTGCCTCAGGGAGACCTTGTGCACAACCGAGGATAAGATTTTCAAGATCCCCGATTACACGCACCAGACGCCATTGAAGTCTTCCTACAAGATCTGAACTCTGTGGAGGTCCTTTAAGAAGGTGGATCAATGAGCAGTCTCAGAAACGCCGAGGAAATACTGTACAAAATACACTACTACCGAACACATCTGTCCAGACTTCCAAATCTGAAACAGCTAAACAGCTAAATGATGAAGGAAGTAATGGATCCAGAAAATAAAGAGCAGTAAAGTTGTGGTAAACTACTGTAAAATTTGCATACCGATTACCGATTACAGGGTAACCATTAAAAAATAAAACCTTCGGTCAGGAGGGCGATTTTCGAGAACGGAACCCAAAGCTTCCTAAATGTGGACCATACACACTACAGCTTCGCTATCTAACTCAGTTTTTCTAACAGTGAGAAGAAATCTAATGCAGGAATTTCTAAGACCAGCCCTGTTCAACGAAGTTAAATCAAAACACAAATACAGAAAATTAAAAACGCGTAGTACATTCATTTGTACACTAATGTCATTGTTTAACGTATAATGAAGAACAAAGATGGCCATACTACTTTTGAACGTTTTCATATAATTTCAGCATGATTTAAAGTTCAAAGTTCCGAATTTTACATTCGAAAATACATGAAATATCTCCAGGATGTGTTGAAAACCCCTGCAATCGACTTAAGGTTACTAAAGTTCTACCATATTCAAAGGCACGATTCCTAATAAAACAGCCATTTCTGGGCAAATTAGTAGACTCATTAAAGAGAAATAGAAAGAAGGAAATTATTTCAGTACTTCATATCATTTCCTCCCTTCATCTGAAATAACAATAGAAATAATGCCCCCAATATTTAATTTAACTTAAGGCAGATGATATTTCTATCTAAAAGACTATCACAAATTCCATATTTAAAACAGTTCCATTTCCATGACCATTTCTTCTTTTCTTGAACAAACTACTTTTAGAAAAGCGAGCTCTACCTCTTGTTAACACATACAACCTCAATTAATCGTTTAAATATTTAGTTTATGTGAATTAACATCCTCCAACGTAATACATATTATACAATGAATAAAGTGCAGGTGAAGTGATGCCCTTAAAGGAACCAAATGTACATAGATCTTAGAGATACCCGAGATTCCTCAATGATGATAAGGAAAAAAGTCCTTAACGAGATAACTCACGCTGACTGAGATTCGAACTTGGGACCTGTTTAATGTGAGACATACAGGCTACCACCATGCTACAGAGTCGGGCCTATATGTTTTGTTATAGATTTCAGTATCTAAAGCGTTAGTAGAAGGCTTTTTTAACATAGTCGCTATGCAATGGGTCTTTTTTTTCTCTTTAATTTTGGCGTTTGGGTGTCAAACTTTATTTATTTATTAACATTCCATATTTATATTAACTTTCTACAGAACAATACTTCTTCACTCATACTTAATAGAGACTGAAGAGAATAGGGATTAATCTTCGTTGAAAGAAGCAACAGCCGGTAATCGAGGAACGGACTTCTGGATTTGAAACACTCAATAGAGATGCTCTTGTGATGGCTGTTTGCACGAAACTGCTAGGACAGCATAATAACAGCAACTTCCAGTTAAAAATGATATAAGATATCTAAGTGAAAAATTAAATCAATATAAAGGATAATTCCGGAAATTATCATCACATAGAAATAGTAGTTCAAGTTGAAGTGGTTATGTTGGGGAAGGTAGATTTATGCCGCACAATGCGGCGACATATTTGAAATAGGATTCGCTGTCGTGAGGTCCACGCCCCACACGCGCGAACGGTTTCGCCCTTTCCTCGGTGTGGCGACGTGCGGAGAAGCTAAACCATACCTCGATGTAGAAGCGATGAACTCTCCTGTCTCGAGGCCGTGAAGATGATGGTCTCGAAGGTTTCTTAAATTTTCCTTCCGGTAGCTGTGGCAAGCGATGAGATGTGAAACCTCAATCGTGGTATCGATTCCAAAGGGATGTTGCTTTTGGGCAAATATGAAATAACATTATGAACACCGTTTCACTTTACATTAATTTATTGCTCGACATCTTTTGCTTCAGAAGCGACCTTTTCACTCGTATAGCACTTAACTAACTTTTAATTTTCTCCTTCGCTTTGCGAATGATGCAACGGTTTTCTGCTTATGTTATTTCTAGTCGCCTCGCGTATTCAGCGTATATTTTAATCGTTTATTACACGTTAATGAACGGCGAAATCCACTAACTTCCTGTAGTTTTCAGGAGCCTTTACCCAAAAACACGTCTACACGCTTCGAGAGTACAAGCAAGAAGAAATAAATTTAAGTATAAAATTATTGGTTCTTTTCTCTGTTTTGTTGCTAGGTTATCGAAATACTAAATTTTAATTGGTCCGACGTCTCAAATTGTGTAGCTTTAGTTTCCGGAATTTTCTGAATTTGTGATTTTAACAAACCTAAGCATTCGTTGCATCATCTACATGGCCTGCTTGGTTATTGATTTACATTGAATTTCAGATCGCCATGTTTACTTTATTTGTCTATATATGGAATTTTAAAATATATTTACAGACCAATATGCAATATCAGCTTTAAAGTAAATTGTTTACTTTAGCATTGCCTTCCTATGTAGCAAGAATTGGTCCAGCCCTTAAGGTTTACTAGTCAGGGAAGTAATGCAAATAATAGGCTATTCCCAGAAAACTGGAGATGATTTTTACATGAATATACCTTAAGCTTATCGTTAGTAAAATTATTTACAGGTATTTTTGTGAAACTAAAAATATTCAGACGAATTTCTTTAAAGCTTTTAGGGGTAGGGAAAATTTCTTGAATGTCTTTGAATCGTTTCCTAGGGAAGTGCTGAACATAAATGCCCTATATGGTATATGGTATTACTTTCAGTTGTACAAAGGCATATACGTGGATCTCTTCCACAATGCTTTTGATCATTCGCATGTATAATCCGTGAAATTTTGAAATAGAATTTATTGCTTGTATACTATACTTTCTCTGATTAATGTAAGTCATGTTGATGCTAACATTTAAGGCAACCAGTCCTTTTATGCGATAAAATCCAATATATGTGCACTTGTGGTGCTAATCAGAAAGTCATTACATTCCCTGTTACACACAAATTAAATTAAATTCCACGAAAGGCTCGAAACGTCAGAATGGCATGTGGTGTACCCTGCAACGTCATTGCAGCAAATGTATGCACAACGTAAATATTTTAAAATAACCCTACACATTTCAACGGTCATATTTCCCATGGTATTTTGGGATTTAATTAGATGTATTTTAAAATTAGGAGTGGATACCAGGATTCCAGAATTAAATATGATGAACGTGAATTTCTCACTACATGAGCCTTGTTCCTAACAGTTTGCACCGATTATTGCAAGTGAAATAATATTAATAACTTATCTCTGAAGTGTGTATGGTGAACAAGAACGAAAGTGCTTGCATTTATGAGTAACTTTAGAAACCTGCTGGTTATTTATGTATTGTAATTGAGTAATCCATAGTATCTATTTTCCTGCCCTTTCTTGCGGTCATAATTAATTTATAGGGGATGAACTGAGATATATGGCTCAGGCGATTTCGTCTATGCCCCGCATTTGGGAGGTCCGGGTTCGATACCCCGGCAAATTTCCTGTCCCTCCATTTCACCTCCATTAACGCCATTTTTCATTTGGTGGTTTATTTCAGGGTATAAGTTTCGGCGGGTGTCTCGGCGTTGTATGGCAGGATGATATCCTCCAGATAAACCCTTCGGTCTCCGAGTCGGCCTATTCAGGAACACGGTAGAAGGGATGCCAGGATTTTTCTGAGCTCTGCCATGTCAGTCTCCGGTCTGTCAGAAGAATTAAAGGCCAGAGGACCGTGAGTTTTTCCATAGGTATACTGTACATGGACTTTACTGTTATTGCTTGCACATGTAAACAACTGCAGGTTAGTACAGAGTGAGCATGACAACTGCCTCACAGAGAGAAGGAACAAAACACGCATGCTATACTACGCCTTGACCTTGCGTCTGCATACACGTGAAAGTCAATTATATTTATTTATCGACTTATTTACTTATTTATATACTTATTTATCTATTCATTAATTTATGTATTTATTTATTATTTATTTATTATTCATTTATATATATATTAAATGAACGTTAATGCAATTGCAGTAACTGAATAGTTAGATAATTTATTCATCTTGTAAATCATACATTGTACATGAGTACTATTACATGAGACAAGTCAAATTGTGAATATACAGTGCAATTAATTATACTTGTAAATTAACAAGTCACACCCAATAAGAACAAGCCTGTGTTTGTACCAAATAATGATTTATAAAGATATCTCAAGAATTTTACAATATAAAATTAATTCAGAAATGTAATAATATTATAAACTTTCCATAAATCCACTAACAGAATAAAAACACTGCTACAGCAAGTATGACAAAACTGACTTTTGAAATGCTGAAAAATTGCAAGTGATTTTATTGGCTATAGGCTGTTTATTAAAAACAAGTGATTCTTGGTTTTATTACACTGTTTTGATGAGCTCCTTTTTACTTCTATTCACATGAATATGCCTTCTCTCTCTAGTATTATGGTTATGAACTGTGTCATTAAGGGTATAATGGCCGTTTCCTTTCATTAAATTTGTCTTTGTAAATTTTAAAGCTTCAGTAAATATTAAATTAAATAAACATTAAATATAAAAATATTAAATATATAAATATACTTAAATATATTATTAAATATTAAATATATATTTTAAAATATTCAGTAAAGGATCCTGTTTTTCTTCCCGTTTTGCATTTAGCTTTCTTTAGCTTGTAAGGTCATACAGGATGATGCATAAAATGGACTATATAATACACAAATGCGTCTGGTCTCCATAGAACTTTTTACCTGACATTTTTCTTCTCAGGATAAGGGGAAAACTTGGAAAAAATTGTATCTTAATAGCACTCTCTAATGAAGATTTTAACTCATGACGTGTTAATTATAAGATAAACACAGCCGGGAAGCCAAAATCATTTAGTCAAGCTAATTTGGATCTTTCATTGAGAAATAGAGATGGACCATGTTCTGGTTAAATTCTTACCTGGGCTTTGGGAATCTAAACTACTTTCCTTTTAATCTTTAAAGGCAGCCTTACTTAATTATAAAGCTAGATATACGTACATCTTAATTTCAGGTTTTTTGGGTGAATGTAACCACGACAAATGTCATGGTATTTCAAAATGTGTGTTTTCTGTGTACTTTCGATTGAAGAATGAGTTTTGTGTCACATACAAGCAATAGAGGAAGAGAAAGTTACACATTCAAATTTTAATTCGGTTATGAGCTACTACAAATGTGGCGGGCCTTCAAACCCGATTGCGATGACATAGCACTGATTTCCTGCTCCCTGATTCTCAAGGGTTAAAAGGGAGACGACCTTAAAACATAATTCCGTCAACCTCCATTTTGTGTAAGAGTTTCCACTACGTGCAAAGAAGGGGTTGCTAGCTATACTTTAGTGTGCTTGAGAAGGGATACTGTTGCCGAGTAATGAAGCACTTAATGGCGGCCCAAGGGAGTGTTAAAGGGCAACTAAGTTTTGGTCGCTAGAAGCAGATGCTCCTGTAAACAGGGAACAGGTGCGGTGGGGTATTAGCTAAAGATCTCTCCCCAAAGTCAGATTTCAACAATACGTTTTTGTTCTACATCAGAAATCTAGTTGGAAAAAAAGGACGCAAGAGTTGTAATTATATAGCATTATTTTCACTTTCTGTACCACGTATGAGATTTCACTGGAAGTGCCTTTGAGATCCCCTGAAAGAAGGAAAAAGTATGAAAGATCCGTTCGTATGATTATTTATTTCTGAATGTCATAAATAAAAATGAATACAAAAAATTCTGTTTTAATTTAGCATTTAGCGACCACCCTTATAATAGAAACGCCTTGCTTAAATTTGATGTTTTTTTTTTAATTTATCTAAAAAATATATATCTATGTATATATATTTCCTTTATTTAACCTTTTTTATTGTCTCCGTTTAATTACCTATCTGTTTTCTGTAGTTTCACACACTTACACTATACACATAAACACCCATGCCCAGGGCGGGACTCAAACCTGCGACCCTCTACGCGGTGGAACGCTAGAGACATACGATCTTTATTTTTAAAAATGTATAACGGGTTTGACTAAACCACTACATCTTTAAGGGATTTTTATGGCATATAAAATGTATATACGAAAATACTCTGGGAATATGCAGCATTTGAAGTCACATCTGTTCTAGATAAAAGCTGTATGACTGGTAAATCGGAAGAGATAGATGAAATCTTACCATACAGTAAATGTGGATCAAGGTAACATTCACAATTTATGTTAAAGAAACATTTTTTTGTATAAATAACCATTTTGAGGTTATTTATTGTAACATTTGAATTTTCAAATACTTTAATGTGATTATGAGAGTAATGTTATTATGTACCATTAGTCTAAAGAAAATGGAACCATACGGAACTAACTCACTCCATGTTTAAATTGTCACCTGAATGTTCTGTATTCCAGTCGGAGCTCTTAGCAATTAAAGAAGCTATAAAATGGTGTACTGTTAATAGGAACAGTAGTAATTAATAGTAATTCTTAGTGATTCACAAACAGCTCAACTCGCTGTTAATGATAAATACAATTTAAATTCATTAGCACATGAAATCAGAACCTTGCTTAAAATCATCCAGGACATATTTGCATGGGATGGCTTAAAGGACACAGTGGAGTTTTAGGTAACGAGAGAGCTGATTGCTTGGCTAAGAAGGCTGCAGAATGCAATCTTCCTGTGACATACTCTTTATGTCCTATTTCTAACGTAAGGAGAATAATACATCAACATATTCTTGAAGAATGGAACCAACAATGGCTAACAACTCCAAATGGAAGTTTAACAAAAACATTTTTCCCTAGTGTATATGACAGAGGAAATGTGAAACTCTTGTACCAAATTTTGTTTTGACACAATTTTTAAGTGGAGATGGTAAATTTGGTGAATACCTATCACGCTTTCACTTAACATCCAACCCCGAGTGCATGTGTGGTGAAGAAATTAAAACTGTGTTTCATCTCCTTTTCTGTTGTCCCATTTTCTGGAGAGAAAGACGAGAATTAATATTCAAGCTAGACTCTCTAGGAACTGAATTTTCTGCTCCCTCACATCTTTGCTAATGAAGCCACAACAGTATAAGTACTTCATGATGTTTATAAACCCTGTGTTTGAACTTCTGAAATAGTTTAAATTAATATGCATCAGATTAAAACATCATTTCTTCCTTCTAGTATTTAAAATATTTTTGTTAAAATTTTATATGTTTTATGTATCAACTCTAACCCTAATATACCACTGTGTAAAATAGGCTTCAATAATTCTGGATAAATAAAAAATATATAAAACATATGCATAAAGCGACTCGCTTTTAAAATGTTTAACTGTAGTTTAAGCCGCCCTATTCTCTGTTCCCATTGACCTATAAAGAAGTCTGTAGTATCATTACTTCTATAAACATTCGTATCGATTATTATAAAGTAGGTAGACAAATAATCTTTTGAAAGAGTATTTTGTAAGAGTGGGTAGAGAAATTCATGAACGAAGGCATCGCACCTTTAGAGATATAACTGTGGACATTTGGTCCGTGCATATGTGTGTCAGTGCATAGCTGAAGAAATGAAATGTCGGTGCAAAAACCAAAATTGCTGCTTAATTTAAGAATTCTTGTTGGGTATGACATGGTGGGCTACTCTACGGTGGTGCTTACTCCCTGGAAATGCGGTGCTGGGCTGAGGGGAGGTGGTTTTCCAGGTGTGCTAATGGATCAAATGAAATTGGTTGGTGGCTGGTGGGCTCTTTATGGCAACCTAAAACTTTCCACCAGCCATTAGGGACCGACCGTGTCTGTGGTACCACCTGTGATAAGTTCATCCTTTCCTTCCTCGCGTGGTTTAACGCACAATAAGCCTGCCGCTGCAGTGTCCGAAACCCTTCCCAAGAGACAGAAATCAGAATCAGAGGGGTATAACGTGAAAGAAATGTCCATCACCCCAAACTACCTGTGCATACAAAACGATTGCAAAAGATTCATTTTATCATAGCTGGCTCTATTTTGATTAAAATGCCAGATATTTAAAAGATATTGAAACCAAATAAAACATATCTTTTATTTCCTTCTATATATACCACCTGCCTGAAGAATGAATGAACTCAGGCGACCAACAGTGGAAGATCGCGTAAACACAGATAAAGTGGTATTATGCCACCATTCCCGCTGCATGTCCTGCTGCAATACATGCTTCAGTCGAGTGCCTTACGTAGCCGCTTTGAAACAATGAAAACACTGCCGCGTGAAGCCATGCGCTCAGAAAGTCGAAAATTAATATAAAATGTATTACGTTTTTACAAAACAGAGACAAACAAATGTCCAATTATTCCGTTAACCCGCCTTTTGTTACCGGGTAGGCGCAGCGCTCACTTCTACTTTTAAAATATGCTAACATGAGAAGGGAGCACAGTTGGTAATAGTTCATGTTAGACTTCTATAACACTGCCTAGATCCTACGGTAAAAGAACCTTAATAAACACCCTATATCTGGTTATTTGTTATTAAGTAATGAAAGATGCGCTCACCCGCGGCCAACTGTGTTAGGCATCTTCAGACTTCTGTGTAAACCCAAAGAGTATGTTTGTGGTGTCCTCTAAAGTAATATGCGAAAAATGAGTAGTAAGTATACCGGTTTTGAGAATGAGTCACAAACACCTAAGTGCATGGACTAAGTTATGAATGAAGCTGAACATCCTTCTGAACTTTCGGAAATGAAATGAAGGTTTCACTGATGACCAGGAAGAATCAGATGTGGAAATGGCAGAAAGCAGTGACCATGACACTGCGAGTGAGCAATCGGTTAATTTAATAGATATATCAACAATTGGAAGAGCAAGTATGTAGGGCTTGGTAACATAACCAAATCGAAAGAGGTACATGTTCCTCCAAGAAATCGAAGACGAAGTGTAAGAAATATTGTTCTGCGTCCTACTGGTGTGAGGGATGTGGTAAAAGCAGCAGAGACGATTGCTGGAAGTTATTTTTTCCTGACACATTCATTGAAAAAAATTGTAGTACGATACATGGTTATACGAAACTTCAAAAAGTTCACTCATAACATTGTAACGTTCCTTGATCCGCCAACGGCAGGTAAATTACACTTAATCCATGGTACGTCACTAGAGGGGGGAAGCTCAGGAAGGAGATATTTCTAACAAGCTGGGTGTTACGTGAAGGTTTTGTTTAATTTAACATTTATGTCATGAAATTCAGGTTAGAAAGTGTTTACAGAGACTACAACAGAAGGATAACTACTACAGAAACTACCTACAACCAAAATAACTTATTTATTAGAGGAAAACTGTGGCTGTTAACTGGCCTGATGTTCCTGTTCCTGGCTTTATGTTGGTCATCCTTGGAGATTTTAGACGTGGCCGTCAGAGAATCAAGCGACGCAGATTTTGGTAGCACGTGCGAGACTTCTCCCGCCTGGGCAAGAACCCGGGGGTTCAAATGTGGAAACTCTGACGAAGCTTTGTCAGCTCGGTCAGCAGGGCATTCAACCTCCGCCTAACAGCCCAGCATGACTTGCTCTTCTATGCGACCGGATGTCGCGTATACCGATATTATTCCATCTTCCAAGCATATAACTTTTACCAATTTCGTCCTTTTCAAAAATGTACCAAAATATTAACGTCACAATATAGCCACCGTCAACCGAGCGGGATCGCTTAAACGGTTTCGTCTGTAGCCCGCATTCGGGAGCCCAGGGTTTGTTCCCCGTAGCCGACCTACTTGACCCAGGGTTTATCCTGGAGTTTTCCCGGGTCGCTAGGCGAATGCCTGGGTAGAATAATTACAAAACCCGAATCTCCTGTCCCTCCATTTCATTTCCATTACCATTTCACATCACCTCTCATCCGGTGATCTCTTTCAGGCTAGAAGTGTCACCCTCTGTCTCCTCGCATCTCATCCTTACTACCGGGCATGTCTCACTTGGGGCTTAGGTACAATAAACCACAGGTTTCGGTGCCGAATCCCCTCCGTAGTAATCCGCCGTCAAGATGCATTGGACACAAGTGTGGACGAAATTAGGGCCCCTCTTACAATTGTGTATTTACAGGCTCATGGAGTCATCATACCAACAAGAGTGCTGAGAATCTATGGGCAATTGAAACGTCCGCTAATGAACATTTTCGCCTCATTATGATGTATAATCGCTTCTACTTGCTACTCTGTATACTACAGCTTGATGATAGAACCAGACCTGAAAGAAAGCAGTTTGATAGGCTCACACTGGTTCGAGAGATATTTGAGGAATTTTTGGAGCTATGCAAGTGTTACTGCAGTCTTCATGAATACGTCACCTTGGATGAAATGCTGGAAAACTTTCAGGGGGCACTGCAGTTGGAGGCAACATATGCCTAAAAACAAGCAAGTATGGTTTGCAAATACTTTCAATGGTTGATTCTGGTATGTTGTATTCATTCAATATGGAAATTTATGTTGACAAGCAACCCAAAGGACCTATGCTGTAAACAGTTAAGCCAAAGTGTTGTAAAATTACTTATTAAACCTATTGCACATTCTGGAAAAAAAAAAAACATGGTCATGGACAACTGCTTCACATCATCTTATGATCCACAATAGTACCGCAATGTACTGTTGACATATAGCATGCACGATAGCAATGAGATTGACAGTAATACTTGTAAAAAAGATCAGAAGTTGTAACGTTCTATAACTAAAAAAAAGGCAGTGTGGATGTCGTGATTAATAAGATTAAACTAGAAAACTGTTTACCAAATATTATTTTATTGTATCGCTTATAGCCAATTACCATATTACAATAAAATAATGTAATTTTATAAAAATAATAATGTGCATATAACAGTGATTGAACCCGCATTAAACTGAATTCAAAGATCGGAAACAAAGAGTGAGCGCATAGCTCAACCGCGACCATCATCATAACTGGCCCTGTTTTGATTCAAATACCAGATATTTAAAAGATGCTGAAACCAAATAAAATGTAAATATTTGATTTTCTCCTCTTTATACAATCTTTTTGAGGAATGAATAAATGCAGGCAGTGTAAACACAAACAAAACCACCATACGCCTTTGCATGCCCTGTCGTAATACTGGAATGAGGCCGTTGAGTCTTTTACAGTAGTACAGGAGTCTCTTACAAAGGCGAAAATTAATATTCAATGTGTTATACTTTTGTAAAAATGAGAAATTTCTAATTATTCCATTAAATACTGCTATGGCAGTTGGGAAAAGTGAACGAATTGTGCATAACATGGTGAAAAAGGTTCAAATTTCAAAGCGTACATGAGAATAATTTTCAACACATGGTGAGCATCACCAAGATCCAAAAAGTTGCGAACTTGACGGGTTTGAAAAATGTTTTGTGCGCAGAACTTTTCCCGAGGCTTGCCAACACAGAAGATAAAGTTCTACAATCAGTAAATTCAGGAATGCTATTAAGGAAAAAATATCCATTTTAAGCATATGGAAAATGCTTAAAGGCTCTGACTTAACTTTGAAGGACGTAAATTATATAGAAAAAAGTGCTACACCAGCATTCATTTGTCAGACACGTAATATCTGTGTATGTCTGTATGTGATTGTGGAGATAACCATTTTCCGGATATCCCTTCTTATTGGTTTGGATTTTCAAATATTATACTCTTCTCAGATAGGAAGTTGTTGTTGCCTTTTACCTCTTTAAAATACAGAGAAAGCATAACTTCAATCATATAACAGCTAGCCCTTAAAATATTTGACAATCGCATACATTAACTCCACTATTCACATTTATTTCCCTACACAGAAAAACGCAATAGGACTGTTTCTAGAAATGTTCTATATTGGCTGTTGATGAGGTTACTGATGTGGCGGCTGTTATGTGCTCGGCTGCTGCTTAGGAGATGACGGCGCTGGTAGCGCTGAGGGAGCTAGCAGCTCTCCAGTTCGTGACCCTGATGATGCTGGACGCAGTTTTTGACCAAACGTCGGATGTTATAACTGGACCACGGCCTACAAGCCCGGAAGATTCATATAATGTAGTTGACGACGCCGGCCGTGAAAGTCTCAGCACTTAAGTATGTACAATGTTTATAAAGATTATGTGAGTGCAACACATCAGAATTTTTAATAAAAGGGTTATACCATTACTGAGATAAAATTGGTCGAAGATTGGTTGTTCTGCCTAATCTTTACCAATTGAACAATAAATACTTTAATATCATTTTAGTAGAGTGTAAAATAGTTTGCAAATTTCGCGCTGATGAATTGCTTCTTATTAAAATTTTAAAGGCTTATTCACATAGAATGCTTGGCATTGAGGTGCATTATAAATATATCTGCATTATAAAATAAGATGTGCCCTGTCATACACAAAAGGAACAAAATTTTAGTTTCAAAACAATATAAGTGAACAGTTAAGGAGATTAAAAATCGAGGTTACGATACTATTCTACAGAAAGTTCTGAAAGAAAAAATGCAATTCTTGTAAATATTTTTTATGCTGCAAGCTAATCTTCCTTATTTTCAGTTTATATACATCGGGACATCAGCTAACATTATACACATCCATTTCCGTTCATTCCGTTTCTTCATGGTAACTATGTTTTTTTTTTTTTTTTTTTGAAATTTTACGTCCATATGATTTATTACTACAACTCTGGAAATTAGTCTATAAAATTACTTTAAAAGACATATTGTATCCTAAGTAATCATATCTTTCACAAATAATTTATATTTAGGATAACTGTAGTTCAAAATATCGGACATGTCTCAGAGCTTGGTCACCAATACACCTTTAGTTTTTCCAAATATTAAATTGATTATTTTGCCATTATTGATATGTAAACCCTCTCTCTTGCTGTGGATCTACGGCCCTTTGCACATTGTTTAATTACACCAAGCTTTACATCTCCAATGTCCCTCCCGCAAAGGAAACGCCGATGTTTTGTGTAACTTTGCTGCATCCCTAATAACAATGCAATTACGTTGAATTCCGCACAAACCTTCCAGTTATGTTCATTGTACACAATTAGTTTTAGCATAGTTCGTACTATCTAGTAATTCCCTCTAGCGAGACTGTCATAAAGGCTGTAAAAAGGAGATAATCACAGTTGTGCCGCAAAACAATCTCGAGACATATTTTACATATATCTATGAAGATTTCTCACTTTTGCGAATCGTACTTGATATCCAGGTCTTCATTAGACTATGAACTTAATCACAAAATTTTTATTCCTATTAACTTGCAAAATATGGAATAGATTTATTTATTTTTGTATTTGGGTCATAACATTTATATTGTTATAATCATGAACCGTGAACCTGTTTGCTAAAGCCTAAGTGACCGACCAAATCGTTCAAATCTGCTTGATGTGGCGAATATCTCCTTAACACGGGATAGATTAGCTGACAATGTAAGGGAAGTGTGTGGATGTGTTTGACGGATACTGCCAATAGGCGAGCAGCTTTAATCACACTCACTTTTCTTAAAATGTTTGGCTCTGTAAACTTCGAAATAGCAAGCGTCCGTTACTCTACACTTCCGTGCCACCCGTAACTGCGCGTAAAGTTTCCCCACGAATTTTAAGATTAACGTAAGAGGATTTAATGACAATTGAGATGAAACACGTCGCAGCGATGCCTCAAGTTTCCGCATAATCTTGGGATTCTAATATAATGGAGTCGTCTGCTGACCGGAAAAGGGTTCTTCGTGGGAGAGAACAGTGCCCGGAGCCATATTGTACATACATATTTTCGCGGCGACGTGCACAGAAAACGTTCGGCGCAGATAGATAACGGACGGATAGTGTATCACGGAGATAAACAACTTGCCTAAGCAGATAAACATAGCGCGGAGATAAAAGGCATGCCAATACAGATAACGTGAAGTAAATGGAACATTCTAGTGATATCTTGATTGACAGAGGACAGTCAATGTCTTGTTTGTTACAGAAATATCTCGTGATATCAGTAGTGGTATATACAAGAGACGACACGCCAGTGAACAGTTGTAAAGTATTAAACAGTCGTAAACAGGAGCTGTAACAAGAGTGTTGTAAACAGTGGAAGTTAAGTACACTCCTTGTTATGGTCAACGAACTTGGTAGATTGTAACTGTGTATGTGACGTAACTCTGCTGTAATCTGCAAGTGTACCAAGTGTATTTCTACGGAAATAAAGAACGTTTTGAATATCTGCAACTAGGACTTTTAATTCTACGAACCCACGAAGTCACAATACACAGGTTGTGATGAATTACACCGAAATATTTCCAGAGCAAGTGGAGATATCTTAAAAAAGTAACTTGAAATAGGAGATTTACGGCATTTTGGGTCAGATATTGAAGTTACGGTGGTAAATTTCTAAAGTGCCAGTACGCCACTGCTAGTGATGAGCGCATAAGACACGAAAATGAAGTGGTGTATCGGAGCACTTTCTCTGGCGCAATGGTTATGAGTTTTACGGCATAAGCTTTAAGTGAAAGTTAAACGAATTCGAGTCTTCTACATTAATTTTGTTTTGTTGACTTGCTTGCATGTTTGGTTGATTTTTTAATACCTTGTCTAAGCTTTTAGTTCTTGCATAAGTGTATGCATTTTACGTTTTAACTTCACCTTGTAGTGCAATTTATTACAATTCCTTTTAACAATGGTTAAATTATATCCTATTTCACATGGTGCACGTCTAAAGGTTTAAAGGTGGTTTAAAGAACGAAGTTTATGTAAAATAGGTATTTGTGTAACATTTTACGTGAGGTTTATAGGAACTGCTTGATATGGCGACCTGCTTTTTCAATACAAATTTGACAGCGGCGATGGAACAGCTGTCGTACTCTGTGCAAAATTCCTTGTGTGTAACGAATAACTATATATGCTGCTATTACCCCGGCAGTTACGAGGGTATGTCAAAAATTAATGACTCCTATTTTTTTTCCCTTAAACAAGTAAGTTATGTGATAACTTTAAGTTGGGTGCAATTCCCCAAACCTTCTTCTCCAATCCCCTGCAGTAGTAACTTCCTAAGTCAACAGGTGGCAGCACTGCATTCTCCTGCAAAATGGCTGACATCGACATTCGTATTAGACAGCGTTCTGAGATTGAATTATTGACTACGGAAGGTGAAACGCCAATTCGCATTCACGAAAGGCCAAAAAAATGTGTATGGTAATGCAACGGTGGATGTCAGCACTGTTAGACGATGGGTTCGTCGTTGTAACGAAGCCTAAGGGCAAACACCATTGGCAGATGAAAAGCGAGGCGGCAGGGCGGTGAATTCAGTGACTCCATGCAACATTCAGCGAGTCTATGACATTCGTGATGATCGCCGGGTAACAACAGCTGAATTGTGTCGCATTACCTCCCTCAGTAAAGGCAGTGTGATAACGATTATTCAACAACTGGGTTACTCAAAACTTTGTTCACGTTGGGTATCAAAAAAGGTTTACTGCCCAAAACAAGAAACAAGGAAAACAATAGCCTCCGAACATTTGCAGCGCTTCAATTTAGAGGGGGAGGAGTTTCTGGAAAAAATTGTTACTGGAGACGAAACGAGGGTTCATTTTTCTGAAACTGAATCAAAGAGACAGGCAATGGAATGCCATCACACAACGTCACAAATGAAAAGAAGTTCAAAACTCAGCGCCCGGCAGGGACAGTTGTGGCGACAATGTTTTGGGATGTAGAGGGTGTGCTTATGTTTGATTTTTTGGAGCAGGGATGCACAATAAATTCTGTAAAATACGTCAGAACTCTCAAAAAATCTGAAAGCACGTCTTCGGCGAGTTCGCCCAACAAAATTGTGGCGGATGTTCTTCTTTTGAATGACATTACACCACTGCAGAAATTGAGAAATTGGGATGGTAAGTGTTACCTCACCCCCCATACTGCCCGGACCTGGCACCATCAGACTTCCATCTGTTCGGGCCACTAATGGAAGATCATCGTGGGATTCAGTTTGAAGATGAGGAGGCTGTGAAAACGTCCGTCCGTCAATGGCTTAGGAAGCACGACCGTGCGTTTTACCACACTGGAATATATGCCTTAGTTAAAAGCTGAACAAACAAAAATGTGGTAAAGGAGGGCTATTATATTGAATAGTTACAAATTAATCGTCAATGTTGTAGTTTTCAAGCAATGTAAATTGGATTCAATTGTCTTGGCAATTAAAGGAGAGAGAAAAAATAGGAGGCCTTACATTTTGACCCACTCTCGTAGTTACGAATCATGTCATATCTTCCTATTAGAATTTACATATTAAAAAGACGAAGAAAATAATTAATTATAAGACAGGAACCGAAACAACGACCTTTGGAACACCAGTTACGACGCTACGGATTGGATCACCAGGACAGTTGCAGAAACATCATTAAGTAAGCCCCATGATGCAAGAAGGCAGTTCATCGCTGTCCAGTCTCACACTGGCAGGTGATTAGTTCGAGATTTAAGTGATCTTTGAGGTATTAAACGTTGAAAAGAACAATAATGAGCTATTAACATGGTTATTTCTATACCTGAGAGACAGTTTTTAAAACATTCTAATCCAATAAGTTCACCCAACTTGATTAAATAGCAAGTTATCAGCATCTGATGCCAACTACGTTTAATACAATTAACTACATTATGTTTAGCTGCCGACCATGCAGTACGTATTTCAGCTTGTTTATATTAGTCACGTCTACAATCGCTGAAATTATTCCGGTGTAGTTCATTAACAAGCTGTATTTACGTATGTTTCCCCTACGGATATAAAAATTTATTTGTTTTACTATAATTTTCATATATACCATATTAGGTTATTACCAAATGGAAGGACATACATTTCATAAACTGTTGAGATAACTGCATTCTATGCTTCGTTGCAGAAATAATTTTGGAGTTGAACCTCTTGGGCCGCTTCTTTTAGAGGATGAAACTATGCGTCATACCACTTTCTTCATAAGTACTCTTATTTTGTTCTTTGGAAGATACAGGAAGAGTCCGCAAATGCGATCGTATTTAAGAATTTAATTTAGTTATGCAATTTTTCACTTCCATTTCTCAATCTATAATATATGGTTTTGTGGTTCTCTCCACACCAGCTTATACTCTATGTGTTTCTGTCAGTTAATTAGTTTGCTATAATTGATTATACGACATACCTATCAGTATTTACGCTAGTTAGTTACAGAATATATAATGGAAATACAGTTACAATACTTACGAAGACTCCCTTGTGAAATTTCTAGAAGTCGTTTTGAGAATAACATGTCACACTATTTGACAGGTAACATAAATATTCGAAATAACAATGTATTAAACTTTTTTATACATTTACCATGTTCGTGGCAAATAATGATGCAACATAACTATGTTCAGATTACTGGATAGTAAAACCCTGATTTCAGATTTTCCCTTAGCAATTTATATTTCTATAGAATTGTACATTTTAATCGCAGAAATAGAATATTTGTTGACATGTGTAATTAAGAACAATGTACTCGCCTCAGTAGCGTGGTGGTAGCGTGTCTGCCTCACGTTCAAGAGGTCCCGAGTTCGAATCTCGGTCAGGGTGACTTACCTGCATAAAGTATTTTCCGTGATTTTCCCTTATCCTGAAGGATAAATGTCGGGTAACTCTAAGCTCTAGGGACCCTGGACTCATTTGAGCATCATTTCATCCATTCTATTTATCGTCCGATATGAAACAGCAATGCGGCAGTGACGCTACAATTGTATTATGTTTGAGTCATGTTTTAACTTTGCATAAATGGAATAAACGAAAATAAAGTTTCATGCCACGTGAATGATACATTTAACTATCATTAAGTCAATATTCAGTGCATTTCCAATGGTTTTTAAGCATTTCAATTTCGGTTTGAGAAATTCCATTTAATTTTGTATATTTTAGCGTTTGGTATTATCATCTGGTGACGGTATCCACATAAATGAAAATCATTATGAATGTACTCCTTTTTTAAACCTGATTAAAGGCTCTTGTGCTTATGTTTGACTTGCTTAATATTTCTTTGCGATTGACCCTTTTTGTTTAAATTATATATGAAATAACGGAAAATTGCATAAATATGTTTTATAAATTATTATCTGTTCCTTCAAAGATCAGGTATATGCTAAATTTGGATAGATGGAACCATTCCTGAGTATGGCACAGCAACTTCCGGTCTTTCTGGGTTGTTCACAGTATACTATTTCAGACATTTCTATGAACACGTTAGTCTGAATATTTCACTGTTTAGTATGTACATATGTATGTATGATTTCATATGCTTTAAAGTTATAGAAGCTCCTTTTTTCACAAAGTAAACACGAGAAAAATATGAAGCTAGTGTCACTTCACAACGTAATCTCCCTCCAGCCACACACAATTTTCACAAGGAGGATGCCATGATTCCATGGCCACTGCGAATGCTACTTTAGGATTGTGTTTTGACCACTGGAACATCGCTGAGGCAATAGCGGCACGACTAGTGAATCTGTGACCACGGAGCGTGTCTTTCATCGTGGGAAACAGCAAAAAGTCGCTAGGAGCCAGGTGAGCAATCACTTTAAAGTTGTCACGAAGAAATTCGTGGCACCCACCTGGAAGAAACTTTTCGCATTTTCAGATGTTCATGCGTGCACAAATCCCAAGGAAATGCCAATTCCGGAGGCGATGTCTTCAACGCTCAATCGGCGATACTCCAAAACAACATTCTCCACTCGCTGTATCATGTCGTCAGACCGTCTGGTGTGAGGCCGTGACTGTCTTGGTTTGTTGTCGTACCCAGGAAGCAACATTACATACATCCATGGTACCATCACCACATGCCTCACTCAGCTAGAGATGAATTTAAATAGGTGCCACACCACGAAATTGGAGAAAACGAATGATTACACCCTGCTTTTTCAATCAAACAGTCGCCATTTTAAGTATAAAAACAGTCCTAACTCTCATTACTACCTCTAGAATTCTATGCACTCTACAGTGCTGCCATCTTTTGTCAAGCATTCACAAGAGTGTACTATGTTAAAAAACAACAGAAGTTCCTGTCTGGTTGCAGAAAAACAAAGAATGCACCTCGTAATTGCAATCACTTTGCAGTGGTATGAATTTAAAGTCCCTGTATACCCATGTATGCAAGTGTTGTGGATGGAGTATTGTAGCGGACAGGTATTATTTCCAGATTTGTGTCATGTTAATTTTTAAAATCATTCCAAGCTTCACCCTAATCTGTTCTCAACTTTTTCTATGGGCTGTTGCCACATATGGCCCCTTTTCCTTGAATAATACAACTGGTAACCCATATTCTCACGGCGCTCTACATTTTCTATGCATGCAGTAACGCGCATCTGTCGTTTCTCCCGATAATACTAGCGATATAAAAATATTAACACGTATATTTAGCTCTTTTTACAAAAAGTGTTCGAAGTAATGCCAATCTGCACCTATACAAGACTGGCAGAACGCTTTATAAAATTAATCAGCTGGAATACTGATAAACATAGACACTCTATTCTAATTCGTTTAGTGTATGAGAAATTGTTGCAAAAACTTGATATTTAAGCTTTTACATTAGATAATAATCGCAACAACTCTAATCCAGAGAATTAGAAACTATTCAATTATTCAGTCCAATCATTAAGGCCATAACTGTTAGCCGGCTACATTTTTATCAGATACGGATCTATAATGTTTGAATTTTCCCATAAAACTTAACATTGTTATATTTTAGAACATTTCTGAATGAGTTCAAGCTAAATGTCTAGGTGTGGTTTCGTTTGAATAAACTGTAACAGCAGAAACACGACTGAGTGGGACAACTAGCGTACTTGTTATACCTCGGAAACGAACTACGGTTATGCCCAAGGAGGAAGGCATGAAGTGAGGAAACCTAGGAGACTATAGTAAGTGATAGGAGCTCATTTCAGCGTCAGGGCCCCTTGCGCAGCGACTAACTTACATACTGTGCCAACAAGCTACGTCCTCGCGTGTGATGATAGCAAACACACAGTGCCTCAAAACCTCAAGAACAGCATTTACAGTACACAAAATTTCGCGCCACCTGTCGCATATCGCTGTCTACGAATAGACTCAAAGTACATTTGAAGAGTGACCAGAAAATTAAATGAAGGGAAAACATGAAAAACAAATCCTAGTATAAAATTAAACACCCCAGCATTCGCCTAAATGACAAGGGAAAATCAGAGTGTGAAGTTGACTGGGATGGAACCCATAAGCTCCCGGCTGCGAGACACACATTATCACGATAACACTTCACTCACACACATTGATAACTTCAATAAACTAAATCAAAAGATAGTTCACCTAATGACTTTCTCGATTTTATATCCTGCAAATCTGGGTCATTCGACCCAATAGCTGACAAAAGAAGCTGAAAATAGTTGACATATGCAGAATAGCGCACAAAGAGAACAAGGAACCGGAAACTATAGAAGGAAAAAGTAAATAACAGGAATAGGAGGGAAGTGATTTATGGTCAGAGAAGGAGATGCTGAATAATTTTGTAGGAACAGAAAAAAGGAGAGAAACTGGTGAAGAGTGAACAGAGAAGTCAGACAAGAAGACTAGAGATAGCACAGCAACTACAAAAAAGTCAATAGATATTAGAAACGTGGCAACGGAACCTGGAAGAGACGCTAGAAATTTAACAGAAATTATTAGAAACTTTCAATAAAAACTGCAAAGAAGATAAATAATACTAAATTGATGTATAAATAAAATAGTGAATAGGTTAGAGAAGTAATAGAAAATGTTAAGGAAAGAGAGGGAGGAAATAGTAAGAGAAATAGCAAATACATAAAACAAGTAATAAATCTAATAGACAGAAATAGAAGATAAAAAAAGTTAGAAAGTAATGAAAAGTAGCCAGAATAATAAGAACAGATTCTAGAATATGAAATAAGGAAAGTCAAGTGAATGCATTACAAATTTTTGCATGCAATGGAAACATCGAAGGGGGAGCATTTGAACTGGACTTAACCAGCACTGAGTTACTGTATCAGCAAAGCACACCTTCCCTGCATGTACTTTATCTTGAATCCTGGAGACAGATTGTAGCGTTGGATTTCCGATAAAATCCCCTCTTGTAGCCTTGAGGCTAGAGGAGGTGTCAGCGTACCGCGCCGCCTCTCAAGTGCCTGCATCGCTATGCAGCACGCAACACTCCCAGGTCACGCTCCCATACCTCTTTAACACTTGCCACCAAACTGCCACCATTAACCTTTCTCACATCACTCATAAAATGCACAAAGATTACCCAAGAGGGAGAAAAATATAAGCAAACAAAATGTTACTATCTAATATTCATATTCTCTCCAAGATTGTAAAATATTATCAACAAAAATCTTCCCAGAAATTTTGATTTATCATTAAGCCTGCAAGAGGAACACCAGTAGAATTATCTACAGGAATCGAAAAGTGAAGTGGGATGCACGTAACCATCTTAAGAGCAAAAGGACGTATAATCGAGGTAGATGGCGCTGCAGTAACCTGTGCCACTAGCATTTGGGAGGTATGGGGTTCAATCCGACCATTCTCACCATTCTTCCGTGGTTTCCCTTTGTCAAAAGCCGAATTTCTTAATTCAAGGATTCTTTCGCTTCTCATATCACTTGATTATCGCCTTTCAGGTTTGATTCAGTAGTTCCAGTGGATGCGGACAGATGTACTTTCTGCCCAGGTCCTCAATGAAGTTGTTACCCAGGCCGCTAGGTTCATTCAGTCACACTCTCAGTGATGAGAAGGTTCGATGTTGCGCCGGTTCACAGTCTATCCAACAGTAAGGTGCTTGGGTACGTCTCCGCGACTTTGCTGGCACCTACTTGTGCTGTATGTACCCTCATCTCTTTTCTCCTGGGGAGCCATTAGCATGCAATAGATTTCTACCACATCGTTGTGGATCGAGGTGCACTCCGTTTGCTTTTGCAATCACGATCACAATTGAATATGTATATATAAATAGTACAAGAAATTAATACAACAACGAATTAACTAGTTAGCAAGTTAATTTATCGAACTGTTAGCAGCTACTGATTCTTTTTCTCTTGGTGATTTTAGGTGTAGTGTTATTTTGGTGAAGGTAAGATTGACTGTGTATGAGGAACCTAAATGACAATCGCAAAAAATTAACATCCTGAGGTGGTAATGAAAAAAGACTAACGCTACGAGGAGATAATGACAAAAACAACACTTGCGAGCTGATAAAATTGAATAGCCATTATTTTAATGTAAAGTTTTTGGTGAAGCAGCCATCTTAAGTTCAGTTGTAGACTTCGTTCACACTTCCAGATGTGATAATTGATCGCCAAAGTGACCTTGATGCTGCCTAGGCATATTTAGTAATACCTTTTATTGTTTAATAAAAATATATTTTGTTAATTGTTAAGCTAAAGGAAATATAAAAAATACAATGTAATAGGCGTTTTTCAGAATACATACATTTTCAAATCTCTACCTTTCCTCTTTGTACTATTGGAAATATATGATGGACTGAACAACTATCATTAAGAATGGAGAAGACAGAGCATAAAATTATATATACTAAAACGAATGACCCACAATAGTTTTCATAGTTTTAGTTATGTGAACCTGTCTAGAACACCACTAGTTCAATTTGCACAGCCAGTTAATCCGTTAATTTGCCTGTCGGAAGCTGAAAAGGCTCGGTTCAATTTACCATTTAGGACCACTTTGGGGAATTGTCGTTTTGAGTGGTGGGCTTAGTGCTGGGCACGTTGTCCCAATCATTATAAAATTGAGCTTTCTGTCCATATATCGCTAGCTTAACTATTCATATACTCCTTATATTTTCTGAAACTGTCCTAGATCTTACGTCTCAATTTTGTTCTGAATTTCGAATGAATGTAGTGTCCTTTGATACGTATTTGCGGCAAATTTTTCATATACTGATATCTCAATATATGATAAAGCAGAAATGTGTTATAATTCATTTGCACATATTAAATATTAAGCTTGTCATAGTCATAAAAACATTTGCATTGATTTCACACCATGCATTGTTAAATCTACAGTGTTGTAATAATTTATGAAAAATTGGAAAATACTGATAACTATAGCACGACTGAACATAACTTAACCTTTTCATGAGTGTTATACTAAGATAAGCTATGAGTCGTGTGCGGTACTTTAGGCAAACTTAGCATTTTAAATTTAAGGAAAAAATCAAGAAATAATTCGGCATCCATGGATAATATAAGTAAGAGGGTGGTCTGAAGAGTTTCCGACCTAATAAAGGTGCAAGATATTTTTTCAGGATTTTGTTTTTTTATTTTTCAGCATAGTCTCCTTGTAACTCTACACAGATCTCCCAGCGATGCTCCCAACTCTGTAACCCGTCCAAATAGTACTCGGCGTTTTTCTCTGCAAAATAATTCTTCAGGAACGTGATTTGACGAAAATCTATGACCTCCAAGTGCAGTTTTCAGATGAGGGAACAAAAATAAGTCGTATGTGGCTAGATATGGTGAGTTAGGCGTATGGTCAAGCTGTTCAAACCGTAAGTCGTGGATTATAGCCGTTGCAAACGCTGAGGTGTGAGACGGTGCCTTCAGCTTGTCAAGTAATGATGCGTAGTATGCTCATGTAATGGTATTTCCTTTTTGAAGATAATCTATTAAAATAACTCCACGACTATCCCAAAAAACACTCATCACTTTCCCAGAAAAAAAAATTTTCTTTATTTCGGAGCCGGTTCCCCCTTCAAAGTTCACTATTTTGAATGTCTTTTTGTTTCGGGCGTATAATGTTGTATGCAAGTTTCATCTACAGTAATTAATCGAAACCAAAACTTAGCTTTATTGTGCCTAAACTGGGCAAACAGAACGTTGGAAATGTTCATTCGAACACGTTTTAGGTTTACAGTGAACAAATCGGCATCCAACGCGCGGACAGCTATCTCATGTCTAAATGTTGATTTAATACGAGTATGTGAACAACACGTTCTTTTGACATGTTCATAGCTTCTACAATCTCTCTCAATTTAATTCTGCGGTCGTCTAGCAACATTTGGTGAACTTGGCGATATTTTCTACTGCAGTAGCAGTTTTTGGACGTCCAGAATGTTCATCGTTTCCGAAGCTATGACGGTCACATTTAAATTCAACTGCCCAAAATTATACTGTGGTAAATGGTGGTGCAGGGCCTCCATTCACAGAATCTTTGATCTGCGTAGGCGTATTGCCTTTCAAAAACAAATATTTAATGACAGCTCCTTACTCGAATTTTATCCATTTTCATAGAAACACTCACATCAACTCACTCAAGCGACTGTTGTGTAACAACTGAGCGCCCAAAATGGCTGAAACTTTGGTGAATAACTCTCAAGAGATTAATTAACGAAATTCACTAGCTTTTATTTACGAGTGCTGCCATGTTCATGTTGAGATCGGAAACTTTTCAGACCACCCTCGTAGATTAGGGAGTCTTTATTGTTATGAGAGATCAGCTTCTCTACATACATTTAATTCAGTGCTTTGAACTGATAAGCAAGACAGCCACGTACTTACATTCTCTTACAGGGCTGAAAGTTATCATGCGCTGCGAACCGAGAGATAGCCTGTTATCAGCACAGTTAGAAAACCATTATAAATGCAGTTCTTAATTATACCATATAAAGAATGAATAGCAGTTCAGTAAAGAATGATCACAATTTTTTTAACAACGTACCTTTACTCAACCTCACAATATTTATGATCCTTTTCAAAATAGTCTCCCCTGAATACCATGCACTTGTCCCAGCATTTCTGCCAGTCTTCAAGTACATGCTGGAAACCATTTTGTGACAGATCATTCGAAATCGCCCCCGCAGCCTTCACCACTGCTTCTGATGATGGATAATGCCACCCACGAAGGCATTGGTTAAAGTTAGGGAATAGAAAAGGTCACATGGGTTTAAATCCGGACTATAGGGATGAAGGATGCACTGCATGTTGATTTTTGCAATATATTCAGCAACAACATTGGAAATATACGGCCGCGCATTATCGTGGTGCAGCATCCAGCATGCTTCAGGGAAATGTGGTGTTTGATGCCTGATATGGACTTGCAATGTTATCAGAATATCCCTGTAGTATTGTCCAGTTACTGATGTGTGTGCAGCTACAATTTGCTGTTAAACAATTCCATGAATATCAAAGAATGAGATGACCATAACTTTTCCAGCAGAAGCAACCACTTTTGCTTTTTTGGTGATGAAGGAGATTTCCACACTGGGCTTTGCTGTTTACTCTCAGGAATAAAATGATGTAGCCAAGTTTCATCAGCAGTGATTACGTTTGAAAGAAACTCCGGATCTTCCTCTAACATCAAATTTAAGTGCATGTTACCTCCATTGCAGCGGTAGGCGATCCTGAACATGTCTGAACATAACTGGTTCTCACAGGCGGTAACCAGGAGAAGTAACAATGAAACTACTAGGGCGTCTTTGTTTCACATTAAGCTAACAGAATATAATAAGGCTGAATTTTAGTGCGAAAAATTATGACCATAAAAATATTATGATCATTCTTTATTGAACAGCTCTCGTAAATAAATTCGGTAGGGGTTTTGCACTGTCGTTGCTAAGAAAAAAAATGGTTGTAATAAGTGAATGTTGCCATTCCCTCTCTATAACATAAAACTTCTTAAAATATATCATTATAATACTTTAGCCTTGCGTAAGAAGCCATCATGCGTAATATTGTATGATGAAACAACGGGTTTATAATGTTAAGACTGCATAATAACTAGTATACCTCGCTAGTATATATATTATCAGTTAGCTAACACTGAAGCCAAGCATCGTGTAACAGCAAACAGCAAGGACGCTTGTAATTACGATGAAACGCTTATCATCCATATTCAGTAATGGCTCTCTTAGGTGGAAAATTCTCTCAGCATTGCAAATCCACACGATGCGGGCTTTCAAATGAGCCATTATTAGTTCCATTTAGTTCAGAAACCTAATGGGATTTCCATACATAAACGTGACTAATACATGAGTAAAAGGAGATAAACTCCCTCGCTAATGCAAAAATATTGAAGCTAATTACTGAAAAATTTATTCAAATTCAAACGATTCATACAGCCATTAACAGCAGCCTTTCACTTTCTGCTAATAATCCGCTCATTGTTAGGAATGGAAGAGAAAAATGTAGCTCAATCCAAACTGCCTGCTATAACATAATAGTCATTGAGGATTTTGGCAAAATGTTGGGGTAGCTGAGCGGAATATCCGAATTTAAAATTAATTCAATGCGATAGCTTAACCTGTTCCAAACCCCATTCTAGCAATAATATAGTATGTGATGATGAGGCTTAAACTACGCTTTATAGCACATGAGCTTCACAAAATTTAGATTCTTTATTACAAATCTTTGAACTGGAACACTCGTTCCTGAAGTTTTTAAGCATGCGAAATTGTGTGAATGTTAAATTAACGTGTTGTATACACTTCTCCTTACCACCTCTATTTCTCTTCCATTAATCTCCCATTTGTCATCCTTACACGACCTGTATCATTTTCTGAAGACCATAACCTTTGTTTTGTTTTCATTCTCTTTCAAACCCCATTTATTGTAATAAGAATTGGCTGCCTCGATTGCTCTTCTCAGCCCTCCACTTGATATGGATCCAACTACTAGGTCGTCTGCAAACAGTAGTCCCGAGATTTCTTTATTATTAATAACAGGTGAATGTACCCTACAACTTGATATCTCCAAGATACCATCGATATGTATGTTAAATAACACTGGACTAAATTTACATCCCTACCTTGTGATTGGGATTTAATTACAGAGGGGATTCGGTAAGTAGGCCACCATGCTAGGCTTATTGTTCCTACGCCCCCAAGTGAGCACCCCCGGGAGGAAGGATGGCCGACCCAAAGAGCCACGACAGTACAGAGGGGGGTCCCTACAGTTTACTTGGATAGATACTTCCCCCGACAGGCCAGGAAAACGAACGCGCTTCCCCATAGCCGGACGATAACGAGCCCAGCAGCCGAGTCTTACAGGTCCCTGGCTGGTGGTCGCGAAATGGTCCCAGCAGAGGGTCGGCCGCCCTTTGTCTCCTCTCCCTTATCCTTTCCCCAGGGATTGATCCACTTGAGGGCGTAGGCATAATGAGCCCAGAATCCTCTCCATAGTGAAATCCTAGTCCTACAAAGAGAACGTGATTACGAAGACGTCACCTAGACAATCCACTCTTAAAACACTTGACTATCAGTAGAAGTCTACTGTATTCCTTGTAACTACAATAAGATAATATTTATCATGAAGTAGACAGAGGAATAAGTGGTTGTACAAGAGTAGAGAAAGTCGTGTATATAAAACATTATGCTATCACTTAAAGTCTACTGCATTCCCTTTTCAGTACAATAAGATAATGTTTATCATAAAGTAGAAGAGCAACAAATGATTGTAGAAGAGTAGAGAAAGTCATGTATATAAAACATTATGCTATCACTTAAAGTCTACTGCATTCCCTTTTCAGTACAATAAGATAATGTTTATCATAAAGTAGAAGAGCAACAAATGATTGTACAAGAGTAGAGAAAGTCATGTATATAAAACATTATGCTATCACTTAAAGTCTACTGCATTCCCTTTTCAGTACAATAAGATAATGTTTATCATAAAGTAGAAGAGCAACAAATGATTGTAGAAGAGTAGAGAAAGTCATGTATATAAAACATTTGATTCTCACTTAGAGTCTACTCTCTTTCCTTTTTTGGAGACCGGCAACTGACATACCGGAGAAGAAAGCAGTTTTCCTCAGAGCATATTATCCTGCCATGCACCGCCGAGACACGCGCCGACACTTCTACCCTGAAAGAGTCCACCAAATGAGAGATGATATGAAATGATAATGGAGATGAAATGGAGGTACAGGAAATTCGGGGAATGTAATTAACCCCCCAAACATTCACCTAGCAATCCGGGAAACCCACCGAAAAAACCCACGGGTTAGGTAGGTGGCCCACGGGGAACGAACCCGGGACTCCCAAATGAGGGCCACAGACGAAACAGCCTGAGCCATCCCGTACCTAAAGTGGTTTTAGTAATAAAGATGCTGTCCGATGCTCTCTGCCCAGTCTAAAACCTGCTTGGAACTCCGATATTTTATTTTCCTTCTCAACCCAATTTTGCAACCTATTTGCTAGAATTCCAGTAAACATTTCACCAAGAATGCACAGTAAACCAATCCCTCCGAAGTTAGCTGGGTTATTTTTATATCCTTTTTCCTCGTAAATTGGCAAAACCATAGTTGTCATCCATTTCCTAGGAATCTCCTTTTCTTAAATTATTTGATTAAATAATTTTATCACTGTTTTCCTCTTCGTTTCGTCGAATGCCCCATTCTTCCAAAATTCTCCTGGTATACCATCATTACCACTAGCTTTTTTAGCTTTTAACCTCCTTATTTGTTCACGAAGTTAAACATTTGAGATATACCTATCTAATTCATTAATTATTTGCGGAACCTCTAACAAACTTCTTTCCACTCCTATATAATGATTTTGTCCTAACAGTGATTCGAAGTATGCACACCATTGATCTGCGCCTATATCCTCGTCTCTCCCCAAAAATTTATATTCTTATCAAATTTATATTCTTATCTTAATATTGACAAAATTTTCTTAGTATCATGTATTCCTGCTGCTTCATTTAGCATTCTGCCTATTTTATCACACCATTCCCTCCTTTTTTGTTCCATTAGGCACCTGTGTGCTCATCTCTGGGTCAGGCATATACCTACTATGTATAAACATATACTTATGCTTATATACTATACATATGCTTACTATGAATTTATTCTATATGTCTTCCTAGAATTAATTATATTATAAAAATCTAGCAGGTTTAGACAACCTTGCACAGTTAGAATTTTTAAACTCCAATATTAGTATTGGTTCACTACCCTTTCATTCTTGTTGGTTATGGAGTATCTGAAGAACTGGAAAAATCCCGTATAAAGAACTTCGTACAGTCCCAACTATTCCAATTATACCTGAAAAAAAAAATAAAAAAACATTGAATGTAACTATAGGAGCGGCGGTACAAACGGAGTGCCCTGTAGTAACGCTAGGCATCTCTGAAATACAGTTACTCAGTTCATTTTGAATTAGTGGTTTTTTTCTGCTCTACCTTATACATAGCTACGCTTCCAGTTACATACGGTTAAAGGATAAAACGCCTTTCATTTTAAACCCCTACAACACCTGGTAGTTTTTTCATGTATCATATGATCTCGGCACCGGGTTCCAAACCCTGTACCTTTGCACCTCTCGCAATTCCTATCAACCCCCCAAAACCGTCATGTAACAATATCAACAAATAAGATATTAAATATTTCGTGTTGTTTTAGGTCACTTTTTTAAATTTTAAGGCAAAAAGAACTTTAATATTCTTTAGGCGGTCTAAAGATGGACTGAAATATTTAGCAGCTTTTAAAGACCTTCTGAGACATAATCGATTGAAGAGAATTGCAGATTACGAGATATACAACAAATCCTACCAGAGGATATTGGTACGTTTGTTTCAAAATAATTCATATAAGAAATTATTACCAGTAAGACCTAAAACTGATGTGTCCCTAAAGTGATGTGATGATATAGGCGATTCTTCTCCTGGTAGATTATTCCGAAGTCCCAGGTTGGGAAGCCCTTTAAAATGCCCTTTCATCTCGGAACGATATTCTGTGGTGAAATAATTTTATCAGGCTCTACGATACTACAACAGACGATGTACGAAGACAATTTATCGCATTTGTTGTCGAATATTTTTAGGAAACAATTTATAAGAAGTGTAAAAGTACATTTCTATTTCTTTTTAATTATTTTGAGTTTAACTATGTTTGAAAGTGAACAAAAATAGGTAATATAGATGAATAAATAACCGTTGAGCGTCAATTTTACTTTATCAATTTAAACTTATCATTTTTATTATATTTACTCTTGCACACTTAAGCTTGCAGTCGTGTTCCATCACATATGTCTTCACGCTTTACATTTTGCAAAACCAAGATTATTTATTTTTCCTTCGACATATGATTATATATTACTTATTTACTACGTTACACATAACAACTAATACATTCGTTTAATTAGTTGATGAGTTACATGAATTCATTTTAGAAACTTAATTTAAACAATTTATACGTAAATATTATTCAAAATAATTTTTAATTCACAAAAGCATTATAAAACAAATTAACGTTATTAAATCTTCTCTCTTTGTTAGCCGTATTAACATAACTGTTACAAACAAACATAAATGGTTCATTACATCTCCATCATATTCTCTATCCACTGTCTCTATCAGAGGAAGACAGCTTCGAGATTTGTGGCGTATTTCAGCCGGGAGCGAGGCGTGCTGTACCTGGTGACGTCAGGCAAGAGCCGTGTAGTACCAAGTTGCCTATATAAAATGACCCTGTGAGTACTGAATCTGAAGGTTCAGTCAGGTGTAGTGCACTCGATGACAACAATGTAGCTGCCACCTACCAAATGGAACTGGACTTGGCTGATTTTTACAAAAATGTCCGACAAACCAGATTTCCGAGGTTATATTCACTTGCCGCACGGACATTGTGTATCTTTGGCTCGACATATATGTGCGAACAATTTTTTTTTTCTGTTATCAAATTAAGTAAGTCCAAACCCCGGTACCTTGTCGTATTACAGTCTAACATGCAGCTTTCGATTACTATTATCCCACACATTACGTCCTGAAATTGAAAAACTAGTTAAAGAAAAACGAAACAGAAAGTGTCGAAAATTTCCACGTAATTTTGTTCTGAATGAGTCTCCTCTAATTTGCGGAGAACATTACTTTGTGTTTTATTTTAAGTACTTTGTAACATGCCTGACCTTCAGATAAACTACGAGTTGATGTTTTATATATTTTCTCATGGCACAAAAAATGTAATTGTTTATAAACTGTGATTAATTGTGCAAATTAAAGCAGTCAGCATTAATATTACAACACCCAAGATGTAAGTTGTACCTTTAATCAATACCCGATAGGTTTCCTGTCTTTCCTACGCTGTCGGGCCCCTAAACTAATTATTTCCTTCCTCTTGGGCAGCAGAAATTAGCGGGGTGACGTCACGCGCTAACTTGCCTTTCATTTGGGGGAATATTTGGCGGTTAGAGCAGACGGAGCTGACGTCACACCGCCGCTGCCTGGCTTCTCCTGGTCTCTATTTTACGAACTACTTCAATCCCTATTCTCATAGAATATATATGCGCGAATAAGATGAGGAACTGTGTAAGTGATCTTATGTATATAGCCCATAGATAAACCGTAAATCAAAGACAACTTTATATCTTCCAATTATTAAGATAATTGCCGATAGGTAAAAGTTGCAAAAGAAGCCAATATGACTAAGTTAATGGCTAGGTATAAATGAAATGGTAGAAACGAACTCTTGTTTTTTTCAGTCTGCTTCCTTTTAATAGATATAAAAGCTTCATAGATATGGTTCCGCTATATCATACTTATAAAAAATGCTCAATACAAACTCATTTGGAAGTCGAACTTTATGTGCAACATCGCCAGAAATATAGTAGGGATAGACTTCAGCATTATCACCTATCAATTCAGAGTATTGTAATTCTTTAATTAGAATCTGTACCATTCTCCGTAGACTCCTGAAGTATGCAAGAAGTACTTGTGAGGAAAATTATACAAAAATAACGTTAAAGAGTACCTTCAATAAACTGTTCCACAAGACGAACCCCAGATGTGCCCATTGTTAAAGGCAATGGTTGAAAATGGAGTTGCCTCGACGAGAAAAAAAAATGTAATGGAAAAAAATCACGTTTTATTAGGACGTATTTTTTCTTTATAAAAACTTTAGAAAAACTACATTGTGAAACAATTTTCATTCATATACAAAAACCAAAGAAAAAAACAATAAACAAGAGAGAGAGAGAGAGAGAGAGAGAGAGAGAGAGAGAGAGAGAGAGAGAAGAAACCGAAAATCTGCATGTTCATATAGTTCATTTCATCCTGAATTCAGAAGCTGCACCTGACACAGCTTGAAATATGGTGCACTTACTATAATCTCTGACATTTATCTTAGTTTTCGTGTTTAATTTAGGCTTTCACACACGCGTACTCGGACCTGCACACACACATTATTTTTAAGGGAATTAGGATTGGATTGGAATATGCTACGGAGGAGATTCGATACTGCAAGTATGCCTGATCTAATGTACCTATGTCCCAAGTGGGGCATCCTCGGAAGAAAATAATGAGGTAAGTGGAGACAGACTGCAGCCGACCCAAGAAGTCACGACAGCGCAGAGGACAGGTTCCATTGTATTGACTGGTAACTCCCCAGGAGGCCAGTAAAACCAAGACATTACAACGGCCCACCAAGCCAACCCGGAGATCGGAGTCCGTCCTACCGTAAGAGGAAGTGATCAACAGGAGCATATCATTCTGCCAAGCAGCGCTGAAATTTCCGAGATGCTTCCATCCTGAAAGAGACCTGAAGATGAGAGATAACATAAAATAATAATGGAGATGAAACGGAGGGACAGAAATTTCGGGGGATGTAATTAACCTACCCAACATTCGGCTAGCAACCCGGGAAGCCCCCGAGAAAACCCAGGGGTCAGGCAGGTCAGCCACGGCAATCGAACCCGGTTCTCCCAAATACAGGCAATGGACGAAACTGCCTAAGGCATCCCGCGAGGCATCTCTTAGTTCAGGAAAGAATTAAATCCTTGAAGAACTAAGAAAACATATTTTCATTTAATTTCTCTATCGACATTTTGGACGAAAAATACTTGAGGAATTTGTCTTATGTACTCCAGAATATAAAATAATTGAAATAGTTGTGTAAAAGAAAGTCTAAGGTGTTGTGATAGTTTAATTTGTGAGTACTGTCTACTTTGTTAGCTGAACTCTGTATTTTACAGAGGTGTGGGATTCTGCAACACCAGTTCCGTACCACTACACACTACGAATAAATTACACTTGAAACATGAGGAAAAAGTGATGGAATGAAAAGGAAATTTGGTAAATGAAATAAAAAAATACTCATCTCACAATGGGATAACATCACAAAAATTTAAGTTCAGTGAGCGATCGAAGGGAACTGAACTCGGTATCTTATGAATCTAAGGCGAGGTTACATGGATAATTTGCTTGGTTCATAGCTCTCAAAAAAGATCTGCTGGCGTTTAATATTTTGAAAACGTTTTGGAATCAAATATATGGGTAACTTTAATTTTGCATATTTTGAATCTGAAACTGATATAAAATATTTCTTGTTCATCTATCTCCTTTCACAGATTAGGCCATTGGCCTGTTCTTGTCCCACTTTCATCTTAACAATCGAGTATAAAATATTTAAAATATTTAAAAGTGATTAAATTCTAGACAAGAGTATATCACCTTCTCTGAATAATATTGACTGAATTACTTCATTTAAAATGTCGAAATACAAAAACTTATCTTTACCACAGTAATCTATTTTAAAACATTATGAAATGCGGAGAGCACAGTTAGATATCGCTTTAAAGAGCAGAGGTTAAATTTACAGTTCATCGGTTTCGCGAACAATAGTTTGATTAAAACGAATGCTTTGGCTGCTCGGGAACTCATTTAAAATTCCAGCATGGTAGGTGGATGATGGTGACCGCAAAAGTATTCGTTGATGGGCCCGTGTGTGTCTATAAATAAACTTTATTGATGATTGTGGGTTTTAGAATTCTATACCAGTTACCTGTTACAGCTCTTTACAGTTTCACCTCTCATTATTTTATTTTTTGAACGAGAGTTAATCAACGAAACACTTTATTTGGTATATATATAATACTGTGGTCCTTTGGTACTTGTAGTTCTTACACCATTATCTACAATAAGTAAGGCAAAAATGTATTTCGTCCAAGTATTCTTAGTTTAAATTTATTCATAAATTTATTATTAACTAAATTTAAAACAAAATACGAGTATACAAGAAAATATCTTAAATTATACATACAGTAATTATTGAAATTCCAATTATAAAATTCATCCAAAGATTGACTCGTTCATATAAATTGAGTTGCCAAACTATGGGGGTCCGCGAACAACTTGTTAGACGATAAGGGGGTCCTTCAGGCAGAAGAGTTTGAGAAACACTGGTCTACCGGGAAAGATATGAGTCAGTTGGAGAATTTAATGCCATTTCGGAACGTTGGCAATATTAGCTCAGTGGTTTAGAGCAACCGCGCGGAGAGGGGGAAGCCCATGGTTCAAATCCCACCTATGGCATTGCATTTTTCAGTCTGCCTCTACTCATCCAGAGTATGATTATGTTGCAAACACAGAAAATTGTAATTCTTTCTTGAAGTCTTATAAATGGGAATTGTCTATTAAATGTTACATATCTTTGGTTATTTTGGACATAATTCTTGAATCTTAAATATACATTATGAACTGCTACTGCATTAGTCCTTTTCTGTTATGAATCATTCATTACTTTCCAGAAATAAAGTCATTGCTCTTATATCCTTTGGATGTAATCGATGCTGCTGTTATGTCACGTGGCTTTCTTATTTGTAATTAGATGCTAGTAAATTTTCTCCATTTTCTTTTTGAACAACCATTTCTGTGAGTTACATTTGCTGCCATAAATGCCACTTTTCTCCTAAACCATAGAAAATATTTACATTTAAGGATAGTGAAAATCAACTTCAAGTGCTATTGTGGAACTTTATTGGTGTTGATAAGTTAATTTATTATTTTTGAACAAAATAAACCTTACAATAAATGTTTAATCTACATTTTACAGCTAACAAAATAAATCCACCATACTTAATATGAAAATTCTCTGATAAGTGCCGATCATGGAGCCTATACGGTCATGCACCGACATCCTGTAAGAATATAATTCGGATACCAATTTTAGGTTGTTTCTAAAGTACCGGATCATAAATTTAGCAAGTGAATATTGGTGAGATAGCGCTTTTTAATCTGCTGTTAAATGTAATCGTTCAGAAGCAGGAAAAACTTTGGCTCAGAAAGTCAGTGTTCAGTCAACTGTGGAACCCACTCCGATAGAGGAATAAAAACCAACAGAATGCTGGGCTGATCCAGCTTTGCAGTCAGAATAATGTTATTTCCTGAGATTACACGGAATATCAACAAGATTTGACTGAGTCATTAGGTACTACCAAGCAGATATTCAACGGAAATAAATAGTCCAAAAAGATTTCCTAAACAGCGATTAAAAGAAATAATATAAGGTTCAACGTGGACTACTAATTACATAACAAATTCCTTCTTTAAGTAAAATGGCGTTTGAAGTATAGCTGTATAATTACAAAGTCTGACCAAAATTATCGAAATAGTTTCAAAGCAAAGCCCGAAATTATATGTCACCTTTTTATAAAACAAAACTAGATCAATAAAGTCCGAGTACAATTTCTTAGTCGTCGCGCATACAACATTGAAAATAAACCGGTAAGTTTCTTTTAGAAGACCTTCAAGTTTTTGAAGCTCTTGTTGCTTATTGCGACACCTTCACACTTATTACCTGAAGTATATGACCTAATTATTTATAAATGGAGCACGTAATATCATATATACAGAAACCTGTGTCTTAAGTTTATTGTTATGTTATAAGCAGATTTTTTCTCGTTTATTTTAAATAGGTATTCTAAATTCTTAGCTGCTAAACTATGACCATATATTATATTGTTTGGAATGAAATCGCCAGCATTTGCAATATTTTAGAATGTTTGTCTGAACTAATACTATTAATAGTGGTCCGAACTATAAAGCCCGGGCCTTAAAGTACTTACAGAATAGTAAATCGCCATTAAGGTAGCTGTCTCATGTGTTTATGAGAACTCCTAGTGGTTTACCGCGAAAAAACAAGTCAGTTGGCACGTTGGCACGTTGGCCATAGTAGCTCAATGGTTAGAGCGGCTGGATGGAGACCAGAAAACCCGTGGTTCAAATCCCGGCTATGGCATTGAATTCTTCAGTCTGGCTCTACCCTTTCATAGTGCGTCCTACAGACGGCTAGTGTAAAGAACAATTAATTTCGATTAAATATCTTATTTATGGTACAATTGAAACTGTGGGAAGGGCAACTGGTAGTTGCAGGTTTTTATCATTTCTCTTGCTTGCGTTCCGTGTTCACAATAAACGTCATACTTCTGGAAAAGTATGCATAACATCTAAAGCAACTACATGACACATTCCCTTCGCAATTTGAAGATATAAAAAATTTGAGACAAATATCGAATTGTTTTGCACTCCTTTAAAGTTTCCGTGTAGTGAGGCTCCATACGAGCTACAAATGGAACTACTTTTACTGCAAAATCTCATGACAGTAAAATGATCTGAGAAGGAAGAATGGAAATTATTTAAAACGTTGTCCTGCCGTGATTATCAGAGATTACGTTTGTTTGCATCTAATTTAATGCCAGTCTTGTGCTCCACATATGACTGCGCACAAACCTTTTCAAAGATGAACTATATTAAAATTAAGTATCACAGCAAGATCAGATATGATCACCTTGCTTATCTTTTCTGACTGTGCACTTCGTCTTTTGCACCACGTATTGCAGACCTTGTAAAGCAGAACTTTTGCCACAGAAGTCATCCTAAGATACATTAGTTAGTAAGGAGTAAACTGTGGGTGCGAACTCTTATAATTTCCTATACGTCAGAATGATGGCGCAATTCCGCCACTGGAACTTAGGAACCACGGGTAAACGCGCGATTCTATCGCAGCGAGTGGAAGGAGGTGATTTCAACGTACCCTTTCCTGCTTTAATTGAGCATCCGAGATGTAGCTGTTTCTTTTTTATGGTGACATGTGAAGTCGCTTGCTGTAATATGCGAAAATTCCCCTTAGAGCCTTGCTTACTTTCCTTTCTTGTGAGTTGGCATTCACGAAATTTGGATGCATCTTGTTATCTTGATGGCACCACTTGTTCCAGGCACAGCCTCCGGCTGCCGTCGAGAGACAAAATATTTTGTGTTACCGTTAATTGTTTTGAGTACGTGACCAGCAGAAGTCATAGATAAAGTATCACAAACTTAGGGAATACACCGTGTCAAGGGAAGTTAAGAAAGAAGATTAAAATTATGTTCAACAGATGATTAAGAATAAAGTACACTGCACTTACTCGGGTGGCAGATTTTGTATATAAAGCCACGAAAAATCATAGTAAAAAGCAGCTACCAGTTGCATTCAGTCATCGCCAATAAAGTTATAGAAACCACGTCACCGTGAGGAATGTATTGCGCAAATGTAATAAAAGTGTTCTGCGAAATTCGACGTGCTCAAGTTTAATTCCTTCTAACATCAATAAAACTCACAATGATCCAGAAAAGTATAACGCTTAATAAGCTTAGACATGCCCTTTACACAAAGTTTTAACCAGTGTACTTTAATTTCGCGAAGTCGGTGCAGGTGTGAACATTAAGGCTGATTCAGCAGAAACATCTTTAACATCGACGTGTGTTAAATGAAAGTAAAACAATATAATACAACAGAAGTTCTAACGGTAAGATTTTCGTCGTCATTGTCATCAGTTCCTAGCTCCTCGAGCAAAGACGTCCGTTACCTACTATAAAGTCAAGGTCCTTGCCCGTACTCTGAAGTAATCCCACCCATTGCAAATAATTTTCCAATAGAAACCGCCAAACGAAAATCTATGGAGATAACCATCCGTAGCTGCAAAAATGCCGAGAACGTGTTCTGAACCAGACACCCCAATGTGCTATGGCAGCCTGCAGTGCACCATCTGTTACCACAGGTATTCTCAGGGGTATTCTTTCTCAGGCAGCTTTGGCTGTATTTTGCTACGCCGCAACGTCACAGAGCAATGTGAGGTGTCACTTTGAAAACTGAACCAAAGTAACAATAGATTCTGACTCAGACCTTGGAAGACCATGAGAGATCAGAACCTCAGGGGGCGGCGCTCCGTTAGGTATCGAGCCCAGAACCCGTAGCCTGTCATGCGTGACATCCCGTTCGGCCTGTAACCGAATAGTTGACATGTTAGGTATCAACATGAATATGCCATGAGATTAAAGTTAACTTTATGTACACACAACAGTGATTGCATCCCCTTTGTTACTTCTGGTATGCTTATCCTTCCATTAAAGGTAATGGGTCGTAAAGAATAAGCAAAGGAAGATCAAAGTTTCCCAACATCATTGTCCCAGCCTTCGCCTGGCACCTTTCCTCCAAATTACTGAACCATAAAACAAAACTTTGCCAAGAAAAAACTACCACCGTCTTTCTAGAGTTATTATTCTTTTTTCCCTCTTCCCTTTATCATCTGTTTTCCTCTTCTACAAGTTCTAACACTTCCTTTTTATATGCAACTTCTTACACGTTAGGTAGTAAAGTTCACGCCGCAGCAACATTTCATTTAAAATGCAAGATTTCCTTCATATATATTCATACACATACAAACTGCATACGTGCGCCCCATTATCAAGGACTTTTGACTGTACTAACAGAGAACAAGCAATGGAGTCTGTATTTTACATGTTGCGCTGTAATGCTTTCTCAATGATTAAACGAATCTTAATAATGAACATTCTGATAGATATTTAAGAAATATAACTAATACTGTGTCTTCATATTGTAATGTTCCTCGCTGCCAGGCAATATGCGGGATCTTAATTTTTACTGAATGCTGAAAAATGTATTGCATTCACATCAGAAACTGTTACCATTTTTGAGCTGGCGAACGAGAACACATTACTCGGGGGTTTAACTCAGAGGCTTAATATACAATTCAGAACAATATTAAAGACACTTTCACAATCACTCTTTATATTTATTATACCTTAAAATAATCTTTTACAGTGTCCAGCGTCGTCCATCTCCTCGGTTGTCCACACACCACCACGCTTAGTCACACACACACCATAGCTACCACGAGCTATTCCAACAACCGCTCACACACCCCAACATACAACTCTTCATACACAAATAACAAGATGGGCGACGTGCCAATAACTCAATACATCATGTACAAATAATGCAATACCTTATTTACAAATTCCACAAGGGCTGTTCCATTAATTTATTTATTATTGTTATTTACATGAGTGGAGCCAAGGAAGCAAACAGTAGTTGGAACAGCCTATTACGTAACAGACGGAAGGAAGGACATTTGTACTAACGACTACTCTAATAAACTCAAGATAATCCACATAATTAACCTGACAAAACCCTACATTGAGATGACCTCGTTACTGGATCAGAATTAGCAGGAACCTGCAAAGATTGAAGTTGATTGGCTAAACGGTCCATTTTGGCTGCAAGCTCTGACATCATATCCTGAGAAGGTGCTGGTGATGGCGACGGGAGTGACAAACACTCTGACGCTGCAACAGAATGGCCAGATATAGATTGAGGTGCAGAAACAACTGGGTATCCAGGTATGGACAGCGGCACATTACTATGCAGTTGATTAGACACCAGGTGTTGTCGGTTCTGGATGTAGAACTCAGCTTTATCAATGCGCTTAATAGCTTGCAAAACCTCCTCTACGGTAAGCAAATTCAAAGGTAAGAGAAACTGGACATACTGTGGTTTCAACCCTTTATACAAATTCTTAATTTGCTCTGGCTGAGACATAAAAGAATTTACTTTATCACACAATACTAGCACATCATAAATGTAGTTAAGCACAGGCTCAGAATCACGCTGAACACGTTGGCGAAGTTGGATCTCATACACATCATCCTGGTGAGCTACCTGAAAAGCTGTAAGAAAAGCATCTTTCAAAATAAACCAGTCGTGAGCGGGACACCTATGGCAAAACGTCTTGTACCATGCTACAGCAGTACCTTTAAGATAGCATGGGAAAAACTGCAACTTTTGAGTACTGTTCCATGCATGAGCACGAGCAACCATTTCAAAATTAGTCATAAAATCGTTAACACATTCATTAGGAGCAGCTGAAAAACAAGATGGTTGTATAAAGGTTTGAGAAACAGGTTTTATTGAAGCCATCGTGTTAGTGATGGTAGATTGTACCGCAACCAGAAGGTCAGTATTCTGTGCAATAATTCCGGGGGGTGACTGATCAGGCACCGAACTACGTTCATCAGGCTCGACATCTGTGCCGACAGAGGATGTATGTACATTGGTGTTATTCTCCACAAAATTTTCCATGGTGAAAGAAAAGATAACGATGTACACATGCAAAATTACTACAAAAATCACTGATAGTGACTACTATTCGTAATAGAACACAAGATTTGAAATTCCTGCAGAAATAGCAACAAGGTGAGAACACAATACGTGACTGAATAACACTAGCACTGCACAAAATGCTGCAAAGAAAATCCTGATTATTACAATGCAAATGGAAATGAAAAACCATGCAAAAGGATAGATCATCAACGTAAAATTTCTAACTGAGCATAACCGCAAACAGAACCACAAGGATTAAGCTCAAAAAGCACTGCATTTCCTGCACAAAACAAAAGAACATGTTAATACGTGAACAAATAATGCCGGGGTGACGTCACTACCCAAGTTACTTATCATAAAATGGCTACCGCCGTCCTACGCAGAACTGAAATTGAACGCAATTAATGAAATATATATCAATAAAGTACATTTACACTTAAACTGATGCTAAAATGAACAAACACGGCGCCTCCACCAAATGTAATGTTCCTCGCTGCCAGGCACTATGCGGGATCTTAATTTTTACTGAATGCTGAAAAATGTATTGCATTCACATCAAAAACTGTTACCATTTTTGAGCTGGCGAACGAGAACACATTACTCGGGGGTTTAACTCAGAGGCTTAATATACAATTCAGAACAATATTAAAGACACTTTCACAATCACTCTTTATATTGTAACGAGACCGCTAGAACACCCTGTACCAGCTGCGAACGGAAGGCAGGGGGGAGGACCGCGTTAGCCACACCTTCTCCTCGTTTGTCTTGTAGTGGTGACAGGCTTGTGGTTAGGGGAAAACATGACTGGTCGTCTGTTTTCCTTCTACCTGTTTCTCGATCTTTCGTTTACCAGAACAATCTTGTAAACACCAGAAACCGGCGATATTCCTATAAAGAGGGTTACAGACAGACAGTGTGAGTCAGTTGTTGAGTTGGTTTTGGTAGTCAGTCAGTGAGTTGGTTTTGTCAGTGAGGAGACAGTCGCAGTTCTTGGTGTAAGAGTTAGTCAGTGACGTGTTAATGAACGAAAGGGTTGTGCAACGGAAGACTGTGCGTAACTGTGAATGTGTACCGGAGCTTACGTAACCGCGAGTACAAGGGAATTGTAACGGACGGACTGGTAAATTGTAACTGTGTGCAGCAAGTAATTTTATGTAATTGGCAAGTGTTAAACTGTAAGTCGGTGGAAATAAAGAACATTGTTGGGTGGTGTAATTGGACTTTTTATTTCACGAATCCACAAAGTCACACTGGTGTCAGGAGTGGGATAACACAAAGTCACACTGGTGTCAGGAAGCGGGAAAAGAACATCACCGAACATTACAACGATGGAGGCAGCATTAGAAAAGATTTTAGCGGAACTGAAAGAAATGAAGACGGCTAAAGACAACATCATCAGGAAGATGGAAGAAATGCGGGCCGAATTAACAGAGACGCTGGAGACTAGAAATAACCTGGCCGCGGAACTGAAACTAATCAGGACGGCTAGGGAGAACATCGCCGCAGAGTTGAAACAAATGAAGACGGCAAACAACATCGCCGAGAAGATGGAACAAGTGAAGGCCGAGTTAACCACGGAAATGAGAGCAGCGAATGACGGTCCGGCTACCGAAATGAAGGTGGCGAACGAGGCTCTCGCCGCCAAGTTTGAAGAACAGTTGGCCGGCGTGAGGGATGACGTGACGGAACTGGGCGAGCGGAAGGGTCAAGTAGACGACCGCCTTAATGATTTAGAGGAAAAGGCCGACAACATCGCAAAACCCCTCACCCGCCTGACGGAGGAAAACCGGCCTTATGTGTGGACGGAGGACGCCGAAGACGCTTTCCAGCACCCGAAGGGGACCCTGTGCAGTGCTTCAATTTTGGGTTTCCCACAACCGGGTGGCGCCTTCATTGTGGACACCGACGCCAGCGACCATTGCATTGGAGGTGTCCTATCGCAGATCCAGGACGGCCACGAGCGCACAAGAGTGGAAGAGGAGGAGCGTGCCGCAGCAGTCCGAGTAGTTGCGGCAGTGCCTGCTGAAGGCTGGGATAGCGCAGGCCTGAGGAGGGAGCAACTGGCGGACGCAGACTTGGGGCCACTCTTAAGGGAAGTGGACGCAGGGACGAGACCAACCTGGGAGGACATCGCACCGAGGAGCGCCACCTACAAGTCGCACTGGGCAAAATGGGACTCGTTGAAGACGAGAGAGGGCGTGCTGTTCCGGGTATGGGAGTCACCCGATGGGAAGGCGCAGAGAGGACAGTTGGTACTTCCCCGGAGTAAGGTCCCGGAAATCTTGGAGGAAGTGCACGCCGGTACTTCAGGAGGACACCTGGGAGCGAACCGAATGATTCACAAACTACGGCAGCGCTACTTCTGGCTCAGACTCCGGGCAGATCCTGGTGGTACACCTGGACCGCCTCGCACGCTACGATGGGGCTGTTCGAGGACGAACAGCTTTGAGGAGGGAGCAGTGTAACGAGACCGCTAGAACACCCTGTACCAGCTGCGAACGGAAGGCAGGGGGGAGGACCGCGTTAGCCACACCTTCTCCTCGTTTGTCTTGTAGTGGTGACAGGCTTGTGGTTAGGGGAAAACATGACTGGTCGTCTGTTTTCCTTCTACCTGTTTCTCGATCTTTCGTTTACCAGAACAATCTTGTAAACACCAGAAACCGGCGATATTCCTATAAAGAGGGTTACAGACAGACAGTGTGAGTCAGTTGTTGAGTTGCTTTTGGTAGTCAGTCAGTGAGTTGGTTTTGTCAGTGAGGAGACAGTCGCAGTTCTTGGTGTAAGAGTTAGTCAGTGACGTGTTAATGAACGAAAGGGTTGTGCAACGGAAGACTGTGCGTAACTGTGAATGTGTACCGGAGCTTACGTAACCGCGAGTACAAGGGAATTGTAACGGACGGACTGGTAAATTGTAACTGTGTGCAGCAAGTAATTTTATGTAATTGGCAAGTGTTAAACTGTAAGTCGGTGGAAATAAAGAACATTGTTGGGTGGTGTAATTGGACTTTTTATTTCACGAACCCACAAAGTCACAATATTTATTATACCTTAAAATAATCTTTTACAGTGTCCAGCGTCGTCCATCTCCTCGGTTGTCCACACACCACCACGCTTAGTCACACACACACACCATAGCTACCACGAGCTATTCCAACAACCGCTCACACACCCCAACATACAACTCTTCATACACAAATAACAAGATGGGCGACGTGCCAATAACTCAATACATCATGTACAAATAATGCAATACCTTATTTACAAATTCCACAAGGGCTGTTCCATTAATTTATTTATTATTGTTATTTACATGAGTGGAGCCAAGGAAGCAAACAGTAGTTGGAACAGCCTATTACGTAACAGACGGAAGGAAGGACATTTGTACTAACGACTACTCTAATAAACTCAAGATAATCCACATAATTAACCTGACAAAACCCTACAATATATTTATTTTATTTACTACCCATAGTACATTTACTACCCTTACTACTGATAGTAAACGTGGAAATACTGTATTATGCTTAACAATTCATTATCAATATTTTGTATTTTGTGGCAAACTGTTAAATATACGATACGTATTGTACCACATTCTGCTCTATTTTTCAGCAAACATTATTGCAACACTTATTCTTCCACCTACGATTTGCTATATTTTATTGCATAGAGGCATACAACACTCCTACTTTAAGTAAAATCTTTTAAGAGATCACAGTGATCTGAGAGCGCTAATTTTTTTTTCTGTTATATAAATATAAGACAGTTTTTTTCTTTCTTCTTCTTCTAGTTTTTTTTTTTTTTTTTTTTTTTTGTAATTGACGTCCTCCAACGTTAAGTAATATCGGACGGTGAATGTATTGGGTGAAATGATGCTCAAATGAGTCCAGAGTCCATGGAGCTTACAGTTACAGTTACAACATTCTTCTTTAAGGATAAGGGAAAACCCCGGAAAAACCTTATCCACCCTGACCGAGATTCGAACTCGGGACCTCTTGAACGTGATGCAGACATGCTCCCATCTACGCTACCGAGGCGGGCCACAATACCTTCGATTTGTGCAAATTTGTGTAATGATTTTGATGAACTTGGTCACCAAAATTGAGTAAAAGCTGTTCAAGAGTTTCTCTTCGTATAGTTTAGTTGGCACCTCTTACAGCTGGTCTCTAGAGTATTTTAATAAGCCGAAGAGCTGCACTATGATGAGTTCTACATTTCTATCAGAAGTTTTCTGTTTGTTTCACTAAATTAGTGGATGTCCAATAAGAAATGATAAGAAACACATTGAATCCAGAACACATAATTTATAACTTAATTGAAGATCTAAAAACACGCATGACTCCACCCACCCACACACCCATCCACACACACACACACACACACACACACACACACACACACACACACACACACACACACACACACACTTCTGACTTTACATAAACTTTTAAAACTGCTGTCTCGACATCCATTTGTTCTATGAATAAATTATTTATACAACTGTATAATAATACAATGTCCAATGTTTACGTTTTTCCTACTGGTGAATAAACATTTTCACGACATTCCTTTTGCTGGAATCCTCCTACAACTAATCCAGCTTTATAAACATTATGGGATTTCCTTCTAAAGACCCACTTGACATCAATAACCTTTTTATCTTTTAGCCGTTTAACAATTTACCAAGTCTTATTTTTATTTAAGTTATTTATTTCCGAGTGCATCGCTATTTGCCTTTGTTTATAATCATGGGAGTTCATTGTCTCTTCAAATGAATTTGGTACATTTGCATCAATTTAATTTACATAAATAAAACGTGATACTGGACTACCATTCTAGAATCTTGTTTTATCTTTATTTTATACCTTTTCATATTACGTCCTCGCCCCTATTGTTACTTAAATTATCATAGTTAACAAGGTCTTTCACATCATTATTAGAGCCAGGTTCATTTGCATGTTAATCTTTATCAGAATCGGTTCCAAATATTTCATATTTTATATCAGTAGTTATTTAACTGTCTATATTCCCATGCTTTTCATCAGCAAGTTTTTCTTCGACTACCTGAACATGTCTAGCATTAATTATTCTATTATTTATTAAATCTCTATAACCATTTCCATTATAACATACTAGTGCACCTAGTTGGGCTTTATCATCGCATTAATTTTACTCTTTCTCACAACTTCTGGAATCCTGACATAGACTCTACTTTCATAAATCTTTAAAAGATTTATATTTGGTTTAATACCAAAACATATTTTATAAGAAGTTTTGTTCTCTACTGTATTAGCAATTGTTCGATTTTTTAAATAAGCGGCCGTTTTTGTAACTTCAGGCCAATCACTTCTGTGAATTTTAACTTCTCTCATTAAATATCTGCCTATGTCCATAGCCGACCTATTATACCTTTCCGCTACTCCATTTAATTCATGAACGTGGGGTGGACATGGTAATAATTGTATTCACTTTTGGCTAATAAAATTATAAATATCTCTATTTAAATATTCCTTGCCATTATCATACTTTATGTTATTTACTCTTTTATTAAACTTACTTTCTACTAAATTAAGAAACTCTATAAAATAATTTGCAGTTTCTGCTTTGCTCTTAATACAAAAAAAAAATCTTGCACATTAACTATAGTCATCGATAAATTTCAAAAAATATGTTTCTCCGCCATAACCAGTTGTACTATGCGGACCATTTAAATAAGTATGAATCAATTCTAGAATTTCAGTACTCTTTGTTCTATTATTTTCAAAAGGTACATTAGTCATTTTACTTTCAATACAATTTGATCATTTCATTTCCATGCCTTCAATATTATCTGACAAACCTTCCACTAATTTATTATTTATCGACTTTTACCATCTACATGACCAAGTGTCCTACGCCATTTCTCCTTATCAGTTAATTTTAATGTATTCAAATACATTTTAATGTTATCAGTATTTGAAACAAAACATTTTACACAATGCATATTGCCTATTTTATTAGTAACAACTACTAACTCTATTGACTTGCCAAAAAATTTTGCATTTCCATTTCTTACTACTATTGTGCACCTTTTGGTTATCTTTGAAAAACTTAACAGGTTTCGTTTAATACCTTTTACAAAATAACATTTTTCAGAACAATGTGTTTTATAGTATAAAAATTTTTAAATAAATTTTAGCAGTACCTGCTTTGGTCGCTTTTAACACTTAAACATCTGGCAGTTCACATCAATGGGAATTTTTAAATCTACTAAGTTACAGAAAAATATATCAGTCTTTATAATATGATTTGCACAACCACTATGTAACAACAAATTAATTTCATTATTCTTTTAATATCCTACTTCCTCCTCCTCCTCTTCCTCGTCCTCCTCCTCTTCCTCTTCCTCCTCCTTCTCATCATCATCATCATCATCATCATATTCCGCTTCGCTACAACCCATCACCTGATTTACCTCCGGACTATATTTTAGAGCTGTCCATGATGCGGCTGTGGAGCTGCTTTGCTGAGTGTTCAACGACTCACCTCTTGGGTAACCTAGTCCTCTGCCACGGCCACGACCTCGCTGAAATCCACCTATGTTGAAACCTCTCTGTAGTCCTTGCTAGCGTTGACTGGATAGACATCTACCTTGGTAGCTTTGTTGTCCTTCGCCAATTTTCTGACCGTGCCAACAGTCCTTCTTGAAGTCCTTCTTCCATTACAAAGATCAAGAATATAACATTTACTATATAATACAACAACCATATCGACAGTGTTGAAGATTCTGCATTTCACTTAGTAAAAGCGGTCATACCACATCCAAATTTGACGTGCACTGGAACACTTGTTGTGAAGCAATGTACGACCTGTTGAGGGCAGCTGAAGAAGCCAATTTATTGCACAATGTGCTGTTTGGCGATTAGGCCACCATCCACACCTGTGGTATAATCAACAGACAACTGCACAGTTTGGGTGGATGAGCAACCAAATGCGGTCTTGGAGTGGGAACGAAACACCCCAGAAGTCAATGTGTGGTTGGGGCTGACAAAATCGAAGGTGTATGGGTCATTCTTCTTTAGAGAACAAACAGTGATAGGATTTTGGTATCTTGATATGCTAAAATTGTTCCTTTAGCCACATTTACAGTAGGATAGCATTTTGGAAACTAGTTTACCAAGAGGATGGAGCCCTCCTCATTTCGCACTGTTTGTTCGGGAGTACCTGGATGCCACACTTCCACGTCGATTGATTGGCAGAGGTTGATAACGCATATGGGCATCACGTTCCCCAGATGTGACACTTCTCTACTTTTTTGCATGGGGATTCCTGAAATCACAAGTCTGTAAAGTTAAAATCACCTCCATGGCCATTATTAAGGGGCGTATCAGGCAGGCAGTGTGCAACATCACACCTGCAACAAAGTGCTTGAGGCAGCAGTGCATCGCTCGGAAACTGTATGGAATGCAAGGTGGTCATATCGAATGAGACTAAGAAAAAACATTCATGGATTATATGCTACCATGTCATATGGTTTACAATATCTGTATTTGTTTAAATCTAATATTACGTTTTATCCAAAATGGATCGAAACTTTATGTTCACACTATACATTCTAATTTCAACCCTATAATCGATATTCTTTTATTCTAGTAGTAGTGTGAAGACCCATCACATGGCCATCCGACCTTAAATAATATGACCATCGCCTTCTTAAACTTATGATACTCTCTAAATTTTATTACACTTACAGGAAAATGTAATATAAGTATTCCGCAACTGTTTTAGAATATTTTGATATAAATGGATAGAAATTGTCACGGAACTTAGCATTTATTTTATACAGTAACTATTTTGGTACTAGTGTGTTAGAGTCGGTAAACAGCATTTCGGCGTGTTAGTTGAGAAGACATGTTGGATTTGTGCAACAGTGCACCAGAGGTCACTGATGAAGCATGTATTTAAAAATAACGCAACGATCGATATGTCCAATCATTAAAGCGCTGATTGTCATACCATCAATGCACATTAGAGCGATCTTGGCTCCATGATATGCACGATTTTATTCCACTATTATTATTGTATGCAACATCAATACAATTTTTTTCTATTAACCTTTAAAACAATGGTATAAACATTCGGGAGGCACTTCAGGAACCATGTTTTTATAACGTTAGCTGCTTCATTTGGTGGTAGAAACAATACTCCACTCAATTTATTTTAAACTTTTGGATATAAAACGAAATTACAGGCTGCTAACTCAGGACCGTATGGTGGAGGTTCATTGTGCGGACCTAGATAAATTGCTTTGTAATGATGTAAAATTGTTTTTCGTTGTGTGCGTTGTTTTGATTTTACTCACCAACAAAGGTAATGGTGCTAACTGCTAACATTACACAAGTAACACGGCTTGCTTTTTTATGTGTGTGTGTGTGTGTGTGTGTGTGTGTGTGTGTGAGTGTGAGTGTGAGTGTGAGTGTGAGTGTGAGTGTGAGTGTGAGTGTGAGTGTGAGTGTGAGTGTGAGTGTGAGTGTGAGTGTGAGTGTGAGTGTGAGTGTGAGTGTGAGTGTGAGTGTGAGTGTGAGTGTGAGTGTGAGTGTGAGTGTGAGTGTGAGTGTGAGTGTGAGTGTGAGTGTGAGTGTGAGTGTGAGTGTGAGTGTGAGTGTGAGTGTGAGTGTGAGTGTGAGTGTGAGTGTGAGTGTGAGTGTGAGTGTGAGTGTGAGTGTGAGTGTGAGTGTGAGTGTGAGTGTGAGTGTGAGTGTGAGTGTGAGTGTGAGTGTGAGTGTGAGTGTGTGTGTGTGTGTGTGTGTGTGTGTGTGTGTGTGTGTGTGTGTGTGTGTGTGTGTGTGAGTGTGAGTGTGAGTGTGAGTGTGAGTGTGTGTGTGTGTGTGTGTGTGTGTGTGTGTGTGTGTGTGTACCCTGCGAATTTAACGGAACTTAAGCTTAGGTTGTATTAGACTCATTTATGTGATTGACGTCTTTCATACTGATAACAGTAAATCCAAGATTCATCTCCAGTAACGATAATCATAACTAAATTTCAAACGTCCCTTTCGATATTATCCAGAGTTTACCTGCACCTACTAATATGCCTTTGATTTCTATGCAAACTATCAAATAAAGTATTCTCACGTCTAACTGTAGATGTGAAATTTTGTATTGCACTCCTACGAATGCAATTAATGAAATTTATGGGATGAACATTGTTTGTTTTTAAATATTGCTCGAACAGCATCCATAAAGCAAGAACACGTACCCTTGTTTGACCTTAATGAAGGTCGTCAAAAAAACTTCGATGTTTTCAATTTTCTGTACCAAATGTAGTTTGTTTCCTTAAATGAGGATGCATAAACAAGTACGTTGCTCAGTCATTTTCAATATTAGATTATTTAAAGCCTAAGCAACAATAGCCCTTAACATTCACGATGAATACCAAATCTTTAAACGATAACTAAAGGTTATTAGGCCAAATCAAACAATTTACACAGAGGTCAATACACAAAACTTAAGACAGCAGTTCTCTAATATATATATATATATATATATATATATATATATATATATATATATATATATACTAATTATTTTTATAAATGTAACACTGTGGAACTCTTTAGTATCTCCCTCGTAGATTAGGTCCCAAGCTTCAATTCATTTCAGTTCTGAAAGCGAAGGCTCTTCAGCTGACAGCCCCAAATTCCTCATTTCGCTCTCCTGTCTTCATATAAATTGAACGACATAGTTTAATCAGTTCTAGTGGCATCAACTACTTTCCTGTAAAGGAAGAGATGTGAGTTCTGGCACTGTTAAAGTCAACGTTCCCTATCACCAACCTTTAGATAAATAAATAAAGGTAATTATTTCTTGTAACATTTTTCAAAGAATGAAAATGAGCTATACAGCCCTATCTTCTGCAATTTCCATAACGGGAAAAAAGGAAGAGAAAACCACACTTTTGCAATATAAATTTTCAACCATAGCAAATGCAAGATAATGTAACTAATTTCCTAGTGCAGTCAATCTATACAACGGTAAAAATTGTTAAAAGGTTGATTTACTCAATTGGCAAAGGCGTAGTTGTCAAATACATCGTCAGCAATATTTCGTCACTAAAAGTTTTCTTACTGTCATCGCTATCAACCTCGAGTCTCTTGTGTCAGTAATCCATCCCATTTCCCAATAGTTATCAGCTCCTTAGGCCTTCTACTTTAAAAAACTGGCACTAATGGAAGACTTTCTTATGGAATAATTTTAGGAAGTATATGGTTTAATTTTCTGAGGCGTGATCAATGTGTATAAATATAAATAGGAGACAGCCGTAACATAAATAACATCATTTATATACATCACAATATGAAGATAGGTATACAAAATTATGTATATATATAAAATAAAACATTATTACGAAATGCAATTTATTGTTAGTTCAATAATGATGAATCTGAATTAAAATATAAAGAAAAATAATGATGATTTTGATTCTCCATTTCACACCGTGTAACAAAATTCAGTCATTTTATATATGATTTCTCGTGCCTGCCGATGCATGACCGGGAGAACCTGACTGCATCTGAACAGAGTATACGTATACTGGAGTCGTCGTGTATGTGTGACAAGCTCAGGTAAATATCTCTGTGGTTGGAATAGTTCCCGATACGCCTTCTCGCTTTGCCATGTAATATATCCTATTACCTTAAAACTGTAAATGAAGCGCTAGATAAGTCTACCTCCAGTGTTTTATATTGCCCTATAGATTGTTGCGTATATACGCTGAGTGAGACTTAGAAATTACTATAATCATTGTTATATAGCATTCATTTTCTATGCCTTAAGTTTGGGCAAAGCTGTTTATTCATGGTTAATCGTAGATTTTGTTAACTGGCAAAACCTTCATTTTGAACTGTGGCCGGTGACAGGTCTCAACACGTTCTCAATTATATAAACTGTGATTGCACAAGATGATTCAATATTTGGGAGGAAAATAATAGCTACCGAGGGCGTTTCTGATTTGGCTAGTAGCTGCCATTTTGGGTGGGATTCCTATTTAAGCTCGGTTGAGTTAGCAGGCGCGTGGACTTTAAGGTTGATTTTATGGTGGTCATTATGCTGGAAGGTCATGCAGGGAACATGTAGCAGGTCACTCATTAAGCCTTTGTATCTCCGGAGTTCATGCTGGTCATAAATTCGGGCTCATCATTCTGCGGACTAGTGGTGACTACTCTGCACTTTGCATCCTCAGCTATTTACAAACCTATCTCCATGGTAAGCCCGATCTTAATATACTAATGTAATTAACTAATTATTAACTCCATTCCACCCCAAGTCTGTTCAAGACCTCGGGAGTGACTTGTCTTGAGAACCAAACATTAGGCTACAGTAAACTGGCATTTTATATAACCTTGTGTTGTCTCTATTTATCTATCCTTAGCCCAGCTACAAACTCCCTCTACCATTTAGTTCTACCACCTGATCCCCCGTCCTTTCAGCTACACTCACAGTTGAAAAATAGATAGTAAACCCGTAACTAAAACCCTTTAAGTGTTAACATATAGTATGAATCGTCCCGGACCACATCTCTTTTGCAACAGGATTCACCAGGATTCTTCAACCAAAACGAAGAGGTTTATTCATCCGACCATCCCGCAAAGTAATTCTTCAAGTCAAAGAAATTCTTAATAATAAGCATAACTATCTAATATAGCTATAATAAAATAGTATATTACTTCCCTACTGTTTATTATCAAAATATAAGATGCTATAATACCGGAATATAAATTCTAGGGAAGCGCAGTTGTCAAGAGCATCGAAACGGAGTGCCGAATCAATTAATCAAGACAAACGTTTGCAGAAATGCTCTTCACACTTCTTTATAGCTACAATGGAATAGAAGTATACGGTGGGATTAAATAACTAAATCTTTTAAGATCTGGACGCCATTAAATGCTTTAGCATTCAGTTCTCTATGCAAGTTCAGACATAGGAAATGGAAAAGCAATTTTAATTTAAGAAAATCAAAGCTCCGTAAGATTCAAGCGTATAGCAAGGAATATAGCGGAAAAGATCTACATGACAAAAAATATTTATATTCATATTCATACATAAATTGGAAGTGTTACCGAAATCTATGAATTGTGTAGTAAGATTACAAATGTCCTTTTTGGTTCACTGGTTAGATAAGAAAATGTCATTTAGAATGAAGAGAACCTCTGAAGTGATTCCAAGAACTGTCGAGAGAAACGTTTTATTTGGCAGCTTAAATACCTATATCGTTAGGTACAGTATTCGAAAAATCTTTTTTCTGTTTCAAAAATGCTCCTCGTGAAAGTACTCTGGGTTGGAATAACCTTGTTGGAAGTCTTCGTGTCCCATCGTTGGAAATTACTAACCTAAATAGCAGGAGTTGTATTCAAACGACTTTCTGAATTATATTTTACAGAATAAGCAGGTATTAGTCTCAAAAGTAGTCTCAAAAGACGCATTTCTGCTCAAAATTTCGATTGGCACACGCTGTTTTGTTTACTTACTGGAAGTACTTAGTATTGAAAGTAAAGCATGCGAATACCAACAATGAACGTGTTGCATCAGAGATAAAAAAGAACAAAATAAAGGGGCAACACTGCAATATGAAAATAACTCTGTTACTTGGTTTCCATTGCTAGGGAAGATTAACTCTAGTTCCTTAATTAAAACAACAATTATGGAAAATTAGTCATCATCCTATAGCTGTCTTTATTTATTACGGAGGAGGGAAAGCCATTGTAAGGATTTATTGTGAAGAAACGACATCTGCAACAGCTGGGGAAATCTCCACTCTCATCGAAAGCAGATGGGGAGGAGGTTTTATGAGGTTGAGACCCACAAAATGGACATACCGCGTAGCGGCTTGTGAAGGATGATGAGACTTTTGAAATGTTGGAAGACAAAGAATAATGCTGACTACAACTTTGGCGATCAGGAAGAGGGGAGGAGGGAATACAAAGGAAGAAAAGAATAGAAAGGAGGAAAGAAAGCAAGAGAGAACAAAGAAAGTTTGGAGAGGTGTGAGAAAGAACAGAAACATGATGAAGGAATGTGACATTAGAAGATGAAGATGGGGTGATATGTAATATCAGAAACAGATGACAGCAAGTGAGCAAAAATAGAAGCAGAGGGGAGCGACAAACGGAAGGGAAAACGAGAGAAAAGAGAAAGGAAAAGCAGAACAAAGGAAATGAAGCGAAGAGAGCAGTGTAGAATATGAAAAGTGTGGTATTTTTTCAGCAACAATTAGATAAACCAATTATATATATAATTTCCTCTTTCGCTCTAAAACCTCCATTAGCGACATCAGAAACTTACAATTCACACATTTTGTTGGCACACCTCAATTATAAATTTAAATCCATAATGTGACTATTTGTTTATCCTTGTGATTTATTTTTTCAATCGGGAGATGGAGATTTTATTGCCATTTTAAATCATAATTCACTTTGTGACCTACTGGAACTGTTTTAATCCGCGATAGCCTTCAGCGGTTATGCCTCATATGACCTGAAAGTTAAAGGGAGGTGTAAGTTATGTGGTACAGGAAGAAAACTTTCTTTCGTGAATAATGATATATAGTGCCTGTTTAAAAGACAAGGATATTAGTGCACCTCTGCAAGAAGCATTTCCCAGCGAAACTCAGTTCTCTTGAAGAGAGCCCGCGGAACAGTTTACTGAGCCTAAACGAAAACTAACTTCTCGGTTACAACAAGCGAAAACAGAAAATTGAAACGTGATAATTTTGCTGAAATGTATATAACAAAGAGTGCAGTTAGTGCAGAGAGTAAAACAGTTTCATTATTATATAGTATGCTTCTTTAGAATAGAAAGTTCATAAAAATAATACTGCATTTTAACCTACATGTTCCATTGAATGTATAGAGAGAAAAATAACAGAACAGTAAATGTTCGATGGCGGATTTTATAAGTTTCCATTACATAACGTTTTCAAGCAAAAACGAATAAAGTAAAAGTCAAACAGGGATCAGAACTGAAGTCAGTCGTGCATATTCCAATTTGTATCCCATAATTTCCGCTTCAGGGTGCTCGTTAATCCCGCTTTTGATCCTTATTGATTCCAGATCCGATTAAAAAAGCGTATGAAGGCATCGCCCACTGCCTGGGATTTTCCTGCAAGAACGGAAGAACAAGTTTGGGTTCGAGAGGGACCGAGAGGGACAAAGAAAGTTCAGGTACGTCCTTGCGGAGTTACTGAGGCGTACACACAAGTACCAGCGAGTGGGAAGGAGGAAATCTCTTCGAGATGCAATCCGCTTCTTCCTTGTTAAAGAAAAAGGAAGTTTGCTTGTTAGGATAATTTCATAGCCCGTTATGCTCTTGTTCTCAGAAAATTGTTACGTCTCCTCTCTTTCTCTACAAAGATACAATTTAAAAAATTAAAGTAACAAGAAATTCCTTGGCAATATATGGATACTAAAACAAGACAACTAAAGAAAACACTTTGAAACCACGTTTAGAAAATTTGACTGTTTCTGTAAACATGACTATCTCTACCCAATATTACGTTCACACGCATATTCTAAAATACTTTTAGGGAAGATTATTACATTCTGTACTTAACAACACTTCTTAAAGTGGCTGAAAACAAAGATATTGTGACTTTGTGGGTTTGTAGGATTAAAAGTCCGATCTGCCGATATTCCAAATGTTCTTTATTTCCGTAGAAACACACTGTTCATTTCTCACGTAACAACATTACATTACATGCAACACAATCTACCAAGATCAATGACAATAACAAACAGCGTTCTGATTACATCAGCTCTCGTTACAACACTCTACAGCTGTTTACTGCTTACTGTTTGCGACTCTGACGACTGACTCTCGGCGAGTCGTCGCCCTCTGAAATACCTCAACGTTAATTCTAGATATTTCCGGAACAATAAAACAACCGAATATGCTATCACCTTCCAGAAGCGTAACTTAATCTATGCCGGCAAGTCCTCTCAGTTATCTTTATATGCCGGCTCTTTGTGTACACTAGCCGCGCTATCATAGATAACGTATTCGCGACAATATAGATGTACATTTTGTAACAAACTTAATATTCAGCAGATATACTGAATTATTGGTACCAAAATCGCTAAAATATCTCGTATTCATTATTCGAAGTTCTTATTCATTTAAAGAAAACAATTTAATTCAATTTCATAACTCATTTGTTAGAAAAAATCTTGTACATGCATCTATTATTTACAATCCTAAAACCGTTAAACTATAACCATAATATCAATTTTAATACGTATTACACAGAAATTGTAAAACCCTTTTAGAAATATTCAAATTTCAAGATTGGAATTTCAGAAGAGACATTGCGGGATTAATATTACTGTATAAAGTATCGTATTCGATTATTTATTGATGATCTAAACATTACAGCATATATGTCCTTTTGTGTACCAAATAAGTAGATTCAAGAGGCTTCCTTTTACCGCTTCCGTGAAAGTTCACCATTACACAGAATTATGTATTTATATAATGAACAACTTTATTTAAATGTAGGTATTTTCAACGTGTCTGAAATTCTATTCAAGAAGGACATAATTACTCAATACCCTTTCCATAGATCAGCTTAATTACTGACATTTGTGATACTAGTAAAATTACTGTCATTAGAAATAATAGTGCACGTACTATGCCATTTTCACTTTTATTTTCATTATTATTTTTTATCCACGTATAAGTCTAAATATTACCATATGTAGCCAGTGTATATGACAAACATTGTAATTGGGCTTAGGCCTGTCATGTTCGCTAGAATGCATAAATAAGTAAATAATAAGTAAGGAAAATATTGTAACCCACGCAAAAATTTTACGTCGATATTTCAACGAGAATACATGTTTTAGGAACTGCTGAATCTTAAAAATAGACTAAGGTCTTGTGTGTGCACAGCGTAACTCAAGAACGAAAACTTGGTTAAATACAACATGTTTGCATCTTCCTAGGATGCAACACTAAAATCTTCACGAAAATTCTTCCACATTAACTTAACAGTGGAACATTTTACAGATTTTTTTCTCAAAGTGGCTCTAAGGATTTTGATTAAAATATCCTCTGTTTACAATGTAAACAACGTAAACATATATTTTGAAACTTGAACGGTGGGTACGGTTCTGGTTCAGGAGAGGTCAGGATCCTTTTGATACAGGGTGTAAAGACGGAACAACCGATCATTTCCCGTACTGGAAGGCTATTCTCCGTCGTCGGTAAAGGTGAGCAGAAATATTCTCTTTCTCAGGGTCCATTGTTTGACTGGAAGTAACAATGCTTCTTCCTCGGTTTTTCTCTCGTTTATTGATTTAAGATTTAATTTGTACAGCTGCTCTCTCCCTCACTCGCTCGCCACAACAATTATATCGCTCTTTCATTTATGCTACATGGTTTCGCGTTGCTACACCTATTCTTAAGTTTGACTTTATACAGTGACATTATCAGTACAAATTCCACGCGAGGTATCGCGACTCTCGCGATTAAGTCATTCTAAGCCACTGAGCTCTCTCAGGAGAGGTGTCAAATGAAGTGTCGCGACTTGCCTCGCTTTGTCGCGCCCTCGCCCTTGCTGGCTGATCTACCAACACTTCTCTTTTAGTTCAAGTCTATTTCACGCCTATCATGTGATATATGCTAAATTTTATTGGAGGTTCTGTTTCCCTTGGTTTGACCTGATTGGTCTTTCATCCTTTCCTTATATATGCAGCAGTTTTGTTCCCCTCCCCGGCGTGTATAGCCCTTGGCGTCCTAACGGTAAAGCATTCCTAGTGGCCTCGGTCTGGTGCGAGAGTTTTACTTTCTATTGCTTCTATATTTCGACATCCTGTCTCAAACAAACGTTTCTAACTGAAGCTATGTCTGCGTTTCTCATGATGTGTTAAACAATCTGCTTTATGATTAAATATTTGTTATTATATTACTTCCAATACCTATGCTTGTTAATTTCTACTTTTATCGTCCCTCTATTATATTCTAATGTTGAAAACCTGTAGTTTTCAATTCAAAACCTACATGTTGAATTTTAGGGAAGGTCCTCAAAAATCCCCTTTATCCTGGATGAATTTTGCCCGCCTTTGAAACCGTAAGAGATAGGCAAACTCTCGATACATAAAAGTATATATGTAAACATATTCTTCTCTAGAGTGAACCATTTTGAGTAATTCTCTGTTCTTTGTTTTAATTTTCCAGTTTTTGTACTTTTCTTAAATAGGAGAACGGAATATAGAGGGTTAAAAGTATTTGACTATCGCTTAAACTCCCTTGAATTTCATATTCCCATTGCACCTGTAAAAATGTGTAATTAAATCATTTCTATACATGCTGATCTCGATCAATATGAAACAGAAGAATAACAGCATTATTAATAGTTTGTTCAACAGTGAGTGAAAAAAAATTCATGTATATGTGTGGTGTGCGAGATGGCTTCATGGAAGCAAGTGAGGCCCACAATCAGAATGTTCGACCTCCGTCAACTGCCCAGACCAATTCGGGGTTCTCGTGGCTTTTCCCAGTTTGCAGATGAATAATTAAGTATATAAAAGTGAGCAATCATCATCATCATCATGATATTTATAGGCGATCCTCTAAACAGGCTGGCCGCGCCGTGGCTCAGTGGTTAGACCACTTGGCTCTCACCAAGCCGGCCCGGGTTCGATCCCAGGCGACCGCAAAGTGAGATTTGTGGTGGACAACACGGCGCTTGGGCGGCTTTTCTCCGGGACCTCCGGTTTCCCCCGCCATCTCCTTCCACGGTGCTCCATCTACATCTCATGTATCATCAGTGTCATCGCCTGCAGTGCCGTATGTAGTAAAAGCGGGCGTTAAACGCACTACCCATTACACTCTAAACAGGCTATGTTTCTCGATTCTGGCTATCCTAAGACTGGCATGAGTAAACAACATGTGCAGTAGTACTCTCAGCATTGCTAAGGTAAACATATTGCTAAGTGTCCAATGTATGTCAGATTGCTTGAATCCTGGTGTCTGGCAGGAATGAGACAGAACCAGCAAATATGACACTTATGAATGTGAGACAACAAACCAACGGTCATTTGTCGCTCTCGCTCTCGCTCTCTCGCGCTCTCGCTCTCGCTCTCTCGCGCTCTCGCTCTCTCGCTCTCTCGCGCTCGCTCTCGCTCTCGCTCTCTCGCGCTCGCTCTCGCTCTCGCTCTCTCGCTCTCTCGCGCTCGCTCTCGCTCTCTCCCCCCTCCCCCCTCCCCCTCTCCCCTCCCCCTCTCCCCCCTCTCCCTCTCCCTCTCCCTCCCTCCCTCTCTCTCTCTCTCTCTCTCTCTCTCTCTCTTCCCTCCCAGATGTTTACAGTAGGATTTAAGTAACATATATCTATCTAGATATAGATATACATTATATCTAGAAGTCAGCAGTCAAACGAAGGTGTAGGTGGCACTTACATATTCTGTTGCTCCGCTTTAACAGTCGCAAAGTTGAACTGTTTATCTGGAAGTGAAAGTTCGTACACGAACGCGAAATCAAGACTTCTTAATACATAATGATTATGCAGGAACTGACTACCGCAAATGTTTTTAAGTGAAGTGTAAATGTTATAATCAGTTAAAATAATGTTTTCTTCTCTTTTTTTAAATGTTTGGGAAGGCTTAAAGCTTGGATGTGTGATTTCGGAAACTTTTATTTTGCAGTCATTATATGCTAAAATATTCGAAGGACTTCATGTTGAAAGGTAGTACATTTTATAGTTATCAAAATTAACTATTATAGTCCTTTTAAAGCCTGGGTTATCCATGGCATTAACGATACAAAGAAGATGTCCATGTTAATTTCAATTTCATTTTGGATTTAACATCTATTTCACATCTTCCAGGAACAGTAATACTGGAAAAGATATACTACATTTTATTTATCTGTTAAATGTATGGTACAATCCAAGACTATTCTAGGCCTTCTGACTTCGAATTTTGAACTTATAAAATGAGTTGCAGATTGCATTTCAAATGTTATGTATTTATTTCTTTATTTATAGAGCCGACTTAGGTATGCTTTATATGACATCAATTTTAGACTTCCCAGGAAATATATTACTCTAAAATATTTACTAATTGCTATTTATTTTTAAGGATATGGAGCACTTCAAAGCCATACCGAGGTATTTTACTTCAAAGACAAAACGATTCAGGATTAAGAGGCCACAGGTGTTTCTAATCACTCATATAAGCAGGCAAATTTTTGGAATAAACCGAGCCTGTGGAGTTTAGCTCAGATTGATGTTGTGGGTAGTGCAAAATCCTATTGCAGCATCAGAGTCCAATGGTAGCCAAGGGAGAAACTAAAGTTTCGATGGTGATAACGTTAAATGGCAGTTCCTGCCTGCTGCTTTCCTCGGTGATAAGTTTAGTGTATATTGCTTATCATCTTTGACATCTTAGTCTATACTCCTGCTTTATAGATCTAAACAAACGTTTATTACACGAGACACATGTACACAATCATCAGTGACCTGCATTCAATGGCGTATATTAGTTGTTATTTTTTTTAATTTATTCATTTATATTCGCTTTAATAGCAAGGTCATATCGCGACTCCATGATAAAAAATATACAGTATGTGCATAATGCATACAATATCTGAAATGCAGTAACAGTACATAGAACACTGAAGTTACACACAGAAGACACAATATTGTGTTACAATTCCAAAACAAACTTTAACGAAATGCAGTGGAACGGTTACAATAGAAAACAGTGTCAATGAAGCCATATGTACATATGACAATATAAAACATTAAAATTGTATATTATATGTTTACAAATTCACAGCATGTACATTAGATTTCCATATTCCTTTTGTTTGTGTGAACAGCAGTGCAATCTTGAAATTTGATGATTTGTTGAGTATAGAAGATAAGTCTCCAACAATTTCATGAATCCGTCGTAGTTTAGCATACTGTTTGCATCCCATGAAGAGATGTTTAACCGTGAGCTGTGTATTGCAGACTTCACAGTATAATGGATTGGTTTCGGCGAGGTTTAAGATTCCAGGTTTGCTTCCATTGCATTTTGTGTTGCCTGCTGAAGTGGTTTATGGAATCTTGGTAAGGAATCTTGTATTGCACTTCCATTTCTGTAAGCTCACTAGCTTTTTTAGCGGCTTTATCTGCATCTGCATTGCCCTTGATTCCACAGTGTGAAGGAACCCACATAAAGATGATTCGCTTGTTTGTTTTTATTGCAGGCCGATAGATACAGGCTATGGATATCCTGGTGTAGCTGCAGATCTGTTGAATGATATCCAGTACTTTGAAGCGAACACACGGCTTACTGCACAGTCAGAAGTACTATTTTTCTTACTTTCCATATCAGTAACGAGTTTTGCCTCGAACCTGGAACTACTGTTTTTAATGCTGCGGTCTTCATAAAATGACTATAGCTTCCTCATGGTAAGAACTAGACCCTCAAGGTCATTTGTATAGTGAACTATGGGTATAACATCAGAATTTCCTACGGTGCTTTCAATTAAGCTTACTAGCTGTGTGAAACTGAGGGCAAAAATCCTTAAGCTTGTTTTTTCATCAGTTATTTCACAAATGACATTAGTTTACTAATAGGGATATTTCTGCCATTTGTTTTGGGTTTCTTGGATGTATGTTTATGACTGAAGGGGGCCTCTTCCCTCGTGTCACAGTCACCTTCTCTTTGTAGATCTGATTGTTCAGACGAGAAATCGGAGAGAGAATCTTTTTCGTCATTGTGTTGATTATTTGTACTGCTACTTGTGAAGGATAGCGGTCGTTTAGACCTAACTGGAGGTTGCTCTGCTACTGCAGTAGATGTAGTGGGTGTGTTCATAGGAGCCCTTATGTCTTCCTCACTGTTTCCCTGAGGTATCTGCTTTGGTGTTGGTAGTGCGCTTATGTATCTCAGGGAAATTCTCTACAGAAATATCTGGAGGATTACACAAATAAAAATATTTGTTAATTATAGTCCAATTATCTTAAGAAGTTGATGTTAAAACTCTTTCTTCTTTTTTAAATCGATTTCGAAGGCATTATTCATTCATCCTCAGTGAAACAAACTCCGTTGTTAAGGAAATCTCGGTTACCATGTTTTCTCTTTGCTATGTCACGCTCCCAGCATCACCAACATCCAAAGACGAAACTGTTAAAAAAACTGTTGTTTTTTCTGTTTTTAGGTTTGTTATTATTTCTTGTTAATAGCGAAGTGCCGTGGAACGGAATTAAAGAGCCTTTACCAGGACTCCCGCTGCAGTGGAACGGAATTAAAGAGCCTTTACCAAGACCCCTGCAGATCCTTATTGCTTGATAACAATCACTCCAATGTTGTAAAAGTATATTTTACTTTGGTGTTATTATAAGACTTGAGATTCTTCTAGAATTCGAAGGAACAATGAAGTAGCTATAACATGCAGTCAACAAAACTTGTCATGTCCTCCTGTCTGACCTAGTTTAGTTTTAAAGTGACAGTTCTAATTGAAAAGAAAATGTGCAGTATGTACTTTGTTGATTCAATAATGATATGTGGTTTTCCATTAACACAGCAACAGACACCAAAAGTGTTCAGAATACCACAGCATCTAAAAGAATTTTCCCATTCACTCTCACACAGACTCTACTTTCATATTCTTATCGTCATAAGACAGAAAGTTCAATGATATAATTAGTAGCAACCTGATAGGTTAGTTTAATATTTTCCTTTATTATTTACATTTTGTACAAAAAGGGTTGAGTTCCACCTTTTAGGGTAACTTTACACATGTAATTTTTATTGTGGATATTCGTCACAAAACGAGGACTGTTTCCTACAAAAAATTAAGTGTCTTAACCCGAAATATTTTAATTGTATTAATATAACGTTCAATGATAACAATAGAAGTACTGCTATTGCTGCATATCAGGATGTCCTGTGTTTAACCCGACGTATGCACGCCATCGTTATCCAGCACCAGGCGAATCGTAGAAGTTTCATCCACATGATATAGCAGCATCACACTTTGTAGAACATCTCTCAGCACTCAGCAGAATTCATTCTTGGGTATGTCTCAAATAGCTCTCCAGGTCCAGCTCCACTGATCCAACCCAGACAACGCCCCGGTCCCCTTATGGTATCTTAGTATCAGGGATGTGACAGTTATTTCATATTTTTAAATTAATTAAGAATTTAATTGATGGAAATTAATCATTTCTTAACACTAGCCGTATATCACAATTGGGGAAATTAATATCATGACGGCAAGTTGGCCATGGTAGATAGATGGGTTAGAGCGACCGGACGGAAACCAGTAGATCCATGGTTCAAATCTCGGCCGTGGCATTGAATCTTTCAAGTTGACTTCTATTTAAGAATTTGTTCTGAATTGTTCTGGAAAAAATAATTTGTACAAAATAGGAAATATGAAATTGGGTCGGCCACGGAATGATACAACGAGAGCTAAATGCTACATATTGTTGCTATTGTTACTTACAATAATGCAATTACGTAATGTGGTGACGCGAACCAAAGAGAAGTAATTTAGTTGTTATAGAAGCATCGTGTGCAGAGAACCCAAAATTATCAGACAGCTTGGCGTCACTTTGCAAACCGCGGTCTTGAGATTAAGACCAATTTTTGTCTCTCTGCGATCGTGCAGAACACGTTTAGTTGTGAATGCATTTGTGATACACCAATGGCTTGTGGCAGAGATAAAAATTTCCTCAATGCAACAACCATTGTTAGTAAAAAGACAGCATCTACATTATTTAAAATTGTATCAGAATTTACTAATTGCGCTGTGGAATAAATCCCGCAATATTTAAAAGAGAAGAATTGTTGTTAATTTTCCAACCAATTCCTGTGCTCCGAGACTGCGACCAGAGGTAAGACCCTTTGCTCCAGAGCTCCGAGGTATCTACAAGATTTCTATCAGATCGTCAAAGGTGAGAAACTAGTCAACATCAGCCATCATGCCTTATGCAACTTTGTGTTGCAGGGATCAATCTGTAGCCTGCAGCACTATATTGTTGAGGAGGTGATTTCTTGGAGACCTCTGAACCTTGGTCTCATCGTGGAATACACATAATTCTTCATTCACAGGCCACTTTGTTCATTATGAACCAATTTTGGCTTGTATAGAATAATATACACGTGTGTAGAGGTGCAATACTGAGGTTTAGGTTTATTGATTACCGCGTTAATCTAGCAATGGAAATCATTCTACAATTTTTTTTTTTAATACGACTTTACCAGCAAAGTAATGAACACAATTAACTGAACGCAAATAGCAGCATAATAGGCTACCGTTTCAATACTATTAATTAACTTGATGCTACCTGTATATTTACTCTAATAACAACGGCACAGTATTTGATTGTGAGCTACAACTGCATACATAATTTACAAAGTTTGTTTTTAGCCTTCAACAATGCTTGTGTGAATTAGTCGTCAAATTTTGTTATTTCCCAGTGAGATGACTTCACGATAACATTTTATGCTTCCCGTTCATTTTCCAGGTTCCGAGTTCAATTTCCTTCGACTATGCACTTCTTGATCTTTGATATTTTGTGGTTTTTGTTTATCGGGAGGCGAATTCCAGGGCGGGAATCATCGCTCAAATGAGCTTCCATTGCTTTGGACACATTTGTTCATCATACTTTTGGCCAGCTCCAGCAGTGGAGTATGCTAGGAACTGTTTCCGTTAAAGTAACTTTACCGCGTGCAAGCAGCGTATGGCCTTCTGTATTTTCTTCACTTCATCTTTCTCTTAGGTGTAGTAGGCGCAACAGATCAATGTAGATCCCAGTGCACGAGGTGTTTCCCAATGATGTAACACCAGTGGATATTTTGGCTACTGATGAGTAGATGACATGCTGCAATGTCCTTATAAGTACTCAATCAGATTTTAATGTTCAATCCTCCGAAACCCGTTTTCATCCAAATTTTGGACATGTTCAGCGGGCCATGCTGCAACTCCTGATTGCGGTCTTTCTTCCTCCTTCCCAAGATGCTTATAGCTCCGCCCATTGTATTTTCGGCAGGAGTGTTCCTAGGCTTAGAAATATAGAGCCAAAATTTACTTTTCAGTTAGTAACTACAACAGATAATGTGAAATAAATTAAAGAGTGGGTGAGTCAGTAAGTGGGTGAGTGAGTGAATGACTGACTGGCTAACTGAATGAATGAAATGAATAAATAAATGAGTAAATAAATATATACAAATAAATAAATAATGGAGAAACTAGCTCGGCTTATGTCACTCATAAACCGGTGAAAATAAGTCAGCTTCCAGACCCCCACCAAATCCAAGAAGAAATTTCTTCAGAACCAACTCCTCCGTCTCGCAGCGATAGTCCAACCACCTCACCTGGTTCCTTAAATTCTGAATAGAGGTAGTAGATGAGAAATTATGGGATAACAAATATGTGGAATAATAGAAAACACCAACATTCGGCTATAAATCTGGCGAAAACTAACTACGTAAAATCTCAGTGCAGAAGAGTTGCGAATCAATAAACAAACCGAGAACCTGCAGTACGGAAACCTTACGTTTCCTTAGGAAAATGTTTGGCATGAGACTCGGAGCATGCGAATATACATTTTAGATTGTGTTTACATTAATTTTCTACTGCCAATTTCAAATTTTGAATTGGCTAATGGAAGAGAAATAAATGAATATGATAAAACCATCGCGTGTCTGCAGCACAAACCTACTTTAAATTTATATGCACCTTCTTACCTAACTTATGCTACACCAAACGTTACATAAGTCTCATGAACGAACATTGCAGAAACAGTCATTGCGTGATAAACCTGGTACCATAGCCCAGTTAGTAAAAGTCTCCCGACTTTCAATACAGTGGCCAACGTCCACTTGAATCCCTTTCTGTGTCAAGAACTATGTCGAGCTTACTGAGCATGAAGAGCAATTGTCCTCGAGGATATTCGAGAGTACCTGCAACTTCTCATCACGACCCCTTTCCGTCCGAAGAATCAATTGTCCACTTGTTTACAGGCTAGGAAATTCAGCAATATTGCTGCTGTGAGAGAAATCAAGCGTGGAGACACATGCTCGCGTTTGTTGATGTAACCATTTTTCCAAGTACCTTAGGCACTTTGAGATGGTTGTTTTATTAATTCTTGTTTCTGCAATTAGCACAGTTCCGGCAGTTATAACCACGGAAATCGTAATTAATTGAAGGCAATTTGTATACATAGCTATTCAAACGTTATTTTAAACTCGCTCCACATGGTTTAACGGATAAAGCTCAATTTTGTAGCTATGTACAGATCAGTACAGTTGAGTTCACTAAAAACTGACAATTTTTTGGTCATTCATAGCGTACTTTCTTTATTTTATCCCGTCCTACGTCAACCAGAGGGAGCCAACTCCATATCGGTTTCAGTTCAAGCTATTTGCTATATTAGTCTGTACGCAGAGATTAGTTAAAAATAAATGGCAAAAGTGGAGGTGTAGAAAACGTTTTAATTCGAGTTTTTGGAAGCCAAATGTTTACTATGAAGATTCACTAAAACTTCTGCGTGAGTTCATTTCATATTGGTTTGAGGCGAAAATGTAGCACAAAAATATAAATTATCAAAATAAGCCCGAAGCAAAGTAAAGGCATTAAGTAATATAAACATATAAGTGAAGTGCTAGATCCCTAATGGGTGCGGCTAGGAAATAGCAAAAGCGTTTTACCTTCCTAACATAAACCATTTGGTATTATACTGTCAGTCTCTATGGACCCTCTGGTTAGGCACTGGTTTACTGATACCAAATCCAGAGATTAAAAATCCACCAATGTCGCTAGTTATAATTGTGCTTAAATGCGGCAACTCTATGTAATTAGACTTACCGGCTTACAAAAGAGCTCCTCAGGGGTGAAATTCCAACACACCGTAGTAGTTAGTGTGATCAAGGCAATTTTCAACGGCGTTAACGCACAATTTAGTATTTCATTGCTCATTATATCGGCACGATTTCATTCACTCCATGCACTCGACTTTTCATCGTGCTATAAGCCACACAGGAAAGGCTTAAGGTTAGTATCAATTAATTACACATACGTGTGCCACAGTATTAACCAATCAGCAGGCGCATCTTGTTTCGACTCAGCATACTTAACTTGTGGAAAAATTATGGCATCGTAAAAGGGCTGAAGAATTCATCACACGCACGCCCTGCACAACTGCTTATTATCACATGATCATATTTTGTCACATCGGCGATTATCGAACTTGTCGCGGAGAAGTTGATGAGCAATCGCTCCGTCTTTATTATCTACTGGGTGGAGAGAGGAGAGACGTGCTCTTTCCTGGCCTCACGAAGGCGTTTCGAAGCGTAAGCGAAGTGTGTTACATAAACACCATTAGAGACTGCACCAATATACAGGGTGCGGCAGAACCGATTAGGGAGTTTCTATCGACTACGGGACCTGTAGTGGGGTAGGCAGTTGCACGTGGTCTGCCTTCGTTCAGTAGTTAACCCCATTTCAGTAGCCAACGTGGTCTGGACCAGTGCATAACGTGAGTTTGCCATTCGCGCTTATTATGAAAACAACAGATCTGTGATCACACAGCACAGAAGTTGTTGAAGGGAGTCCTCCTCCGCGAAGGAGGATCCTTCGACTTTTACCATACCAGGATTGCATCTCTTACTGGCAGAGAGATTGGTTTTTAACTAATGGATGGTGGGTAGATTGTGGTGATAATGTTTGAGAAATGTTTGCGTAGTTTTATGAACGTGCCTTTAAGGTGTGGTTTGGAATTTATGGTGATCCTAGCACAAGTCTGGGTCTTTTGTAAGTTTCTCCGGGGTTGAGGTCGTACTCCCCGAGGCCGCGGATGAGGTGGTTGAAACTTGAAGGAAGTTTAGCATAGAAGCTTCGTGAATTGTGTAGGATATGGTCTGTGAGTTTAGGAAATTTGAGGTCCGAGTGGATATTGTCGTTGGGAATGCACCAATGGGCATGGGTTGCGTTGCGTAGGTAGCGGTTTTGTAGTACTTGTAACTTGTAGAGGTGTGTTTTAGTAGCAACACCCCAGACTTGGCAGGCATATGTTAGTGCAGGTCGCAGAAACTGCTTGTAGAGGAGGATCTTATTCCTCAAAGCCATTGTTGAGTTTCTGTTATATAGTGCGTACAGCATTGCCATCTATCTGCTGACTTTATTTGCCAGTGCTGTGATGTGAGGCTTCTATATTAACTTCATATCTAGGATGACCCCTATATATGTCGCTTTGTTGGACCATGGTACCTCTTCTCCTGCTAGCCGAAGATTGGGGATATGTTTAGGATTCCGCCTGGTAAATGTAACAGCCTGGGACTTGGTGGCGTTTACTTTTAGGCGCCTGGGGATAAATCAAGCGGACAGCATATCAGCATACTCGTATAACTGTGCCCGTTTCACCGCATAAGTGTGATGTCTAGAAGTGGCCGTCAGAGCTGTGTCATCTGCAAACAGATATAAGTTGCAGCATCTATAGGTTGGAAGAGTGTTGATATATGCAAGGAATAATAGGGGCACCAGGACACTGCCTTGGCGTATCCCTGCGTTGATGGCGTAAGGTTAAGAGGTGATGTTGTCCCTGGCAACAACGAAGAATCGGTTTATAGGTAGCTGTGGATTAGATGGATTAAGTAGGAAGGGATGTTTAGTGCATTAGGCGATGAAGGAGGCCTTCATGTCACACAGAGTCCAAGGCTTTGGAAATATCAAGGAATAGGGCTGCAACGTAGTGACGGTTGTTGAATGCTCGGACCACTTCATCCACTATGCGGAGGAGCTGGTGGATTGTTGAGTGCTGACGTAGCTCGTAGCTGGTCGTAGCACATGATGACGGTCCAGCAAGTGTTGTAGACGCAGCTGGAGAACTTTTTCAAACAGCTTACTGATGGCTGGAAGAAGAGTAATTGGCCGATGACCATTCAGTTGTTTCAAGTCCTTTCCAGGCTTGTGAAATGTGATAATTCTAGCATGTTTCCATGCTCCTGGAAAGTGAGCCAAATTAAGTAAACTGTTGCAAAGATGAATCAGTAACAGAGTTCATGATATAGGAAGGGTTTTGAACTCTGCTTAAGGCGGATTGTCAGCTCCTGCAGCTTTATAGGGAAGGACAGAGCGGATAATACTTCTGACTTCCATGACAGAAGTTAGACTGACTTCATGGGCAGCCGGGGGAGTTCTTCGTAGTTTGCTACCGCTGTTTCAATTTCGTCCGTAAGTTCAGCATTCTGCGATTCTGCTGTTGCAATGGGTATTTCAGACCCCAGTTTGAGAAGGATTCTAAAATTCTCTTTGCAGTTCCGTCCTTTCAAAATAATGAGTACTCAAGAATAAACGCCCAACAGACTACGCTAACCTTCAAAATCTGTGTGATCAAATGCTTGCTCAGAGCCCTCCAAATGCAGCATTCTTCAGTAGTGACGAGGCATTTTCATCTTAGTGGGTGTGTGAGGAACCAAAACTTTCGATACTGGGCGAAAATAACCCCCGAATTATTCATGAAAGAGAACAACATTCTCCAAAAGTGATAGTGAGGTGTGCCATATCACTATTTAGCGTGGTTGGCCCTTACTTTATGAGTAAGAAGTGACCGTGACAGTGAATTCCACACCTTATGTTTCAATGTTGAGAAATTTTCTGCAACCCAAATTGGACAAGGTTGTTGAAGAACATGGCCTTGGGGACTTGTGGTGCCAAGGATAGAGCTACTGCTCACACAGCTCAAATTTCACTTGATGTGCTGAAGATGATTTCCGGGACGCCTCATCTCTCTCAGGGGTGATGTCGGGTGGCCTGCGCGGTCACCAGATTGGAGCATTTGTGACTACTTTCTTTGGAGATATCTGAAGCAAAAGCTTTTGAAAAGCCGCCCTCACACCCTAGCAGATTTAAAGAGCGGATTATTTACGAAGTGAATGCCATACCCCGCGATTTGTGTGCAAGAGCTACTCGAAACATAAGGGATGGTCTGCAGTAATGTATTGATGCTAACGGCCGCCATCTTAGTGACATTATTTTCAAAACTAAATAAATGAAAAATGCTATGTTGTACTAATATAGAAAATAAATCTTTTTGTCTATATATCCAGATTTACCTTTTATTGCACCTTAAAACTCCTTAGTTTTTTTTTTTTTTTTTGTATCGATGGGGCGTTAAGAAGAAATAATAGGAGAAAGTGGCGGGGTCCCGCGGATGCACCCCCGTTAGTAAAGGTGGTTCTGTCGTGGCGCCTGAAGGGCACGACCTTATCATCGGGGTAGTAGGGGATCACAAACATGACCAGAGGCCCTGAGTGGAACGCCTGATTAGAAGGATGGTTTGAAGGATGAGGATCGTGGTTTAGTTCTGTGGTCACTGTGCACCGTTGGTGCTTAATTTAAGCGCCGACTGTGTCGTGTCGGTCGCTCGGCATTTAAGATAGTCGTCGTAAGGAGGTCGATGCGTTCAAGGACTTCTGAGCAGTATTCGCGAATGGTTTCAGGTTGTATAGCAGCAGCGGCGATTTGAATTTCAAGGAGCTTGTGGCTGATTCCAGCGTTGTACTTCCCGGACTCAGAGAGAGAGAGCTGTTGAAGTGTTCTTGTAGGTTATTGAGCTTCTGGGCGATAAAGTCTTGCAAGGTGTCTTGTAGCTGCTTTGTCAGATGCGTAATGAGGTTGGTAAGTGATCGGAAGGAGGAGGTAGCTTGCTCTAGGTGAGACGTGAGGTTGTCTATAGTCTGTTGGTGCGAAGTCACTAGTTGGTCTTTGAGGTCAGTTACTGTGGTATAAGTGGCGTCACGTCTTGAGTTGTCGGCGGCGAGTGAGTCCTCCAGGTTCCCCAGGCGTAGACCAATATTCAGAATCTCGGAGTGGAGGTCCTGAACTTCGGCTGTGGGAGTCCCTTGGCTGGCGGTGGTGCATAGTTTCGGTAGCTGTTGCTCGATAGAATGAAGCCGGTGGTTGACCTTCTGGACTTCATCCTTGAGGCAGTCGAGTGCCGGGCTCCAGGAGGCGGTGTTGTCGGATTGAGCCGTTGGAGGTGTGATGTAGTTGGAGTCCTGGCGTGGGCGAGCGGGGCACTGCGCCTGTCCTGTAAAGTGACCGTAGCCATTACAGGTGGCGCAGTACCGATGGCGGCGTCGAAGATCGTGCTGCTGGCATTCCCCGGTGAGAGTCGCGGCACCACAATAATGGCACCGTGGGGTTGCAATGCAGGTGGCGGCTGAGTGCCCGTACCTGCAGCATCGGCGACAAGGTGCTGGACGCTCAGAGCGGCTTGCCTCAATTTTGAGGCACTGCCCTAATAAGGGCAGGCCCGTCCTCAAGGCCGCGCTCTTGTCGGCTTCGTCTTCAAGCTGCAGGCGGACCAAGGATGTGGGGCGGCCACGTAGGGTGATGCGGCTGGCCCGTAGGGCCGAGGGCCACTGCTGTTGGGCTGCGGTGAGAATGTACCTGCAAGGCAGGTCGCGAGGCACATCCGTGACGACGACGGTTGCGTTCCACGACCGCCGAGCAGGCTCCGCGGGTGGCGATGGAGTGGACCTCTGCGTTGCTGCAGCAGCGGCGGCGTAGGTTGCTGCTGAGGTGAGATTCGGGAGGGATGTCTGGGTGGCGCGCGTGCTACTGTGTGGTTGCGGCGGTGTCAGCTGGCATTGAGAAACTGCGTCCGGCGATGTGTGCGGCGTCCGTGGGGAGCGACTGGCCCAGAAACGGTCGGTGCCCCTGTCGGGCGACTCACTCTCGTCCGCCGATACTATCAGCGAGACTGGAGTAGACGCCCGAGAGACGGCCGAGGAGGGCTGCGGCGGGAGCGGCTCTACTGTCTGACGCTTCGCTGCAGTAGACTTCTTCTTTGTTGTTTTCTTCTTTCCTGCCGCATCCTTTATAATTCGAGAAGTTTCCATACCTAGAAGTTTCTTGCCACACCGGCGCGTTCATGAGATCCGATGCAAGGCGTAGCGAAGGAGTTTAAAAGTATTTCAGGTTTCCAATGTTAATTAGTCAATTGAGTTGGGCTAAGGAATGTGGTCCGCGTGGAGGATTGAAGCAGTTCATAAATCAGAGTGTCGGTTAGTTGATTTGTGTGAATTGGCTGAGAAATGTAGAGGAGTGCTTGCTCTGCCAGAGTACCCTACGTTCCCAGCATCCTATAGTGAGGAGCCGGAGGATAACGTGAACAGTGCAGTAGCAAATATCGGAGTTCCTTCAGAGTCAGTAGGCAGCTCCGAGTAAGAGGTGAACTTGTATATATGCTGGAGAGATTTCCTAAGTAGATGGATGATAAAGTAGTATTAAAGAACGGCCTTGAAGCTGTGCATCTGCGTAAAATAGAAGGCCTAACTATTTTGGTAACAATAAAGGAGTTTAAGGTCAACTTTTTTCTCTGTTTTCGTCAGAGAATCGACATCGTTATCGGCACTGCACTGCTTTGAATTTCTTTTATTGAAGGCTTATTAAATAAATCTGATGTGGCACACCATCCCGCATCTATAGTAACAAATCTTGTGCAATTCATCTATCCACTTCATATTAGTCATAATTATCTTATAAGGGAACGTAGGAATACCATTTGCTTTAAAGAGCCAAATCTTTAAAGAGCGAAGCAAGTGATGCCAATGAACCTCCGTTCTATTTGAAGGTCCAAGAGATCAAAAAATTAATGATTTCCATTTTGAGGGAACAAAACTAGCGTATTCGACAATTTCATTTTAGTTGGGTCTACATTTCCTCTATATTAAGATCTTTTTCTATCTTTTAGGGCTTGGTAACTTTTCAAAGGTCATAAGGAATGAAGAGTACTTCAGATGGTATTCCCAGAAAAGTCAAGATATACATAGCATTTGACATGAAAATGTCTTAAATCAAATTCGCTATAGGTATATATACAAGAAAATTTAAATTGAAGGAAAAACATGATCCATTTATAGGGCGGTCATGGAAAGCTTCGAGTAGAAACATTAATAACCCATGGCGCGATATCCCTTAGAGGGCCAAGGTCTACCAACCCGACTGCCGGCCTCACGCCCACTTACGCATGCAGAGGTGGACGATCATCCAACCAATACGGGGAGGATATGTGGGCAGCATTCGGCATCCCCAGCCGTAATGTTGGTTTCCGTGACCAGGGACGCTTACTCAGCGTAAGCTACTCACTTTCCTCACGATGCTGAGTGGCCACCGGTCCTATACCCGGGACCTAAAATCCACACCACGTGGGTAGGATCGAACCCGGGCCGCTTTCAGCCGGAATGTTGGTTTCCGTGACCAGGGCCGCTTACTCAGCGTAAGCTCCTCACTTTCCTCTTGATAATGAGTGGGCACCAGTCCTATACCCGGGACCTAAAATCCCCACCACGTGGGTGGAATCGAACCCGGGCCGTTTTGCGTGGCCAGGGACCAAGGCGTGCTGCCTTAGCCCGCTACGCCATGGCGCAGGACCGAGTAGCAACATTGGAAGATGTTAAACTGATATACCAAATTTGGTATACAAATAGCTTTTCTAGTTATGCTATCCTCCCTCTACTCCCCACAGACATACATATGCATACTGCTTTATAAAAATCTCTCTTTAGATTCAAGTATTCCAAAACATATATTTCCGGTGCATTCTCGACATTGAAATTTTAGGGGAATGCCATACTGATCATAATTGCTCTAAATATTATAGGTAGCAATAAATGCCAGTGATTATTCTCATATGTTAATGAATAACTTATGATCATTCGCTCTCTTTTATGGCTTTTTCTATAATTGTTAAGCTCATGTTTACTTCTTAAAAAAGGGAACAAACACAGCGTATAATTTACATTAAGTAAGCTTTTATATTGGTGGACTTTACACAAGTGTTAAAATTGGAACATTTGATTTCATTTAATGCTTTATTTAAAATTTAACAAGTGTCCCTTAGTTGTGGTTTTCATTTAATATTAAGCGTTTTGCTGAAAGTTCACAAAATTTTGCTATTTACATATCGTTAGTAGCGTAATGTAATGCAATAACTGTTTCAAAATGGCATCGAAAGCAGTGCTCATTCTGCATTGCATTGGACAGGACCATGTACTGTTTTGTTAGATAGTACACCTTACAATGTTTGTAATTAGTTCACCAATCTCTCTCTTTGTACATTTCCCCTACCAGATACTGCACTGAGATTACTGGTCAATGAGAGACATATGATGGGCAAATGCGAAGTGGGGAAATTTTAAAAATAAAAATACTGCAGTAATGAACCTATATCCTATTTTTAAGCAAGAAATCTTGAAAAGTTGGAGTTGAAATTTTTTCAGGATAATTTCTTTCTAAGAGTGTACAGAACTTAGTACACACCTTAGTTGAACATATTATGAATATTACATTTCAAAACTTCTTGATAGTCATTAGTTTCTAAACTAGATATTTAAAGTGAGTATAGGTATTTTATTCCAACCGAACATTCGATACCAAAGCTTCACGGAAAATCTCACAGAGTAGTTTTAGAAAAGTGTGTATGTATGTTTGTTTGACAGAGCAGAATAATTAAAAATCCTAGTCATAAAATACCAAACGTAATATTTGATTTCAGCATCTTCAGTAGAGAGTACAGATAAGATTTTCTTTCTTCTATACCTCTATATGAAATAAATTGGGCGAGTGTGCAGCTTGGAGTATTAATAACCGACCTCCCTTGCCAATCAAACTCCTTCTCGACAACTCTTCACAATGTTGCAGGATGCTATGACTTTACTTATTGATGTTTCCTTCCATTTTCAACAGTTATTCATCCTTGTTAGTACCGAGATAACCCAGCATTCTTCACCTTTGCAGTATGCCTTTTATATCCTTCCTGTTAGCAACTTGCACAATATCAACATCAAATCATTTCCGGTCAGAAACAAGCCAATGTAATTTAGTTGAAATATGAGATGATTTCTGAACGCCATCTCTATTATTTAAATATATACTTATAGTGCCGTGTGGAACGACATTTTTAATTTGGTCTGCATAAAAAAGTGTAGTGCGTATCTTACCGAAATAATAACATAATAGCAGATTGCATAATGTCAGTCAACATTTATGCAGAAGGGAAAAGAGAAGAAAATGAGGAATACTTTCGTCTTTATGTAGGGTCAAATAAAGTAGCAAGGTATCAAACTAAATTAAATTTTAAGGGATAACTGAAGCATGAATGCATTCTGGAAATAAATTCCGTGCCATAGCCACAATTTTAGTGTAACACTTTCCAATAGCATAAAGGAATTTCCATATGTTTGTGTGGAAAATTGGGCAAGCAATAAGAATCGGGGTACATGTAGCCCGAGTAGGAGTGAGTGTGCGGTGTTTTAGGGCCCGTCGACAACAAGGTCATTTGGGCCCCCGAGTAGGATCCTGTGGTTCGACAAGGTCAATGTTGCGACGAGTATACTCAGTGCACAGCTTCCAAAGTGGGATCGTTAAAGTGAGTGCCAGTTTGCTTCGTCGACGTCAAGGGGCTGCATATGTGGCAGCAGTGGGTAGTGGGTAAAAGAAAGCAGGAAAGAGGACGTACTATACCATGCAAGATAGCCACAACACGGAATGACTACCATCTTGCCCGCATGGCCATAGCGGACTAACAATCATCTATAGTGTTAGCCCGACGCTGGAACGCTGCAACAGGTATGAACCTGTTTGCATCGAAGATTCGTTGCCGACTGGTTGCACACATGCCATTACGTCGGCTTCCCTTGTCCAGAAAACATCTGACAGCAGTGGGCATGTGTATGACATGTGCTAAGTGGTAAAATGAGATGTTTTAGGATGAGTCAAATGTGTCCAGGGTCCATGGAGCTTACAGCTACCCGACGTTCGTCAAACATCAAATGTGATGGTTTGGAGTGCCATTGGTTTAACTTCTGATCTAGCCTACTACTAATTGAGGGAACTTCGAAAAGCAATCACTTACTTTAGAAAGAATCAGTAATAGTAAAATTGAAGGAGGAAGTAATCAAAATCTTATATTATTTATTCGGGGAAATGCTATATCAGGTGCTCCAAGTATTAAAATCATAATTTTAATTTAAACTACTTAAGTTAATTAAAATCAAATTAATTGTAGGGCCTGAAATACATTCCCTTCCTTCAAACATGTCCACAGGTTACATTTCACTAAGAAAATGCCCGGTCACATATTGCGAGGAACAGACCGTAACATTTACGCGTACCGTAAGTAGAGGTTATTGTTCATAAATAGGTATATAGTTTCATGGTTGGATTTTAACCGGTGAATCACTTCGCAGATTTTGATGTCTATATTAACCCAGCAGGACGGAAGAGTGACTAAATATTACAAGGCAACTAGCAAAGTTCTAACACACGAGGTGTAAACTATATGGCGTAGGAAAGTACCCATGAAAACGGAAGACAGTTGGAATTGTGGTGTTACCAGAACTAATACTTATGTTGCATATAAGATACGCACCCTCAGCTGCTCTTATAGACGTGATAAAACGCTCACGGACAAGTGATTGGAGGGTGTATGGTTTGAACACCATCCTGGCTATATTCCTTTCCCCAAATCTTTTAATTTGTTAGACGCAGTAAGGAATTAATTTCCAAACTTTTCTTGTGACTAAGCTGTTAATATACGGCATAAAAGAATAAAGAAACACCTGGAAAGACGGCTTTTATAGTACCAACAACTATGCTGCGTTGAAGTAGCTCAATGGTAAAGCTCACGCTTTTTCAGGTGAGCGGAGGGTTGATGATACGGAGCCACTCACGATCATAATTTATATTCAATTTTTATTCCTGTACTGCTTGGAATCTTCCACTAAGATTCTATCACATAAAGTAACATGCTACATTCATGGGATTGTGTGCGGCTCAAAAGAAGAAATGAAATGTGTAGTGTTTAATGCCCGGTTTTACTACATACGGCACCGCAGGCGGTGACACTGATGATACACGAGATGAAGATGGAGCACCGGTAGAATGAGATGGCGGGGGAAACCGGAGGTCCCGGAGAAAACCTGCCCCAGCGCCGTGTTGTCCACCACAAATCTCACTTTGCAGTCACCTGGGATCGAACCCCGGCCACCTTGGTGAGAGTCAAGTGGTCTAACCACTGAGCCATGGCCCGGCCTCAAAAGAAGAAACTGTTGATCCTGCTGTCGAGATAAAAATGCGTCGCAAATAACCAGGGAATTTGGCTGTGACTGAACAGTGAAAGAATGGTTAGGCCTGTGTTACGAATGAAACTCTTGGACCAATCACACAGGCGTTCAGGTAGGCCTCGTACAAGAGCGCTTGCTCAAGACGAAGCCCTGGAACATTTGAGGCACCAACCTTTTCTGACTTCTGGATAATACGGTTGAATAGAACCACATGTCAGCGATTAAGCGAAGCCGGTATACATCCCTGTGTCCTGCCACTGAGCTCATTATTATTGAGGTACACAAAACAAGAAGGTTAGAATAACATACATTATTACGGAGGGGATTTCCCACTACAACCAATCTTGATATATTACGCATATGCCTCAAGTGGGGAATCCCCGGAAGGAAATATGAGGCAAAAGGACAAATAGGGCGGCCGACGCAAGGAAGTACAACAGTAGAGAGGGCAGCGTGCCTACTATTTGACCAGTTGTAAACTCCCAGGCAGGCAGTAAAGCCGGCATCCCACCCAGCGTGGTCCAGAAAAGGACTACTCGGCAGCTCGGACACCGGAGACCATCCTACCGGAGGAAGAGGTATTTAGAGGAGCATATCATACTGCCATGCAGTGCCGAGATTCCAAATGACACTTTCTACACGGAAAAATACCATCAGATGAGAGATGATGAAATATAACGCGGATGAAACGGAGGGATAGGAAACTTCGGGAAGTCATTAACCTACACATTATTCATTAAGCAACCCAGGAAAACCCCCGAAATATCTAACCGCCAGGTGGGCCAGCCACGAGAATTGAACCCAGACCTTCCGAATGCGGGAAACAGATGAATCCGTCTGAGCCATCCCGCTTAGTAAACAAGAAGGTTAGGATGCATTATTGCGCCCTGCAAATTGCTTATTTATCATCCTCAAGTTTGCTGAAACCTAATAATCTGGAGTGACGATAAGGTATTTCTATTTGACCAGCAAGGGACCCAATGTCTCTAAGGTATAGACCATGGGCACACTGTTTTCGAGCATAACATTTCCCGATGAATTTCAGCACATTTGTGGTTCCACATTAGAGCATTCGGTCCACAAGGAGTTAACTGAAGCACCACAGAGAATGACCAGTACAGTCTAGAGGGCTGTTTTCGAAAACCCTTAACAGCTAGTTTCTAGGACTGGAACAGTACATATTTATGCACGATAGTAGTGGTTTGTATACTGTTGCATTTAAAATCGTAAACCGGTGAGAGATTTATAATGTATATTGTGAATATGATTGTGTATACTTAAAGGGATTTCACCTTTAAGGTTGACAAACCACGCTGCAACCGGGAGCGTAGCTGAAAGGATAGTTGACGAAATGGTAGAACTAAATGGTAGAGGGAGTTTGTGGCTAGGTTAAAGATCGAAAAATAGAGACAACACAAGATTCTATAAAATGCCAATATACTGTTTTGTTTCTCACGACAAGTCACTACCTAAGTCTTGAATAGACTTGGGCTGGAATGGCGTTCATAATTACATTAGTATATTAAATACCCATCCAGGTTTAGATGTGCAAAGTGCGCAAACTCAACCAAGCTTAAATAGAGGTTCTGTACAAAATGGCAGCTAAAAGCCAAATGAGCATTTCCCACGCTAGCTGCGCATTATCTTTTTCCGAATATATTGAATCATCTTCTGCAATCACTGTTTATGCAATTGAGAGCTGATTGAGTCCTGTCACTGGCCACCTGTGTATTGTTTACCTTGGTCAGCAGGATGTGTGATTCACCAGTCCAAAGTGCATCCTTTGCCAGTTAACAAAATTTAAGCTTAATCATGAAAAAACAGCTTTCCCCAAACTCAAGTCACAGAAAATGAATGTTAAATAACAATGATTAAAGCAATTTCTAAGTCTGGCTCAGCCAATATGCGCAACAATACCTCAAGTGCCACCAATGATTGGCTAACGAGGCATACAAAAATAATCAGCATGAAATGGCCTTCTAGTTCTCCTGATTTGAATATTATTGTACACACGTGGGTCGTCATGGTAAAGGAATATGAAGAACGTCGATCAGACAGTGTGTGAGTGAATCTGGTTGTTTACGATGGAGCTCTGGGAAAACAATCAGCAGAACAGAAACTGGTATTCTGCACTGGTTGTTAACATGCACAAAAGAATAACTAATGATGGATCGTAGCTAGAGGCACCTGCTTATAAAACACGAGATTTACATTTTCTTACAATTTTTGTCTAGACAAACTATTTGTTCTGGCAGAAAAATATTTTCTTTAACTCTGAAATGTTTCACACTTTTATTAATTTCTTTATAATAAAATGACACTTCATTAATTTGCTTTCTACGCTCCATATCAATGGCTATTGTCATCTCCTTTAGTTTATTACAAATACAGAGTGTGTTCTGCAAGTGTTAAACAGAACATTTTCGGTTTTATACTTTATACTCTATCAGATAATGTATAATTACATTGTAGCTGTAAGCTTATTCTCTAATACTTTATTATCTTATTATTTATGTAGCAGCTTATTGTTATAGTCAGACGGTTTGTATCCAGAATTTATGGATTAAGCCTATTAAACTTATTATTTAACCTACTAGCATTCTTTTCTAAATGATATAGCAATAACAGCCGAAAGTAAGCAGCTTTAACTGGACTCTTTAATACCTATTACAAAATAAAGAAATAAAAATAAAAAGTAAGACTGTGCTGTGTTTGAACAGTAAATTTTTTGACTCGTCATGCATTTCAACATCAAGCACTTCAACATATAATAAACGTCCATTATATGCAACATAGATGATGGTTTTACAGCAAATTATGCTATATGTCTCTCCTATTCTTGCAGATTCTCCAATGCCATGTAGTAATAACTTGCGGTAAAAATGTAAATTGGTTACTTGGAATAAAATATTTGTCTATATACTGAGATTGGAACTGTGCAATCTCCACCGCCTGATACAGCTACGGAGATGCTCTCAGTACATATGCTTTCGTTTTACATGTTCTTTCATATTGCGCAATGCCTTGTCACATGTCACAGTTTGTACTGGGCTAAGAGAGAAATGAAAGAGCGTGCCTTATTCATACATTATAATATAGCAATCTACGAAGGGAGTAAAAGATTAAAATGGCGATCACGGCGTTATACATCTGCAAACATGACCAATATAGTTAAAGCATGTGACACGTTTGAAAAACACTGACGTGCGGAACTCCATATCCCCCCTTCCTCCCTATCCCTCTTTCCCTTCTTACCTCCTTCATTTATTTATTTATTTATTTCTGAAAGATAGTACAAGCCCTCATTAAACAATGATGGATAGCATTGCTTTCCTGGCCAGCACTTTTACCTGACAGGATTAAGCATGCCTGTGATATAGTTGTTCGGAAATCTATTCGACACGGTCCTCCAGTAAAGATATCCCGAATTTGTGGATTATTCGCGTGGGAGAGTTCTAGAGGAAACATTCAGAACTGGTTTAATTCCTTGCCATGACATATATAAGATGTAATTGCAACACGTGGAGGACACTCCAAATACTAAATTTTCAGATTTGAAAATTTAATCATTTGTTTATTGCATATACCTATTATGTAGTATTAAATTAATTTGCAGTCATATGTTTTATTCATGGTGTTGCACTTTTCTCTAAAAGTAGTGTATATTTAATTGATCAACAAATGTTAAAGTAGTACTTGGTGGTATTTGAAGAACTTGCTAATTAAGTAATGTATACAGAGTTTTTAAATGATGATATACTTTGGTGTAAGGTATTTTAAATATGCGGCTTTTAAATTATTTCTGGAGCTTATAAGTCTGACTCTTTCAAATGCTTCTGTATTTTATATCATAAAATCTATAAAAATAGAAATAAAGGGTACGTAATTCACTAATATTTCTGTTATTTCTGGAAATAAGCGTGTGACATTTTCAATTGCAGTATTTTTTATAGGTCGGGGAAAGTTTTTATAAGTGTTGAAAATTATAAACCTAAGAAAATAGAATAAAAAATAAGGATTACTTCCTTAAAATAACCACACTACACCAAAATTGTTTTTCTTTGTTCTCTGCAACCCTCATATTCCCCTTGTTCTGCTACTTTGGCCCCTTTCAGTGACATTCTTAGGCACCCAATCGATAATGTACTGATACGAATAGTTTTAGCTATTATTCTACGAAATGACTAACGAAACACATTATTTTTAAGAGTTAACTCCATAAAATTGATGATAATCATGCGTTACGTTACAATTTTGTTCTCTGTCGGATTTGCCATGCTAACACACAATGCCAATAACTTTTGATTGCCTTATTAATATTAAAACATTAGTTTCTTTACTTTAAAATTAGCAGAAAAGCGCCCATTCTATTAAAATTGTTCTTTGAGAACTCTCATAAATTAACTTTTCTTTGATTTTCTAATCCACACAAAGAGGATGTCCTTTATCTATTTTGTAAAACAGATTTGTATTCACTACTTTCAAGTAAAAATGTTGGACACTTACAAATATACATTCTACATTCCATGTACTTATTTTATATTATTTTAGGGCGGGGCTATTCCGCTCACGGGGCTATTCGGCCCAAAATGGGCAAATTGGTTTACTGCCTAACAATCATGGGCAGCGATGACTTGCCTGCCAGTTCATTGTCAAGTTTGGTGTTTGTGCTACGTTTCTATGAGTTTTCGTGAGGTTGTAGGCTGCTATTTTAATAGTATTAAGAGAAGAAGTGTACAGGTAACTAACTTATGTTGCTTTTTGGCTTGAATAAGAAATACCGTTTCTAACTTAGGGTCTAGGGATAGAGAGATTTTTTAATTGAAATTCAGTGTCAGTGTAGGCTATAGTTTGGGTTACGTCCAACCATAGCCGATGACTCGTTTCTTTTATCATAGCTCTCACATGATGCAAAATTTCAAAAGTTCAACATTTGTGCTATTCCGCCCAAGAAAAGAGGGGCTATTCTCGTTGAGTTATACATATAAACAAAGGAAACCTGAAAAAAAAAAACTGGACGAGGACGACATTGCTTGCGCTGTTAAGAGCGTAATAAATGGCGATGTAAGTATGAGAGGGGCAGCGGGCCTTTTCAGAGTGCCTTACTCTACACTCTAGGATCGTGTTCATGCACATTAACGTCAAGAAACATTAGAAGGAGGAGTGTACAAATCAGTTGGTCATCCTAAAGTGTTCAGTTTGGAGGAGGAAAAAGATTTAGTTTCCAGGTTAAGATACTTGGCACCAAGAGGCTTTGGAGGTACATTGGAGCAAAAAGAACGAAAAGCGTAGATATTGTAAAACTAAATTGTGGGAATAGTGAGTCAAGTGATGACATGGTTTCAGTCCAAATAGATTGCAGTGACTGTGGGTTCGTAGAATTAAAAGGCCGAGTTGCAGAATTTAAAAAATCTCCTTTATTTTTGTAGAAATACTCATAGATTACAGCAGCATTACGTTACATACACCATCAGTATATCAAGGTTGATTTCAATTACAAACAGTGACAGCAGATTGCATCATTAGCTCTCGTTACAACATAGCTGGCTGTCTCATTTTACAACTACAACTCTCCCAGCTGTTCTGTGCTTATCTCTCGCAGCACACTCACTGTTTTTACCACCAACTTTGCTAGTTGTCACGTCCTTAAATACCTATTTCGTAAATTCGAGATATTTCTGGACCTAACTGGAATCGAATATTCTATCACCTTCCAGAAGCGTAACCCTATCGGTGCCGGCAGGTCTTTTATCTCGCGCTATCATTATTTCTTGCGGCTTACTCCATATCTCCAGGCTCTTTGTGTATACAAGCCGCGCTATCGCGATCGGGTTCGCGACAATACAGTGATGAGGAAGATGGACCATCTGGATTTTGTAGGTTAAACGTTTATTCTCCGAAATCAGCAACCAAAGGAGACTGGGTTAATTGCCGGATATGTGGACGATGAGTTTCACGAAGTGTGCGTTCCTGCAGTTGGTAAGAAAAACTTCACTTGTGGCAAATGCATTTAATCAAAATGCAAAGGTACTGTGAGCGGTAATAGCCCCAGGGTCGGGCGGAATAGCCCCGTATAATTCTGAGATTTCCTTTCTGTGCAACATTCGCTGTTTTATTTGATCACACAACTATAGCAATTAAAATGTATTTTTATAACATCTGTATGCTTTAAATACTATTCTGCTCTATGTTAAACATAAAAAATTGTTTTCTATATGTATTATAACCCCATAAATTTGAAATGAGCCGAATAGCCCCACTCTACTCTAACACAAACGCAATAATAACGCTTAAAAGGTAATCATGTAAGTGTATAAAATAATAAAAATAAAACTGGGACTATCCAGATATTTGATAAAACGGTCAAAGGCGCGTGAAAAAGCCCAAAGGATTTAGTAGTGGAAGAAGTAATATGAATAGATGAAAAAAGATGTGGGTTTAAATAATCATGTGCAAAGTACCAGTAATTAATAATACCAAAGGGAAAAAAAAATTGTCTAAGCACAAGGTATTCAAAAATTAAACTGAAACCTATAAGTAAAATATGGTTACAATTATAAAGGCCAAAATCTGTGAACTTCGCTGCTGCTGCTGCTGCTGCTGCTGCTGCTGCTGCTGCTACTGCTGCCGCTGTAAGTTATTTGTCATCTTAAGGCGGTCAGGCCCGTAGCGAACCACGTCGAGCTCTCCCTCAGAATTAAGGATTGGTGGCGTGCTTAGGTTAAGGAAAGGGAGGTTGTAACTGGTTCGAGGTAAATTGTAGTTCCCGCATGAAAACTCTCATCTGTACTTAAGGGAGTGGGTGCGTCCTGACTGGTTGTGGGTTGAATGATGACACCTATAATCTGTTAGACAGAAGCTTATTGTTGCCTTACACCCCTTTGCTCGCCAGCGTCAAGTCGTCGTCCACGTGGCTGCTCTGTTTAGCGTTACTGTCAATATTGTGATGAGAAGCGCAGAGGCAGTAGCACTGCGTATTCGAACTGGATATATTTATCGTCTTCCCAATATATTACCCTTTAAGCTAGCTCTCACTGGAGCGACTGTTAAATACTGCACTCTGTCTCGGTCCATGGCGCGGAAGTATACTTGTTAGGCGGCGCCGAATACGCGTCCGTCTCACGTAGATCACAGGACCGAAGTGTCCTTACTAGCAAAACCTAATTTCTGCCATCACTTTGAATTTACCCCACTCTAGGTATTTCTTGGAGTTTGCAAAATGACATGAACTAATATCAATTTTTCATTCGCTGGTGCCTATCCACACTTACGATCAGTGTTCAGAATTTCCATTTTCGGACCTCTCTAACGGTCCGAGGCTAGGCCATGGCTCGGTGGTTAGACCGCTTGTCTCTCACCAAGCCGGCCCGGGTTCGATCCCAGGCGACCCCAAAAATTAGATTTGTGTGGACAAACACAGCGCTGGGGCGGGTTTTCTCCGGGATCTCTGGTTTCCCCCGCCATCTCATTCCACGGTGCTCCATCTTTATCTCATGTATCATCAGTGTCACCGCCGGCGGTGCCGTATGTAGTAAAAGCGGGCGTTAAACAGTACACGTCCGCATGCGGTCCGCATGCAAAAATTTTTTGCGGCAGCATGCGTTCTGCGCGTCGGTCAAAATCTTAAAGCCCGTTGTCAGAAGCATGCATGGGATTTAACAATGGGTTGGTTTTCGACCGGGTGGCACCACATTTGCCTTGAGGGAAAAACAGACATTACAGTAGGGTGCTTTGCTTACAGGGACTGCAAAGGGAGTTAGCTGACCTTCGCAGAGTGGTCTGGAATATATGGTAGCATTATGGCATATATCTATTCTGGTATACGTCATTTATTTATATTTATTCGTTTTTTATGTTAATGTTTTTCTGATATCAAGTTATTTGTCGTCTTAGTGTTCCTAGGTGACAGGGGCTGCGTCAATATCCGAAAGGGTGAGAAACTGTTTTAATTATTCAATGATATTGCAGCATTTTGGTTTTCAGAGGCATATTCCAGCACATGCTTAGGCAGACACAAAGATCTACCAATTGATTAAAACGAAGTTTAAAAGCGGACAAAGAACATTGGATATCCATGAGGAGTATATCATTTGGAATTATGTTCTAGGTAAGACTGTGAAGAATGATGCAAGAACGTAGAGAATCTAAGTGATAAGTTATGTGGATATACTATTTAGATAAATGTATTGTCACCCAATTAGCGGAAGGCATGACCGGCGACAGCTGGAAGGGACCCGAGGCAGCTGGGCCACACCCACTCATCAGTCTCTGTCACTAACTGAGGGGGAATATTAAGGAACTGTCACTTGCGCTGGCCACCCCTGCCCCCTCTTCCACTGCCATCTGGAACCTTCGCGTGGAAACTAGAGAGGTCGAGAAGACGGCGATATCCCTATAAAAAAGGCTGCAGCGAGTGAAGTCAGTCAGTCAGTGCTTGACGAGCTAGTGTGAACGGACGAGAAAACTGCGTGCGTCGGAGGAGTTTACGTAATCGCGAGTGCAAGTGGAACTTTAACGGACGAACTGGTGAATCGTAATTGTGTGCATTACGTAATTCTGTGTAATTGGCAAGTGTTTAACTGTAAGTCGGTGGAAATAAAGAACATTTTTGAGTGGTGAAATTGGACTTTTCATTTCACGAGCCTCCAAAGTCACAATTGGTGTCAGGAGTGCGACACATCACAATGGAGGCAGCATTAGAAAAGGTTTTAGCGGAACTGAAACAAATGAAGACGGCCAACGACAACATCACCGGGAAGATGGAAGAAATGAAGGCCGAATTTACAGCGAAGACGGAAACGGCAAACAACAACTTGGTCATGACAATGACCGCAAAGATGGCCGAACTGACCACGGAAGTGAAGGTGGCGAACGAGGCTCTCGCCGCCAAATTTGAGGAACAGTTGGCCGGCGTGAGGAATGACGTCACGAATCTGGGCAAGCGGATGGGTCAAGTAGACGACCGCCTTAATGATTTAGAGGAAAAGGCCGACAATAACGCCAAGACCCTGAACGCCGTGGTGGAAGACGTCGAAGACCTTGCGAACCGCGTAAACCACCTGGAGGGAAAGGCCAACAGCAGCGTCAAGTCCCTGAACGCCATGGTGGAGGACGTCGTCGGCAGGAAGCTGAAGGCTTTGAAGGCCGACGCGCCGGGACGCGACACATCTGCGCGCGTCAAACCTCCGAAGTATGACGGCGCGTCAACGTTTGAAGTCTTCCGCCGCCAGTTCGACACAGTGGCCAGGCACAACAGATGGTCACCGTAGGAGGAGGCCACACAGTGCCAGCCTCCAGGGAAGCGCCGCGGAAGTCCTAAACGCGGTGCAGAAAATGGCGGCGCCCAAGGTCATCTGGGAGGCCCTGGAGAATCGCTTCGGGAACCACCGCTTAGCCGCAGCATACCGCAGCCAGCTAAAGGCAAAGTCACAGCAGCCGGGGGAGACGCTGCAGGAGTTCGCCATAGCGATCGAGCAGCTGGCTAGCAAGGCCTTGGTTGACCTGCCACTGGAGTTCGTATCCCGGGAAGTCGCCTAAAATTTTGTCGACGGGGTACGGGACACGGAGATTCGTCAGCGCCTAATGCTCGGCGAATATAAAACCATCCACGAGGCGCTGACAGCGGCGTTAAGGATGGAGGCGGCCAAAGTAACATCTATCCCGACGTCGAGAACGAGGAATGTCCGCTACGCCGGAGACAGAAGACCAGCTGATGGACGCCGGCGAACACCTTGTGGCCTTTGTTGGGGTGTGGACAGCCCGGACACCTGCAGAGAGACTGCCCACACCTTGAAGAGCAGCCGGAAAACGAGTAAGGGCCGTCGTGGAGAGGGGCACGTTGGCGACATCACCACCATCCCCTCGAGTGACACTGCGCGCCGTCAGCCGGCGTATGGATGACAGCCTCATCGCGGATGGTTGGGTAGGAGGAAAGCCGTGCCGCGTGCTGGTGGACAACCGGGGCGGCCGTGACCATCATCAGACCTGGCGTGGCGAAGGGTTTGTCGACAAGGAAGCCGAGCCGACCATACCAGCTTGTCACGGCATCGGGCGACACCTTGCCTGTGGGGAAGGAGGCCCTGCTGGAGCTGAACTTGGGACGGAGTGCCGTGCGTCTGTGGGTGTTCGTCGCGAAGGTGGCTGAGGAGGTGATCCTGGGACTGGATGCCCTCAGGAGCCATGAGGCGACGGTCGACATCGGCAAGAAGGTCCTGCGGCTTAACGGAGAAGAGGTTATACTCCGTCAACCCAAAGAGCGCCTTGGAATTTTCAGGGTCATCTTGGACGAAGACGTGGTTGTCCCCGCGTTGAGCGAGGTGGTGGTGACGGCGCGACTGGTGGGCCAGAGAACCAGGGACATGATGCTGGACGAGAAGACGCCTGTACACGGACTGTGTGTAGCCAGGGTATTGCTGCCGTGCCGAGAGGAGGTGCCAGTGAGACTGCTAAATCCAACGGACACCGATCACGACGTCCAGGCCGGGATGGAATAGGGAACGTGCGAGCCCGTGATGAGCGTTACAGCAATCGAGAAGACACAGGAGCCGGCGCCGAAGCAACACCTGGGGCCCCGGCTAGAAGGCTTACTGGAGAGGGCGGCCGACCACCTGACCGCAGAACAGCTGGAGTAAGTTCGACAACTACTGAGGCGATACGAGCGCGTCTTCAGCCAAGGCGATAGTGACTATGGCCGCACGGACAAAGTGCTTCACCGTATCGACACCGGAGACGCCCGGCCTATTCGGCAACCACATAGACGCGTTCCGCTGGCGAAGCAAGGGGCGGTACGAGACATGCTGGAGGACATGAGATCCAGGGGAGTGATTGAAGAGTCTGACAGCCCTTGGTGTTCCCCTATAGTCTTGGTGACGAAGAAGAACGGCGAGCTGCACTTCTGCGTAGACTACAGGGAGCTGAACGCTGTCACCCGGAAGGACTGTTTTCCCTTACCCCGGATTGACGACACCCTAGACACGCTAGCTGGTGCACGGTGGTTCTCGACCCTGGACCTGAAGTCGGGCTACTGGTAGGTAGCTCTAGACCCGAGAGACAAGGAGAAGACCGCATTCTGGACGGGCCAAAGGCTCTGGTAGTTCATGGTTATGCCCTTTGGCATCTGCAACGCACCAGCTACCTTCCAACGCCTCATGGAGTCAGTGATGAGAGGGCTGACCTACGATGCCGGCCTGCTATACCTGGACGACATCATCATCGTCGGGAAGACTTTTGAAGATCACCTCAAGAATTTGAGTAAGGTGCTACAGAGACTGCAGGCGACCAACTTGAAGCTCAACGCGAAGAAGTGCCAGCTCTTCCGCAAGGAAGTGAACTACTTAGGCCACATAGTCTCAGCAACCGGAGTGGCCACAGACCCGGAGAAGATGCAGGCTGTGAGAGATGGGCCTCGCCCAAAGGATAAGAAAGAATTGCGTAGTTTCCTGGGGCTGTGCAGTTAATACCGGCGCTTCATAAAGGGGTTCTCCAACATCGCAAAACCCCTCACCCGCCTGACAGAGGAACACCGGCCTTATGTGTGGACGGAGGACGCAGAAAACGCTTTCCAGCACCTGAAGGAGACCCTGTGCAGTGCTCCAATTTTGGGTTTCCCACAACCGGCTGGCGCCTTCATTGTGGACACCGACGCTAGCGACCATTGCATTGGAGGTGTCCTATCGCAGATCCAGGACGGCCATGAGCGGGTGATAGCCTACTACAGCAAGACGCAATCCAAGGCAGAGAAGAACTACTGCGTCACCCGACGAGAATTATTGGCGGTAGTAAAGACCTTGGAGCACTTCCACAAGTACCTGTACGGTCAGCCATTCCACCCGAGAACTGATCATTCTGCCCTAACCTGGCTATTGAGCTTTAAGAACCTGGAAGGCCAGACAGCACGTTGGGTCCAGAGGCTGCAGGAGTACGACTTCGCCTCGGAACATCGTAGAGGGAAGAGCCACGGTAACGCTGTCGCCATGTCCCGAAGACCCTGTCCAGAAGAGTGCAGCCAGTGCACAAGAGTGGAGGAGAAGGCGCGTGCCGCAGCTGTCCGAGTAGTCACGGCAGTGCCTGCGGATGGCTGGGATAGCGCAGGCCTGAGGAGAGAGCAGCTGGCGGACGTAGACTTGGGCCCACTCTTGAGGGGAGTCGAGGAAGGGACGAGACCATCCTGGGAGGACATCGCACCGAGGAGCGTCACCTACAAGTCGTACTGGGCCCAATGGAACTCGTTGAAGACCAGAGAGGGCGTGCTGTTACGGGTATGGGAATTACCCGATGGGAATACGCAGAGAGAACAGTTGGTACTTCCCCGAAGTAAGGTCCCGGAAGTCTTGTAGGAAGTGCACGCCGGGACTTCGGGAGGACACCTGGGAGCGAACCGAACGATCGACAAACTTCAGCAGCGCTACTACTGGCTGAGACTCCGACCAGATGCTGAGAGATGGTGCCGTCAGTGTCACGTGTGCGCGGCGAGTCGTGGCCCCCAGACTAGGAGCCGGGGTCGCATGCAGCAGTACAACGTCCGAGCGCCATTCGAACGGATCGCCGTTGACATTGCTGGAGCGTTCTCAGTTTCCGACCGAGGCAACAAGTACCTAATGGTTGTCGTGGACTACTTGACCAAGTGGCCGGAGGTGTGTGCCATCCCAAACCAAGAGGCAAAGACAATCACAGACTGCCTCGAGGAGCAAGTGTTCTGTCGATTTGGGGTGCCGTTAGAGCTACACAGTGACCAGGGTATCAACTTTGAGTCCAACCTAATGAAGGAGGCATTACAAAGGCTTGGGGTGAACAAGAACCGCACGACGCCTCTACATCCCCAGTCGGATGGCATGGTCGAATGATACATCAAGACCTTAGAGGAACACCTGAGGAATGTCGTGACCAGCGAGACTGGGATGTCAAGGTGCCACTGTTCTTGCTGGCCTACCGCTCGTCTACACACTACACAACTGGGATGACGCCAGCCAGCTTAATGTTTGGTCGAGAGTTACGCCTGCCTTGTGACCTGGCTTTTGGAAGCCCTCTGGAGGCGAAGCAGCCGGTGACCGAGTATGTGGAGAACCTGGTGGACCGCCTCCACGACATGCACGAGATTTGTCACCAGAACATCCAGAAGGCGAGCGACCGCATGAAGACCAGATATGACAGGCAAGCCGACAGCCAAGGGTTCCAGCAGGGTGACCTGGTGTGGTTGTACCGTCCTACCCGGACCAAGGGACGCTGCCCGAAGCTCCAGCAGCCATGGCAAGGACCGTATCGGGTGGTGAAGAGGATTAACGACGTGGTCTACCGTATCCAGAAGGTTCCCCGAGGGAAGATGTTGGTGGTACACCTGGATCGTCTAGCCCGCCACGGCGGTGCGGTTCGGGACGACCAGCTTTGAGGAGGGAGCAGTGTCACCCAATTAGCGGAAGGCATGATCGGCGACAGCTGGAAGGGACCCGAGGCAGCTGGGCCACAACCACTCATCAGTCTCTGTCACTAACTGAGGGGGAAGATTAGGGAAATGTCACTTGCGCTGGCCACCCCTTCCCCCGATTCCACTGGAACCTTCGCGTGGAACCTAGAGAAGTCGAGAAGACGGCGATATTCCTATAAAAAGGGCTGCAGCGAGTGAAGTCAGTCAGTCAGTGCTTGACGAGCTAGTGTGAACGGACGAGAAAACTGCCTGCGTCGGAGGAGTTTACGTAATCGCGAGTGCAAGTGGAACTTTAACGGACGAACTGGTGAATCGTAATTGTGTGCATTACGTAACTCTGTGTAATTGGCAAGTGTTTAACTGTAAGTCGGTGGAAATAAAGAACATTTTTGAGTGGTGAAATTGGACTTTTCATTTCACGAACCCACAAAGTCACAATATATTCCAAATAGCGTTATTAAATTTTAATTTATGCAGGAAGGTCTATAAAGGTTAATTAGCAAGGAAATTATAAAAGTGGAAATCTCTGTCTCTGCATTACAAAACAAGGGTTTAACAAGAAAATAAGTAAATGAAGTTTATAATTTGATAATGATGTTAAATCCGGAAAGTAGGTATAAAATATAAATTGCACAAATTTAATGAAAAACTGCTAAATAAGAAATTATTTGTGTAAACCGAATGTAACTGATGACGCTGGGAAACGACTTTTTCCAATTTTCTGAAATGAAAACCAAATTAATATTTTAGTCCAAAATGTTCAAACTTTTCAACAGATTGTCATCCTCTTTGTATGACTAACACTCCTGAAGGTCCTACAATTAAAAATTCTGGGTCAATAGCTTTGTGAGGAGCAAGAAATCTTTGGATAACATTATATCCAGAAGTAATTACCCAATTCCATGTGTGAAAGGAAATTAAATGTAATTATGTAGCGAACATTCAACATTTCGAGGATAAAAGGACTCGAGCGTTCAGCTAGCAACCAAGGAAATCCGCGAAAAGCACTTCAGAATGGTTGGCGGGTCCCAAATTTGATTCTGGGAGCTGCCCAATTTGAGCCAACTTCGTCATCGCGGCAAAAATTCGCTCAATAAAATATTCAAGTCTAAGGTGTGCAATTGCAAGCTTAAAGTACAAGTTAAAGCCAAATTTAGAAATAAAATACCTATAGAGTATCATGTAAGCAGTGATAAAGCACAAAGTGTCAGAACAACCGATTTAAAATATTGGATTGCGGTTATTAATTAATTTCGAGAATTTTCAAATGGATATTAGCCCTGAAACCAAATACACGCTAGTAAATTTTCAAACATACAGTAATTGGGGACCCCGTTCGTTGCAAACTTTGAATCATTCAACACTCATCAACATATCGCGAGGAGCAATAGGAAAACAGCATTGCTGAATTCTTGTTTGTGTTTGACACGTTGACCAGTGTGTCAATTTACTGGGAAAATACGCTCCTTCCAGCGATATTACATACCGCGGCATTTCATTGCAGCAATTTTAGGTCAATCTGTACTGGTCCACATACGCAAATAGTTACAAAGGCATTATTTATGCAACCCGGAGGCAAATTTAAAAAGAACAATGTTTGCATTAAGCCTCGTTCGACCAAACTGCCCAGCACAGATGGAAATTCGATTTAATTTTTAGTTTCTGTGACGGTGTTAAACATTTGCATAGAGATGATGTATTGCACACTATTATCATATAATTTTCAACATTACTACTAGGGTTTACCAAGGTATTTGTGTATTAACACCATCCGAAACAAGACAACTTTTCCTTTCTTGGTAAAATGTTGCTTTATTTGGCAAAACCGCACAAAAAATATCCGAAAAGTTACAAAAAGGCTTTCTATTTTGAATACTGGTGTAACGTAAAACGGTGCGATTGATTATAGTAAGGTACCTTTTGCAGTCGCATTCCTGGAAACATGTCATTACCTTTTTTTATTTTGCCTTCGTTTATTTAATTTTGGTAACCCTAAGTGATTTAAAAAAAAATCCACAATGGAGATAAAACGGCGCATCAACCAAGCATGCAAGAAATACGAGTCTCAAGTTCATACTGGAAGATAGTTTCCAAAAGTAATGTTTAAAGAAAGAATTTATTGAAACCTGTCTATTACCAGTATTGTTATATGGATGCCAAAATGGATCCTTAACAAAAAAGATAAAAATATACATGCTACAAAATTGTCATTACAAAATTTAGCGATGATATTACTCGTGACATGAAAGGACAGATGACAAACGAGGAAGTCGGAAGACAGGTATGACCGACGTGGCTTTACGGGCGCAACAGCTGAAATGGAGTAGCACCACCTTCGTTGATACAACGAATGACACGTGGGACTCCAGAATAGGACGTCGAAGAGCAGGAAAACCAAAGATGAGATGGCCAGATAATTACGATATCAGGAACATAATGGTCAACACAAGTTAAGAACAGAGCTATATAGAAGACACAGGAAGAAGTAGTTACCCAAATGCCATGAACTAGAAATGTGAGTGAATATCATAGCTAAATATGTGCAACAATGGTGAATGTGTTAAGTGTGTAAAGTAAACAATGACAGTGCTGATGACGCGAATGCACGCCGTTACTGGAGCGCAGCAACTTCACAAGGCTCTTAGCAGTTGCAACCCTAAAAGCTTCTCAGTTGCTACTTCCAACGCAACCCCTCAGGGGATTTATAAGCTTGTCATTCGTTCTTCAATTAAGTGACTCAATCGTTTATTTGTTTGAATTTAAGTCATGCACATACACATTAGTCTATGGACAAAGGCCAGAGCTAGACAAATGGAGGAAGGTGAAGAGCTATGATATGGAACTGTCGCTTTTAAGCATACACAAAAGGTCGTCGATCTGGATGAGGTTAAACTGATCATTTTGTATCAGCAGCCCAGCACTTAACTTAATTCTAACCAAATCAACAACGGATCAGTAGCGAAACATAGCAGGACGTCAAGCTTTACAGCCTCCGCATGGGTCCATATCTTATTGGTGTGCTATCAGAAGATTGGCACTCAATGAAAATATGTCCGCTTTACGGCCAGGCTACAAGAAATGTGAGAATAAGAATTTACAGTGCTAGTGCTAGGTAAGGAATGGGGTACTGAACATGGCAGAGACAGTTAAGTATTTTGGTAACAACATATGCCACTGAGCTTTTTAGTGTCACGATTCTTGTAGTTGACTGGACTTTATGAACAAGTATATTTTCAATAACAATATGATGTTTGGTAATTTAATCACCAAAAGTCAATATTTCCTGAAATAAATCGATACAGGTGGTTCTATTTCCTATTGCTATAGCATTAACAGCATAACCTAAGGGGTCTCAACCATATCTAAATGCCCAAACAAGCAAATCATATTTTTCTAAATATCGATATATTTACCACTGCTATCGAACGCTTATTACTTTATTATCACCAGAAATTTACAGTTTCAGAATACATCAACGTTTTAAAATGCTCTGTGAGTGGAGAGTTTATGTCGAGATATTCCTATTACGTTCCTTCATCTTCAATTTTCAGAAATTCCTCTTAAAATGGAATAAATGCAACCGTATTACCTCCTTGTGTCACAATTTGGTTTTATTGAATTATAAAATACGGACGCAAAACCTGGAAGACCGATATCAGTGACTCGCTCATCAATACCTCTCTGTGACCGAGAGGCCACGGTGCAAACATCACAATGATCTTCCGTCCGACTGAGGATTTTGCCGGATACTCCCTTAGCTCTCATAATTTGCATATCCAGGGAAAGTACCATAAATTGTAACGTCGTGTTCCCACTTCCGTCAAAGCAGACGTTTAATATTATTGTGAAAACAATTGAGAAAGAAAGGAAGGAAGGAACGAACGAAAAGAAGAAAAGGGAGGGAAGGAAGGAAGGAAGGAAGGAAGGAAGGAAGGAAGGAAGGAAGGAAGGAAGGAACGAACGAAAAGAAGAAAAGGGAGGGAAGGAAGGAAGGAAGGAAGGAAGGAAGGAAGGAAGGAAGGAAGGAAGGAAGGAAGGAACGAACGAAAAGAAGAAAAGGGAGGGAAGGAAGGAAGGAAGGAAGGAAGGAAGGAAGGAAGGAAGGAAGGAAGGAAGGAAGGAAGGAAGGAACGAACGAAAAGAAGAAAAGGGAGGGAAGGAAGGAAGGAAGGAAGGAAGGAAGGAAGGAAGGAACGAACGAAAAGAAGAAAAGGGAGGGAAGGAAGGAAGGAAGGAAGGAAGGAAGGAAGGAAGGAACGAACGAAAAGAAGAAAAGGGAGGGAAGGAAGGAAGGAAGGAAGGAAGGAAGGAAGGAACGAACGAAAAGAAGAAAAGGGAGGGAAGGAAGGAAGGAAGGAAGGAAGGAACGAACGAAAAGAAGAAAAGGGAGGGAAGGAAGGAAGGAAGGAAGGAAGGAAGGAACGAACGAAAAGAAGAAAAGGGAGGGAAGGAAGGAAGGAAGGAAGGAAGGAAGGAAGGAAGGAAGGAAGGAACGAACGAAAAGAAGAAAAGGGAGGGAAGGAAGGAAGGAAGGAAGGAAGGAAGGAAGGAAGGAAGGAACGAACGAAAAGAAGAAAAGGGAGGGAAGGAAGGAAGGAAGGAAGGAAGGAAGGAAGGACCGAACGAAAAGAAGAAAAGGGAGGGAAGGAAGGAAGGAAGGAAGGAAGGAAGGAAGGAAGGAACGAACGAAAAGAAGAAAAGGGAGGGAAGGAAGGAAGGAAGGAAGGAAGGAAGGAAGGAAGGAAGGAAGGAACGAACGAAAGGAAGAAAAGGGAGGGAAGGAAGTAAGGAAGGAAGGAAGGAAGGAAGGAAGGAAGGAAGGAAGGAAGGAACGAACGAAAGGAAGAAAAGGGAGGGAAGGAAGGAAGGAAGGAAGGAAGGAAGGAAGGAAGGAAGGAAGGAAGGAACGAACGAAAGGAAGAAAAGGGAGGGAAGGAAGGAAGGAAGGAAGGAAGGAAGGAAGGAAGGAAGGAAGGAAGGAAGGAAGGAAGGAACGAACGAAAGGAAGAAAAGGGAGGGAAGGAAGGAAGGAAGGAAGGAAGGAAGGAAGGAAGGAAGGAACGAACGAAAGGAAGAAAAGGGAGGGAAGGAAGGAAGGAAGGAAGGAAGGAAGGAAGGAAGGAAGGAAGGAAGGAACGAACGAAAGGAAGAAAAGGGAGGGAAGGAAGGAAGGAAGGAAGGAAGGAAGGAAGGAAGGAAGGAAGGAACGAACGAAAGGAAGAAAAGGGAGGGAAGGAAGGAAGGAAGGAAGGAAGGAAGGAAGGAAGGAAGGAAGGAAGGAAGGAACGAACGAACGAAAGGAAGAAAAGGGAGGGAAGGAAGGAAGGAAGGAAGGAAGGAAGGAAGGAAGGAAGGAACGAACGAACGAAAGGAAGAAAAGGGAGGGAAGGAAGGAAGGAAGGAAGGAAGGAAGGAAGGAAGGAAGGAAGGAACGAACGAAAGGAAGAAAAGGGAGGGAAGGAAGGAAGGAAGGAAGGAAGGAAGGAAGGAAGGAAGGAAGGAAGGAAGGAAGGAACGAACGAAAGGAAGAAAAGGGAGGGAAGGAAGGAAGGAAGGAAGGAAGGAAGGAAGGAAGGAAGGAAGGAAGGAAGGAAGGAAGGAAGGAACGAACGAAAGGAAGAAAAGGGAGGGAAGGAAGGAAGGAAGGAAGGAAGGAAGGAAGGAAGGAAGGAAGGAAGGAAGGAACGAACGAAAGGAAGAAAAGGGAGGGAAGGAAGGAAGGAAGGAAGGAAGGAAGGAAGGAAGGAAGGAAGGAACGAACGAAAAGAAGAAAAGGGAGGGAAGGAAGGAAGGAAGGAAGGAAGGAACGAACGAAAAGAAGAAAAGGGAGGGAAGGAAGGAAGGAAGGAAGGAAGGAAGGAAGGAAGGAAGGAAGGAAGGAAGGAAGGAAGGAAGGAACGAACGAAAAGAAGAAAAGGGAGGGAAGGAAGGAAGGAAGGAAGGAAGGAAGGAAGGAAGGAAGGAAGGAAGGAAGGAAGGAACGAACGAAAAGAAGAAAAGGGAGGGAGGGAAGGAAGGAAGGAAGGAAGGAAGGAAGGAAGGAAGGAACGAACGAACGAACGAAAAGAAGAAAAGGGAGGGAAGGAAGGAAGGAAGGAAGGAAGGAAGGAAGGAAGGAAGGAAGGAAGGAACGAACGAACGAACGAAAAGAAGAAAAGGGAGGGAAGGAAGGAAGGAAGGAAGGAAGGAAGGAAGGAAGGAAGGAAGGAAGGAACGAACGAACGAACGAAAAGAAGAAAAGGGAGGGAAGGAAGGAAGGAAGGAAGGAAGGAAGGAAGGAAGGAAGGAAGGAACGAACGAACGAACGAACGAAAAGAAGAAAAGGGAGGGAAGGAAGGAAGGAAGGAAGGAAGGAAGGAAGGAACGAACGAACGAACGAAAAGAAGAAAAGGGAGGGAAGGAAGGAAGGAAGGAAGGAAGGAAGGAAGGAAGGAAGGAACGAACGAACGAACGAAAAGAAGAAAAGGGAGGGAAGGAAGGAAGGAAGGAAGGAAGGAAGGAAGGAAGGAAGGAAGGAAGGAAGGAACGAACGAACGAACGAAAAGAAGAAAAGGGAGGGAAGGAAGGAAGGAAGGAAGGAAGGAAGGAAGGAAGGAAGGAAGGAAGGAAGGAAGGAAGGAACGAACGAACGAACGAAAAGAAGAAAAGGGAGGGAAGGAAGGAAGGAAGGAAGGAAGGAAGGAAGGAAGGAAGGAAGGAAGGAAGGAAGGAACGAACGAACGAACGAAAAGAAGAAAAGGGAGGGAAGGAAGGAAGGAAGGAAGGAAGGAAGGAAGGAAGGAAGGAAGGAAGGAACGAACGAACGAACGAAAAGAAGAAAAGGGAGGGAAGGAAGGAAGGAAGGAAGGAAGGAAGGAAGGAAGGAAGGAAGGAACGAACGAACGAACGAAAAGAAGAAAAGGGAGGGAAGGAAGGAAGGAAGGAAGGAAGGAAGGAAGGAAGGAACGAACGAACGAACGAAAAGAAGAAAAGGGAGGGAAGGAAGGAAGGAAGGAAGGAAGGAAGGAAGGAAGGAAGGAAGGAAGGAAGGAAGGAACGAACGAACGAAAAGAAGAAAAGGGAGGGAAGGAAGGAAGGAAGGAAGGAAGGAAGGAAGGAAGGAACGAACGAACGAACGAAAAGAAGAAAAGGGAGGGAGGGAAGGAAGGAAGGAAGGAAGGAAGGAAGGAAGGAAGGAAGGAACGAACGAACGAACGAAAAGAAGAAAAGGGAGGGAAGGAAGGAAGGAAGGAAGGAAGGAAGGAAGGAAGGAACGAACGAACGAACGAAAAGAAGAAAAGGGAGGGAAGGAAGGAAGGAAGGAAGGAAGGAAGGAAGGAACGAACGAACGAACGAAAAGAAGAAAAGGGAGGGAAGGAAGGAAGGAAGGAAGGAAGGAAGGAAGGAAGGAACGAACGAACGAACGAAAAGAAGAAAAGGGAGGGAAGGAAGGAAGGAAGGAAGGAAGGAAGGAAGGAAGGAAGGAACGAACGAACGAACGAAAAGAAGAAAAGGGAGGGAAGGAAGGAAGGAAGGAAGGAAGGAAGGAAGGAAGGAAGGAAGGAAGGAAGGAAGGAAGGAACGAACGAACGAACGAAAAGAAGAAAAGGGAGGGAAGGAAGGAAGGAAGGAAGGAAGGAAGGAAGGAAGGAAGGAAGGAAGGAACGAACGAACGAACGAAAAGAAGAAAAGGGAGGGAAGGAAGGAAGGAAGGAAGGAAGGAAGGAAGGAAGGAAGGAAGGAAGGAACGAACGAACGAACGAAAAGAAGAAAAGGGAGGGAAGGAAGGAAGGAAGGAAGGAAGGAAGGAAGGAAGGAAGGAAGGAAGGAAGGAAGGAAGGAACGAACGAACGAACGAAAAGAAGAAAAGGGAGGGAAGGAAGGAAGGAAGGAAGGAAGGAAGGAAGGAAGGAAGGAAGGAAGGAAGGAAGGAACGAACGAACGAACGAAAAGAAGAAAAGGGAGGGAAGGAAGGAAGGAAGGAAGGAAGGAAGGAAGGAAGGAAGGAAGGAAGGAAGGAAGGAACGAACGAACGAACGAACGAAAAGAAGAAAAGGGAGGGAAGGAAGGAAGGAAGGAAGGAAGGAAGGAAGGAAGGAAGGAAGGAAGGAAGGAAGGAAGGAAGGAAGGAAGGAACGAACGAACGAACGAAAAGAAGAAAAGGGAGGGAAGGAAGGAAGGAAGGAAGGAAGGAAGGAAGGAAGGAAGGAACGAACGAACGAACGAACGAAAAGAAGAAAAGGGAGGGAAGGAAGGAAGGAAGGAAGGAAGGAAGGAAGGAAGGAAGGAAGGAAGGAACGAACGAACGAACGAACGAAAAGAAGAAAAGGGAGGGAAGGAAGGAAGGAAGGAAGGAAGGAAGGAAGGAAGGAAGGAAGGAAGGAACGAACGAACGAACGAACGAAAAGAAGAAAAGGGAGGGAAGGAAGGAAGGAAGGAAGGAAGGAAGGAAGGAAGGAAGGAAGGAAGGAAGGAAGGAACGAACGAACGAACGAAAAGAAGAAAAGGGAGGGAAGGAAGGAAGGAAGGAAGGAAGGAAGGAAGGAAGGAAGGAAGGAAGGAAGGAAGGAAGGAACGAACGAACGAACGAACGAAAAGAAGAAAAGGGAGGGAAGGAAGGAAGGAAGGAAGGAAGGAAGGAAGGAAGGAAGGAAGGAAGGAAGGAAGGAACGAACGAACGAACGAACGAAAAGAAGAAAAGGGAGGGAAGGAAGGAAGGAAGGAAGGAAGGAAGGAAGGAAGGAAGGAAGGAAGGAAGGAACGAACGAACGAACGAACGAAAAGAAGAAAAGGGAGGGAAGGAAGGAAGGAAGGAAGGAAGGAAGGAAGGAAGGAAGGAAGGAAGGAACGAACGAACGAACGAACGAAAAGAAGAAAAGGGAGGGAAGGAAGGAAGGAAGGAAGGAAGGAAGGAAGGAAGGAAGGAAGGAAGGAACGAACGAACGAACGAAAAGAAGAAAAGGGAGGGAAGGAAGGAAGGAAGGAAGGAAGGAAGGAAGGAAGGAAGGAAGGAAGGAACGAACGAACGAACGAACGAAAAGAAGAAAAGGGAGGGAAGGAAGGAAGGAAGGAAGGAAGGAAGGAAGGAAGGAAGGAAGGAAGGAAGGAAGGAACGAACGAACGAACGAAAAGAAGAAAAGGGAGGGAAGGAAGGAAGGAAGGAAGGAAGGAAGGAAGGAAGGAAGGAAGGAAGGAAGGAAGGAACGAACGAACGAACGAACGAAAAGAAGAAAAGGGAGGGAAGGAAGGAAGGAAGGAAGGAAGGAAGGAAGGAAGGAAGGAACGAACGAACGAACGAACGAACGAAAAGAAGAAAAGGGAGGGAAGGAAGGAAGGAAGGAAGGAAGGAAGGAAGGAAGGAAGGAACGAACGAACGAACGAACGAAAAGAAGAAAAGGGAGGGAAGGAAGGAAGGAAGGAAGGAAGGAAGGAAGGAAGGAAGGAACGAACGAACGAACGAACGAAAAGAAGAAAAGGGAGGGAAGGAAGGAAGGAAGGAAGGAAGGAAGGAAGGAAGGAAGGAAGGAAGGAACGAACGAACGAACGAACGAAAAGAAGAAAAGGGAGGGAAGGAAGGAAGGAAGGAAGGAAGGAAGGAAGGAAGGAAGGAAGGAACGAACGAACGAACGAAAAGAAGAAAAGGGAGGGAAGGAAGGGAGGAAGGAAGGAAGGAAGGAAGGAAGGAAGGAAGGAAGGAAGGAAGGAACGAACGAACGAAAAGAAGAAAAGGGAGGGAAGGAAGGAAGGAAGGAAGGAAGGAAGGAAGGAAGGAACGAACGAACGAAAAGAAGAAAAGGGAGGGAAGGAAGGAAGGAAGGAAGGAAGGAAGGAAGGAAGGAACGAACGAACGAAAAGAAGAAAAGGGAGGGAAGGAAGGAAGGAAGGAAGGAAGGAAGGAAGGAAGGAACGAACGAACGAAAAGAAGAAAAGGGAGGGAAGGAAGGAAGGAAGGAAGGAAGGAAGGAAGGAAGGAAGGAAGGAAGGAAGGAACGAACGAACGAAAAGAAGAAAAGGGAGGGAAGGAAGGAAGGAAGGAAGGAAGGAAGGAAGGAAGGAAGGAAGGAAGGAAGGAACGAACGAACGAAAAGAAGAAAAGGGAGGGAAGGAAGGAAGGAAGGAAGGAAGGAAGGAAGGAAGGAAGGAAGGAAGGAAGGAACGAACGAACGAAAAGAAGAAAAGGGAGGGAAGGAAGGAAGGAAGGAAGGAAGGAAGGAAGGAAGGAAGGAAGGAAGGAAGGAAGGAACGAACGAACGAAAAGAAGAAAAGGGAGGGAAGGAAGGAAGGAAGGAAGGAAGGAAGGAAGGAAGGAAGGAAGGAACGAACGAACGAAAAGAAGAAAAGGGAGGGAAGGAAGGAAGGAAGGAAGGAAGGAAGGAAGGAAGGAAGGAACGAACGAACGAAAAGAAGAAAAGGGAGGGAAGGAAGGAAGGAAGGAAGGAAGGAAGGAAGGAAGGAAGGAACGAACGAACGAAAAGAAGAAAAGGGAGGGAAGGAAGGAAGGAAGGAAGGAAGGAAGGAAGGAAGGAAGGAAGGAAGGAACGAACGAACGAAAAGAAGAAAAGGGAGGGAAGGAAGGAAGGAAGGAAGGAAGGAAGGAAGGAAGGAAGGAAGGAACGAACGAACGAACGAAAAGAAGAAAAGGGAGGGAAGGAAGGAAGGAAGGAAGGAAGGAAGGAAGGAAGGAAGGAAGGAAGGAACGAACGAACGAACGAAAAGAAGAAAAGGGAGGGAAGGAAGGAAGGAAGGAAGGAAGGAAGGAAGGAAGGAACGAACGAACGAACGAAAAGAAGAAAAGGGAGGGAAGGAAGGAAGGAAGGAAGGAAGGAAGGAAGGAACGAACGAACGAACGAAAAGAAGAAAAGGGAGGGAAGGAAGGAAGGAAGGAAGGAAGGAAGGAAGGAACGAACGAACGAACGAAAAGAAGAAAAGGGAGGGAAGTAAGGAAGGAAGGAAGGAAGGAAGGAAGGAAGGAAGGAAGGAAGGAACGAACGAACGAACGAAAAGAAGAAAAGGGAGGGAAGGAAGGAAGGAAGGAAGGAAGGAAGGAAGGAAGGAAGGAACGAACGAACGAACGAAAAGAAGAAAAGGGAGGGAAGGAAGGAAGGAAGGAAGGAAGGAAGGAAGGAAGGAAGGAAGGAAGGAACGAACGAACGAACGAAAAGAAGAAAAGGGAGGGAAGGAAGGAAGGAAGGAAGGAAGGAAGGAAGGAAGGAAGGAAGGAAGGAAGGAACGAACGAACGAACGAAAAGAAGAAAAGGGAGGGAAGGAAGGAAGGAAGGAAGGAAGGAAGGAAGGAAGGAAGGAAGGAACGAACGAACGAACGAAAAGAAGAAAAGGGAGGGAAGGAAGGAAGGAAGGAAGGAAGGAAGGAAGGAAGGAAGGAAGGAAGGAAGGAAGGAAGGAACGAACGAACGAAAAGAAGAAAAGGGAGGGAAGGAAGGAAGGAAGGAAGGAAGGAAGGAAGGAAGGAACGAACGAACGAACGAAAAGAAGAAAAGGGAGGGAAGGAAGGAAGGAAGGAAGGAAGGAAGGAAGGAAGGAAGGAAGGAACGAACGAACGAAAAGAAGAAAAGGGAGGGAAGGAAGGAAGGAAGGAAGGAAGGAAGGAAGGAAGGAAGGAAGGAACGAACGAACGAACGAAAAGAAGAAAAGGGAGGGAAGGAAGGAAGGAAGGAAGGAAGGAAGGAAGGAAGGAAGGAAGGAACGAACGAACGAACGAAAAGAAGAAAAGGGAGGGAAGGAAGGAAGGAAGGAAGGAAGGAAGGAAGGAAGGAAGGAAGGAACGAACGAACGAACGAAAAGAAGAAAAGGGAGGGAAGGAAGGAAGGAAGGAAGGAAGGAAGGAAGGAAGGAACGAACGAAAAGAAGAAAAGGGAGGGAAGGAAGGAAGGAAGGAAGGAAGGAAGGAAGGAAGGAAGGAACGAACGAACGAACGAAAAGAAGAAAAGGGAGGGAAGGAAGGAAGGAAGGAAGGAAGGAAGGAAGGAAGGAAGGAACGAACGAACGAACGAAAAGAAGAAAAGGGAGGGAAGGAAGGAAGGAAGGAAGGAAGGAAGGAAGGAAGGAAGGAAGGAACGAACGAACGAACGAAAAGAAGAAAAGGGAGGGAAGGAAGGAAGGAAGGAAGGAAGGAAGGAAGGAAGGAAGGAACGAACGAACGAACGAAAAGAAGAAAAGGGAGGGAAGGAAGGAAGGAAGGAAGGAAGGAAGGAAGGAAGGAACGAACGAACGAACGAAAAGAAGAAAAGGGAGGGAAGGAAGGAAGGAAGGAAGGAAGGAAGGAAGGAAGGAACGAACGAACGAACGAAAAGAAGAAAAGGGAGGGAAGGAAGGAAGGAAGGAAGGAAGGAAGGAAGGAAGGAAGGAAGGAACGAACGAACGAACGAAAAGAAGAAAAGGGAGGGAAGGAAGGAAGGAAGGAAGGAAGGAAGGAAGGAAGGAAGGAAGGAAGGAACGAACGAACGAACGAAAAGAAGAAAAGGGAGGGAAGGAAGGAAGGAAGGAAGGAAGGAAGGAAGGAAGGAAGGAAGGAAGGAAGGAAGGAAGGAAGGAACGAACGAACGAACGAAAAGAAGAAAAGGGAGGGAAGGAAGGAAGGAAGGAAGGAAGGAAGTAAGGAAGGAAGGAAGGAAGGAAGGAACGAACGAACGAACGAAAAGAAGAAAAGGGAGGGAAGGAAGGAAGGAAGGAAGGAAGGAAGGAAGGAAGGAAGGAAGGAACGAACGAACGAACGAAAAGAAGAAAAGGGAGGGAAGGAAGGAAGGAAGGAAGGAAGGAAGGAAGGAAGGAAGGAAGGAACGAACGAACGAACGAAAAGAAGAAAAGGGAGGGAAGGAAGGAAGGAAGGAAGGAAGGAAGGAAGGAAGGAAGGAAGGAAGGAAGGAACGAACGAACGAACGAAAAGAAGAAAAGGGAGGGAAGGAAGGAAGGAAGGAAGGAAGGAAGGAAGGAAGGAAGGAAGGAAGGAAGGAACGAACGAACGAACGAAAAGAAGAAAAGGGAGGGAAGGAAGGAAGGAAGGAAGGAAGGAAGGAAGGAAGGAAGGAAGGAAGGAAGGAAGGAACGAACGAACGAACGAAAAGAAGAAAAGGGAGGGAAGGAAGGAAGGAAGGAAGGAAGGAAGGAAGGAAGGAAGGAAGGAAGGAAGGAAGGAACGAACGAACGAACGAAAAGAAGAAAAGGGAGGGAAGGAAGGAAGGAAGGAAGGAAGGAAGGAAGGAAGGAAGGAAGGAAGGAAGGAAGGAACGAACGAACGAAAAGAAGAAAAGGGAGGGAAGGAAGGAAGGAAGGAAGGAAGGAAGGAAGGAAGGAAGGAAGGAAGGAACGAACGAACGAAAAGAAGAAAAGGGAGGGAAGGAAGGAAGGAAGGAAGGAAGGAAGGAAGGAAGGAAGGAAGGAAGGAAGGAAGGAAGGAACGAACGAACGAACGAAAAGAAGAAAAGGGAGGGAAGGAAGGAAGGAAGGAAGGAAGGAAGGAAGGAAGGAAGGAACGAACGAACGAACGAAAAGAAGAAAAGGGAGGGAAGGAAGGAAGGAAGGAAGGAAGGAAGGAAGGAAGGAAGGAACGAACGAACGAACGAACGAAAAGAAGAAAAGGGAGGGAAGGAAGGAAGGAAGGAAGGAAGGAAGGAAGGAAGGAAGGAACGAACGAACGAACGAAAAGAAGAAAAGGGAGGGAAGGAAGGAAGGAAGGAAGGAAGGAAGGAAGGAAGGAAGGAAGGAAGGAACGAACGAACGAACGAACGAAAAGAAGAAAAGGGAGGGAAGGAAGGAAGGAAGGAAGGAAGGAAGGAAGGAAGGAAGGAAGGAAGGAAGGAAGGAAGGAACGAACGAACGAACGAAAAGAAGAAAAGGGAGGGAAGGAAGGAAGGAAGGAAGGAAGGAAGGAAGGAAGGAAGGAAGGAAGGAACGAACGAACGAACGAAAAGAAGAAAAGGGAGGGAAGGAAGGAAGGAAGGAAGGAAGGAAGGAAGGAAGGAAGGAAGGAAGGAACGAACGAACGAAAAGAAGAAAAGGGAGGGAAGGAAGGAAGGAAGGAAGGAAGGAAGGAAGGAAGGAAGGAAGGAACGAACGAACGAAAAGAAGAAAAGGGAGGGAAGGAAGGAAGGAAGGAAGGAAGGAAGGAAGGAAGGAAGGAAGGAAGGAAGGAAGGAAGGAACGAACGAACGAAAAGAAGAAAAGGGAGGGAAGGAAGGAAGGAAGGAAGGAAGGAAGGAAGGAAGGAAGGAAGGAACGAACGAACGAAAAGAAGAAAAGGGAGGGAAGGAAGGAAGGAAGGAAGGAAGGAAGGAAGGAAGGAAGGAAGGAAGGAAGGAAGGAAGGAACGAACGAACGAAAAGAAGAAAAGGGAGGGAAGGAAGGAAGGAAGGAAGGAAGGAAGGAAGGAAGGAAGGAAGGAAGGAAGGAACGAACGAACGAAAAGAAGAAAAGGGAGGGAAGGAAGGAAGGAAGGAAGGAAGGAAGGAAGGAAGGAAGGAACGAACGAACGAAAAGAAGAAAAGGGAGGGAAGGAAGGAAGGAAGGAAGGAAGGAAGGAAGGAAGGAAGGAAGGAAGGAAGGAAGGAAGGAACGAACGAACGAAAAGAAGAAAAGGGAGGGAAGGAAGGAAGGAAGGAAGGAAGGAAGGAAGGAAGGAAGGAAGGAAGGAACGAACGAACGAACGAAAAGAAGAAAAGGGAGGGAAGGAAGGAAGGAAGGAAGGAAGGAAGGAAGGAAGGAAGGAAGGAAGGAAGGAACGAACGAACGAACGAACGAAAAGAAGAAAAGGGAGGGAAGGAAGGAAGGAAGGAAGGAAGAAGGAAGGAAGGAAGGAAGGAAGGAAGGAAGGAACGAACGAACGAACGAACGAAAAGAAGAAAAGGGAGGGAAGGAAGGAAGGAAGGAAGGAAGGAAGGAAGGAAGGAAGGAAGGAAGGAAGGAAGGAACGAACGAACGAACGAAAAGAAGAAAAGGGAGGGAAGGAAGGAAGGAAGGAAGGAAGGAAGGAAGGAAGGAAGGAAGGAAGGAAGGAACGAACGAACGAACGAACGAAAAGAAGAAAAGGGAGGGAAGGAAGGAAGGAAGGAAGGAAGGAAGGAAGGAAGGAAGGAAGGAAGGAAGGAAGGAAGGAACGAACGAACGAACGAAAAGAAGAAAAGGGAGGGAAGGAAGGAAGGAAGGAAGGAAGGAAGGAAGGAAGGAAGGAAGGAACGAACGAACGAACGAACGAAAAGAAGAAAAGGGAGGGAAGGAAGGAAGGAAGGAAGGAAGGAAGGAAGGAAGGAAGGAAGGAAGGAAGGAACGAACGAACGAAAAGAAGAAAAGGGAGGGAAGGAAGGAAGGAAGGAAGGAAGGAAGGAAGGAAGGAAGGAAGGAAGGAAGGAAGGAACGAACGAACGAACGAAAAGAAGAAAAGGGAGGGAAGGAAGGAAGGAAGGAAGGAAGGAAGGAAGGAAGGAAGGAAGGAAGGAACGAACGAACGAACGAAAAGAAGAAAAGGGAGGGAAGGAAGGAAGGAAGGAAGGAAGGAAGGAAGGAAGGAAGGAACGAACGAACGAACGAAAAGAAGAAAAGGGAGGGAAGGAAGGAAGGAAGGAAGGAAGGAAGGAAGGAAGGAAGGAAGGAAGGAAGGAAGGAACGAACGAACGAACGAAAAGAAGAAAAGGGAGGGAAGGAAGGAAGGAAGGAAGGAAGGAAGGAAGGAAGGAAGGAAGGAAGGAAGGAAGGAAGGAAGGAAGGAACGAACGAACGAACGAAAAGAAGAAAAGGGAGGGAAGGAAGGAAGGAAGGAAGGAAGGAAGGAAGGAAGGAAGGAAGGAACGAACGAACGAACGAAAAGAAGAAAAGGGAGGGAAGGAAGGAAGGAAGGAAGGAAGGAAGGAAGGAAGGAAGGAAGGAACGAACGAACGAACGAAAAGAAGGAAAGGGAGGGAAGGAAGGAAGGAAGGAAGGAAGGAAGGAAGGAAGGAAGGAACGAACGAACGAAAAGAAGAAAAGGGAGGGAAGGAAGGAAGGAAGGAAGGAAGGAAGGAAGGAAGGAAGGAACGAAAAGAAGAAAAGGGAGGGAAGGAAGGAAGGAAGGAAGGAAGGAAGGAAGGAACGAACGAAAAGAAGAAAAGGGAGGGAAGGAAGGAAGGAAGGAAGGAAGGAAGGAAGGAACGAACGAAAAGAAGAAAAGGGAGGGAAGGAAGGAAGGAAGGAAGGAAGGAAGGAAGGAACGAACGAAAGAAGAAAAGGGAGGGAAGGAAGGAAGGAAGGAAGGAAGGAAGGAAGGAACGAACGAAAAGAAGAAAAGGGAGGGAAGGAAGGAAGGAAGGAAGGAAGGAAGGAAGGAAGGAAGGAACGAACGAAAAGAAGAAAAGGGAGGGAAGGAAGGAAGGAAGGAAGGAAGGAAGGAAGGAACGAACGAAAAGAAGAAAAGGGAGGGAAGGAAGGAAGGAAGGAAGGAAGGAAGGAACGAACGAAAAGAAGAAAAGGAGGGAAGGAAGGAAGGAAGGAAGGAAGGAAGGAAGGAACGAACGAAAAGAAGAAAAGGGAGGGAAGGAAGGAAGGAAGGAAGGAAGGAAGGAAGGAACGAACGAAAAGAAGAAAAGGGAGGGAAGAAGGAAGGAAGGAAGGAAGAAAGGGAGGAAGGAAGGAAGGAAGGAAGGAAGGAAGGAAGGAAGGAAGGAACGAACGAAAAGAAGAAAAGGGAGGGAAGGAAGGAAGGAAGGAAGGAAGGAAGGAAGGAAGGAAGGAAGGAAGGAAGGAACGAACGAAAAGAAGAAAAGGGAGGGAAGGAAGGAAGGAAGGAAGGAAGGAAGGAAGGAAGGAAGGAAGGAACGAACGAAAAGAAGAAAAGGGAGGGAAGGAAGGAAGGAAGGAAGGAAGGAAGGAAGGAAGGAAGGAAGGAAGGAACGAACGAAAAGAAGAAAAGGGAAGGAAGGAAGGAAGGGAAGGAACGAACGAAAAGAAGAAAAGGGAGGGAAGGAAGGAAGGAAGGAAGGAAGGAAGGAAGGAAGGAAGGAAGGAACGAACGAAAAGAAGAAAAGGGAGGGAAGGAAGGAAGGAAGGAAGGAAGGAAGGAAGGAAGGAAGGAACGAACGAACGAACGAAAAGAAGAAAAGGAGGGAGAGGAAGGAAGGAAGGAAGAAGGAAGGAAGGAAGGAAGGAACGAACGAACGAACGAAAAGAAGAAAAGGGAGGGAAGGAAGGAAGGAAGGAAGGAGGAAGGAAGGAAGAAGGAAGGAACGAACGAACGAACGAAAAGAAGAAAAGGGAGGGGAAGGAAGGAAAGGAAGGAAGGAAGGAAGGAAGGAAGGAAGGAAGGAACGAACGAACGAACGAAAAGAAGAAAAGGGAGGAAGGAAGGAAGGAAGGAAGGAAGGAAGGAAGGAAGGAAGGAAGATCGAACGAACGAACGAAAAGAGAAAAAGGGAGGGAAGGAGAGGAAGGAAGGAAGGAAGGAAGGAAGGAAGGAAGGAACGAACGAACGAACGAAAAGAAGAAAAGGGGAAGGGAAGGAAGAAGGGAAGGAAGGAAGGGAAGGAAGGAAGGAAGGAAGGAAGGAAGGAACGAACGAACGAACGAAAAGAAGAAAAGGG